>VWYO01024105.1:477317-509599 GCA_013400275.1 Rhadina sibilatrix
AGCTTTAGTTTTTTCTTAAAGCAACACTGAAACATTTTCCTCAGAATAAGTCTCCCTGAGTAGTCAAAATTATATGGGTGGATATTCATAATGAATTAAGGTGATAGGACAAGGAGTAATGGGTTCAAACTGAAGAGAGAAAAATTAGGTTAGATATACAGAAGAAATCCTTTACTGTGAGGGTAGTGGTAAGGCACAGGAACCGGTTGCCCAGGGAGGTTGTGGATGCCCCATCCCTGGCAGAGTTCAAGGCAAGGTTGGACGGGGTATTGAGCAACTTGGTCAAGTGGTAGGTGTCTCTGTCCATGGCAGGGGGTTGGAACTAGATGATCTGTAAAATCCCTTCCAACATTGCAAAGCATGCAATGATTCTATGATTCCATGTGTAGGTAATAACAAAAATATCTGTAGTGATTTTTTTAACAGAAGCTATAATGGATTCTATGTCTTTTAATGCATTCAGATTGGTGTGCTTGAGCTGGTGTTCTGATCTGAAGTAGCTTTTAGGTTGCACTTCTTGCATGGATATAAAAAGTCAATGCTCCAGCTCCCTGAGGTCCTAGTGTTTAGGACCTGGCTTGAAACTACGTTCAGCTTCATACAAAACCTTCAGCAGGAGGATTCTCAGCTATGGGCACCGAGTCAGCTCGCTGAAGTGCATGGGGAGTGAATGAAATCCAGGGAACTGATTCAGCACCTATAAATAAATACTGATGGACTCACTTAAGGCCTTCTCCTCGAGGAAGGGTGGTACTGACAACACGTCGAGATAAACTGATAAAAGAGGAAAGCTTCCGGAATTTGAAAGCTCTTCCCTAACGCTGTTCACGTTTTTCGTGTCTTCCGCAAGAAGCAGCCTCCAGCCTGCGCAGATGTTTCGGGGCCTTTATTTGCAGCACACCGCCGGCCAGAGCGGCATTCCCGGCGGTGTGCTGCAAACGCCGCTCCCCATCGCCCTCAGCACCGCCCGCCGGCGGGCCCTGGCGGCCGCGGACAGCCGGGCGGCTCCGGCGGGGCGGGGGGACACCTTGGCACCGCCTTGGCACCGCCTTGGCACCGCCTTGGCACGGCCTTAGCAAGGGCGGTGCGACTGGAAGGGGCGGGAGGGGGCCGCCGTGGGCTGCGGCTGCGGTCAGGGCGTGAGGGCGGCCGGCAGCCAGTCGGGGCTGCGGGCAGCCAGTCGGGGCTGCGGGCAGCCAGTCGGGGCTGCGGGCAGCCAGTCGGGGCTGTGGGTAGCCAGTCGGGGCTGTGGGCAGCGCGTCGGGGCTGTGGGCAGCGAGTTGGGGCTGTGGGCAGCCAGTCGGGGCTGCGGGCAGCCAGTCGGGGCTGCGGGCAGCCAGTCGGGGCTGCGGGCCCCGGCCGAGAGGGCGCTGCCCAGGTGGTCAGTGTGAGGGCTGAGGAGCCAGCTTTCCTCGGCGGCTCTAGCCTTCTTTCTTTTCCAACTCCTCGCCACCAGCGCTAATGCCTTTTTAATGAATTTTGAGATGCTTCTTGCTATTTTGATGGAAGTTGTCGAGTGATGTACTCACCAGGCTTGCAGATGGAGAAGGAGCAAGAAGGCTCGGCGAAAGTGCAGCTGGTCAAAAACATTACCTTGAAGAGAGAGAAATATGATCTATTTCACGTGTAAATATGAACCATAAGCATGTACTAGTGCCAGTATGCCTTTAGTATTTGCAATCCAGTCACTGCTGACTCCATTACCCGAGGCTGGTGGAGCTATTTTGCTGTGGATTACAGTGGTGCACCCAGGGGAGTCATATTCAAATCAAGTCTAAACAGGAACGAAACAATGTAAGTGACCCTTGAAATGTGGCCATTTCAGTATTCCCCTTCGGAGGAAGGAAAGGAAAGGAAAGGGAAAAGGAAAAGGAAAAGGAAAAGGAAAAGGAAAAGGAAAAGGAAAAGGAAAAGGAAAAGGAAGGGAAGGAGAAGGGGAAGGGGAAGGGGAAGGCTGCACTAGAAGATGAAGATGGACAGAGGGGTCATGTCTGACAGTTCTGGAAAACATGAACCTCTCAAATATCTGCTTTGGCCACATATGGGGCACAGCTGGGGTAGGGACTATTGTAGGAGGAACCTCATCCCATCTTGGAGGTGGGGAATGGGCATTTTTGGGGCAGTGAAGCCTGTTGTGTGCATGGGGAAGGTCTATGGTGGCCCCATGGGTATGTGAAACACAGCCCTGTGTGGGGGGAGACAAGACAGGAGCCCTGTGCTCGGCATGTGGCATTGGCCAGACCAGGGAGCTGGGGTTGTTTTCTGAGAGGTGATTTATTTGGATCTGCACTAGTCTACTCAGCATCATTTTTTCTTTCTTTAGATTCATGATAAAATGCGATTTTGCCAATGACTGTAATGGCCATTCACATGCTGATGGGAAATGTTCTGCTAAGCCTGGTAGGCAGTCATTGACATGGAGGCACACACTTTGGCACACGCATTTAGGCATCTGCATTGATTTGGAGGAGATGTAGGCCCTCTGGAAAGTTATCATAATGCAAAGGGAAATTTTATATCCATGATCTACTCACTCATTTTGAGATGCAGAATTTCTTATGACACTTCAAGAACCCTTCCCAGTACACTATAGGGCTAGTAATGATGAATTCAATTCCTTCAATAAATGTCTTTCATTATGCTTTATGGACCCTTGCTACATTTCCCTTTCTATAAGAGTCTGGGATTTGTAGTTTGAATTTCTATCAACCAACTGAAATAGCTACACTACCTGTCTCAATATGATATTATTATACAGTGCTTGCCATCCCAAAGTAGTCAACAAACTGCCTCTTCCTGATATTGAAAGGAGTAGTTAAACACTACAGAGTGAACTGGGTTTGTTCAAAATGGGCCAGACCTCTCATTTCTGAGAGACTGCAGTCTCCCCTGTATTCAGATTTCCTCCTAGGGGACCTTTGGTCTGGGCTCAGTTCTTGCTGGATTGCTGCCATCTGACTGATTTCTTTGTTCTGAGCAACTGAAACCTGTTGCAGCTCAAAATATTTCAAGACAAACTTATTTGTCTCTTTAAAGCTGTCATCCTCGTATATAAGGAATTAAAGCTAGTAATTATAGTCAATTTAGCTATCCATCTTGGCAGGAAGTGAAGCATCTTATTTGTAATAGATATCGTGATGGTTCTGTGCATCTCAGTGCAGAATTCTTTTTCCATTTAAAGGACAGCAGTCTTCACAATTTTGCAACCACAGAAGTATTACACAGTGTAATTGGAAGGAACACTTACCCTTCCCAAACTGTTGATAGAGTCTTCTTGCCTTTATTTGGGAATAGCAAGTACTAATACCATTACTTGGCATGCAATAACTATTTGGAAAACTTTCTGTCCAGGTTCTCCTTGCCAGCTCCAGGTGTCCTTGACAAGTAAAAAGTCTTTATGGTAGTTTCCAAAAATTTATGTTCATAGCTTAGTTCTAGTTCTTTGTTAGATATCTAAAAAAGCTATGTGGTTTCTCATTTCTAATTAAGTTACCTCTTCCTGGGGGATTCTTTTATGAGTACCACAGACTGTACTCCTCACCTGCTGTTAATTTCTTGCCAGCTACTCATGCACTGTATTTTCTTGTTCCTACTGGAAAAACATCAACTTCATATCAAAGTCACAGAATCAGAGAATGGGTCAGGTTGGAAGAGGCCACAGTGGGTCATCTGATCCAAGCTCCCTGCTCAAGCAGGGTCATCCCAGAGCACATTGCACAGGGTTGGGTCCAGATGGCTCTTTAATATCTTCGGTCAGGGAGGATCCACAGCCTCTCTGGACAATCTGTTCCAGTACTCAGTCACCACACAGTAAAGAAGTTCTTCCTCATATTCCAGCGGAACTTTCTGTCCATCAGGTTCTGTCCATTGCCTCATGTCCTATTGCCTGGGACCACCAAGCAGAGCCTGGTCCATCCTCTTGACACCCTTCCGTCAGAGACTTACAAACACTGATGGGGTCTCAGTCATATCTTCTCAACATTGAGCAGGCCCAGCTCCCCCAGCTCTCCTTGTGAAAGTGATGCTTCAGTCCCTTAGTCATCTTTGTAGCCCTCCACTGGAATCCAGGAGCTCTATCTCTCCCTTGTACTGAGGAGTGAAGAACTGGGTACAGCACTTCAGATGAAGCCTCACTAGGGCTGAGTAGAGGATTATCTTCCTTGACCTTCTGGCAGTGCTTTTCCTAATGTGTCCCAGGACATCACTGGCCTTTTTGGCCGCCAGATCACACTGCTGGCTCAGGGATGGCTTGTTGTCCACAGGATCCCCATGTCCTTCTCCACAGAGCTGCTTTTTGGGAGGTCAGCCTCCAGCCTGTGCTGGTGCTTGGGGTTATTCTTCCCCAGGTGCAGTCCTAACTGCTGACACTTCTACTTTAAAAATTTTCTTTCTCCTATGTATTTTTTCCATGTAAATGGTACAAGGTTAACAGTAGTCACCAAGAGCTACATTTAAATGCATTATAATTTGAGAGCTGTAGCCTTCACCTAGGAAATAGGAAACAGTAGCTGAATTCTCCTTATGCCTACCATAGGATAGCTGAGCAGCCTATTGCTGAGCTAGTGGACAAAGTGGGAGAGGAGACAATAACA
This sequence comes from Rhadina sibilatrix, assembly GCA_013400275.1. NCBI lineage: Eukaryota > Metazoa > Chordata > Aves > Passeriformes > Phylloscopidae > Rhadina > Rhadina sibilatrix. The sequence goes on from VWYO01024105.1 coordinate 481,910, forward strand.
CAGTCACTGCCTTTCTTGTTCTGTGTAAACCATGATTCATCAGAAGTGCTCTAAACATCTGAGCAGACTGGATACTGTAGGACAGAGTATGCACAAACAACTTATTTCTGAATTGTGAACTAGATGCTAACTGACCACTATTGCCAGAAGAGACTATTTAGATGCTTAGGAAAATTTTCTGCTGCTAAGATGCGTTTGCATACTTCCAAAGTTACATGGCAGATTAGCTGGAGTTTTGAAGATCTCTATTTTGAACACAGATGAATAAAAGGACAACTGGAAATAGGCAAAAAGGTGCGTGAAGATAACATTCAAAGAACCATTATCAGGATAAGCTAAATAGTGAGGCATCTAGTTACAAGCATCAGAAAATGACATTATTTGGTTTGGTTTGGTTTGGTTTGGTTTGGTTTGGTTTTGTGGTGGTGTTTGTTGTTGGGGGTGTTTTTTGTATTTGTTTGTGGTTTGGGGGTTTTTTTGGGTTTATTGTTTTGGGTCCCCCCACCCCAATCCCCCAGGGAAAACAGTACTAGGGTCAGCATGGGACTTTTCTGATTCATTGTTCTAACTGTAATGATGTAAAAGGAAGACAGCTTCTTAACCCTATTGCTCTTACTGCTGATCAAAGCTGAATCTGAAAACTAATTTTTTCTCTTCTAAGGCCAAAGGAAGCATCTTGCTCACTTTGGAAAAGATGGGAAGGAAGAGGATACTCCATAGGTGTACAAGACTTTCCTGGCAGCAAATAGGAAGAGATGATAATAGCAATTGCATTTGCCTTTCATTTACCTTCTTTCTGGAAGTTTACCTTGACTTGATTTGGCATTTCAATCTTGGTGCCTAAAACACTGACACAGACAATTGTCTGAATGAATACAGTGGGTTTTGGCTTAGTTTGCACTTGAGAATATACCTGAGTGAGGATGAGGGGTCCCCGTGAAGCAGAGGAATGGTGGCAGTGGCATTCATTTGCAGATCTTCCTCCTTTTTTTTTAAATTTTCAGTTTTCCTTTTGCATTCCAAATCACTGAATTGAAAACACAGAGTTCCTCTATATTGAGACATATGTTTTTGTGCAGTATATAACGTCTGACACCTTAAAGGAGAGTTTTATACAGCTTGGCACATTCACCAGTTCGTGAAAAAAAAAAAAAAAGAAAAAGAAAAAAAAAGAAAAAATTAGCAGTGTGCTGGTAAAAGGGAATTACAATGGGAAGGTTTAAAACAGGCATTAAGGGGAGATCTGAGCAAAGCTTTTTAGGAGACAGTACATACTTTTCCCACTAGGTGGTGGAAATCTGCCACCATCCAGAGCTTTAAAAAACAGGAAAATGCCCACATAATTATGAAGGGCAGGCTGAATTAAGATAGAAAATAGCTGTAATAACAGCTTATGATGTATCGATTAAAATGAGTTCTCTGCCTGTCGAAGAGACAATCATAGAAAATTATTCTCAATGTTATCCCCGACACAAAGGCAAAAATGTCATTTAGGGAGGTTTTCTGATGTTTTAGAAAAGGAAATGAAAGGATAATTTAATCTAAATGAATTCTCTCAACCTTTACAGAAGGACTTTCATCTGTAATTTCAGACCATAGGAAATCAGGAAACAAATCTCTAATACATTTATTTATCTGCAACTGCCAAAATATATTTTTTTTAAATTAGCAGTTTTAATTAACATGCATCATAGATCTCTCACCAGCTCAGGACTTGTTGCCATGTAAGCATTGTTTCTAAAGGTGTCCTCATGGTGGCAGTAAAACAATCAATTATTTAACAACAGATTTGAAAATCACACCATTTTATGCTGTTTTTGGCATGATTCATAGCTGGAGCAGAAGAGACAAAGCAGATTCTCTGGTGCTAACATCACAGAAGGAACAAGGCTTTGGTAACTCTTCTAGTACAGCACCAACAGACAACTGTTGCTGACTTTATTCCATGCATTTTTCTTCAAAGCTACACTCAAGCCATACCTGACATATGGTTAATGTTTTAAGATGAAAGCAACTATCACAGTTTTCAAAGACATTGAGGAATACTGTTTTCACTGAAATCCATGGCTCTTATCTCAGCAACACATCCCAGAGGTGAAGTCATCAACACACATTTTGGAAAAAAAAAAATAAAGATAAGAGGATGAGATACCTTCAGCTACTGAGATGCAGCTAATCAGTGCTCTTTTGGTCCTGCCAATGAGGGTCATACCAGCTCTGGTTCTCCACAGCATTGCCAGGGAACATGATTTTGCCATTTGACCTCTGTCCTTGGCCTGTCTGATCTCTGAGCAGCCTCCATGTTGCATGGGTACCCACTGATCTGTTCTGGTTCTTGCTCTTACTGCTGAAGAGGTCTTGCATTCCTAAATATGACCAACACCATTTTCCATCATCTGCCATCTTCTGAAATACCTGCCTCTGCACTGCTTTTGTCATTCTGAAAGTAATGTAACATACTCGTCAATGAATTAACCACTCATGGACTTGTGTGGTTACTGAAGCTGATAAATTTTTTCTGAGAGGTTTTTAGGTTGGTTGTTCTGGGGGTTTTTTTGGGGTGTTTTGTTTGTTTGGATTTTTTTTTTTTTAATTACAAATAAATGAGATTTAAGCCAGATTTTTATTTNTAAATATTGTGTTGCTGCTCAACTAAGGTCTAACTCAAGTGTTCTGGCTACATATACACTAAAATGGCATGCCTGGGTGAGACCTGAAATGCAGTGCTGTAGTGATGAATGACAGCAAATCTCCAGTTAGCTTGCAAAACTTAGGTGTGATCAAAACTAGATTACTTTTCTTCTATTAATTTAAGTCGGGGGTTTTTTCCCATAGTGTTTTTTATGGGCCACTGATAACCACAGCAGATAATATTAAGTTGAAAATTCTAATAAAGGAGATTGATATCCCCTTTTTATTTGATTTTTGGAGTGTCATTCAAAAAGCTAAGTTTTTTTAAGAATTCAAGATGGCCTCATTTTCTGTTCTGCCTAAATACAAGGAGTGGAATTTCTGCATTCCACAGATCTCTCTAATAGTTTCCAGAAATCTAGTATTCATTAAATGTTGCACCTAATTTTAGGTCTCTCATTTTGAAATGTTATCCTTCACCCTCAAAAATGTAGTATCACTTACATAAAGGTTATTTTAGAAGTTTCTGTTACACAGGATCACATTAGCAATTGAAACTATTTCTTCTCTATGTGGTGACTTCCAGCCAGGACAATATTATTAAAGTGCAGGAATTACAGTACTTTTCTTCAACTTTATTTGGAGGAGAGATGGCTTCTTTGGGGGCACCTTGTAGCATCCTGCCAGTATGTGTGGGGAATTGTCAAGGAGAGTGAGCCAGACTCTACAAAGCAATGCTTGGCAGGATGATGAGAGACAAGGAGCATGAAATGCAATGAGAGAGGTTCTGACTGGATAGAAGGTGCAATTTTTTCATGGAGGCAGTCAGGTACTGGTATGGGCTTCTTAGAAAGGTTGCACTATCTCAGCCCTGGAGTTCTTCAAGAACTGTCTAGATAAATCCTTAAGGAACTTGCTCTGACCTCACAGGTGACCCTGCTTTGAGAACAAGGTTGCACTACAGACCTCCTGAGACCTCTTCCAATCCTAGTTATCCTGTGATTTTGTTTGTTCACAATTGTGGACATTATTAATTCCTACATGTACCACAGGACAGGTGTTCAGTGCTGAAGTCTTCGGTTTGATCCATCACTGAGAGTGATGCCAGTAACTCTGGTGGCCCATGGTCAGTTTGCCAGAGTGAAATATTCCCAAGAGATTGTGGATCACTGAATTCAACATAGCACCAGATGATTTGTTGGAAAGTCTTCTTAGGGATTTCTTTAGCACCAGTATTATCTCTCTGAAGAGAGATAAGCACAACAGCAATTTGAGGAAATTGGAGGTTTTATCCATTCTTGTATGTCTGGTGTGATTAGGTAGCTCCCAACATAAAGTAGTTGCTCAAACTATTGACAGGTGGTGCATATGTTCCCTTTCCCTGTGTCTGCTTTTAGTGTAAGCTCTTTGTGGTAGGTGCTGGGGTTTTTATGTTGTATTTTTACTAGAACAAAGCGAATTCAAATTCAGATGGTCTTAGGAGTCATAATAAACCAAATGAATGATATTCGAGTCAGAAACATGTACAATACATCCACACATCAGTGGTAATTGGAAGATGTTGTAATTCCCTTAGTGCAAGAAGGAGAAAGAGAGCAAGTTAAGCAAGATGCCTGGAGGAGAGAGCACTTCATATACCAGAGTACTATGAAGCCAATCACTCTGGCTGACTGCTTCAGAGCTGTGACTTTTATAATTCCTACCACTATGGCAAAAAATGAATTTCAGAGCTGTGAACTGGAGAGACAATCAAAGGACAAGTAGAAAGTGAGAAGGAAACTTGATGGAGGAGTAATTAATTTTGGTCTTTTAATTCCTATATTCTAAATGGCTGTCCATGTGTAAAAAGGAAAATGGTAATACCTGCTTAAATAAGAGTATGAATATGGAATCGAAGATAAAAGTATGAACTGAATTAATAATAATAATAATAATAATAATAATAATACAGTAGTATAATTTGTGTGCATGCTTGTGTTTTCTGGGAGGCTGACAAGAATGTTTTATGCATGAGTGGAACTAGTAGAAATCTGTATGTGTCTGTAAAGAGCATTGGGAGAAAAATAACATTTAAAAAGTGGAAAAGTATTTATTAGTACTCTTACATCTGGGTAAGGGAGCTAATGCTGGTGCACCAATAGCTTCCCTTCTAGCTTCTTCTGCTTTCTGAATGTCTCAAATAGGAATCCAAATATTCTTTTGCCTAAGTTTTTTTATGTTATACACAGATATATATGCATGTATATGGACATGCCCAAATGCACACATGTAAACTGTATTAAATTCACATAGAACTAAGCACATGAAATAGAATTTTTTTAAAAATATCTATTTCTACTCTAAAATGCCTTAGTTCTTACAGATACAGCTGCAAAAACAGATTAAGAAATCCAGAAATGTAGGGTCACACATATGTAACATTTCATCTTAACATGTACTTTTTTAGGAAAAGTGATCACATTTAATCTTGATTTAAAAAATGCTTTTATCCAATGGAGGCAATTTTACACTAGTCTGGAAGATTGCTTGGTAAGCATGAGACAAATTCCAAGTGTTAAGCCTTATGTCTGACACTGAAATGATGGGAAATTGCAGACTGAACTTGTTATAGGAGCAATTTTCCTATATTTCAAGGTCCAGAACCACATAAATCCCTTTTCAGGCTCCCTAAAATTATGATTAGAAGAAATGGTTTCACCTACTCTCGTACTAAAAATATCCCCTCCTCCAATTTCTACCATTTTTCTTTTTACCGTTTTTCTTTCTACCATGAAGCTGATTTGAAGAATTTTTTTCAATTTAATAGCCATCCTGATCTTAATTTTACCATAGAAATGAAGAGAAAAACCTGTACCCACAGACAGCAAGAGTACTTTAACCTGTTCACAGGTAAGCCAATGGGGTTTCTGCCTTGTCCTATGAATTCTCAACAAATACTAACAATAATTTTTGTACATATTGCTGTCATGTGTAAGATCACAGCCACCAACCACCACTCAAAGCTAGGATAGACATGGCTACTGATACCAGTTGCTTAAATAGTGAGTGCAAGATTGCATTAAGCCTTCTGTAAATTTCTGTGGTGATGAGAACTACCTTTTTTTCCTTTGTTACATCTGAGTCAGTAAAAACTTCCACTCACCTGAGCACATAGCTTCCTTCCTGTAACATTTTCCCCATATGGATACAAATGGGAGTTTTGCCACTGACTTTATAGAGATTTTCACCCAGTTATGTCTAGAACAAGGTGCAGATATGTACCTGGAAGCTCCTGCAAACTTGCCAAGTGACTGAAGCTATATCTATCTCCCTGTAGCTCCTGGGAATGTTAGTTCTGCCCGAAATACTCTATTCCCTAAATGATACAGGAAAATGTCAGTTGAGGCAATGTACAGAAAAAATTCTCAACTCCTAGTTGAGGATTATGGACTAAAAGCTGTATCTTCCATATCCTGTTAGCAATGCTCTAGGTTGCTGATTGTATATATTTTTTTCAGTCTTGTGTTCTGAATTTGTATATGAATCATGAAATATTCACTCTTGGTATGAAGTGCCCAGTTTCACCAAAAGGACAGAGAATGTCTCTTAGTGCAGTTTCCTTGTAGCCCTGTAGAGGAAGTTATGTCTAGAACAAGGTCTAGCACCTTGTTCTAGACATAACTGGGTGAAAATCTCTATAAAGTCAGTGGCAAAACTCCCATTTGTATCCATATGGGGAAAATGTTACAGCACTCAGCTGTGTGTGGGTTTCTGACACCCTGAAGCGAAAGAGCTGAATTTGGATTGGCCTGCCCTGCTCCTCAGTCCCTGAGGAGTGCAGAGGCGCAGGGGGAGCCTTGCTGCCTCGGGGATGGGCTCCCCAGTGCCACAGCTCCCCTGGCACCTGGAGCAGCAGCAGGGAGGGAGGTTTCCAGGCTTACCCCACAAAACTCTGCCTCAGATCCCCCGAGGGAAAGTGTGACTCCTGTTCCGGACCACTGTCCTTGGCCGACATTTACAGTTTCTTAAGACGCCCCATGGCGTGAGAACTATAAAAAAAGAACAACGTTAGAGGGAAAGATAAAAAAATGGGTCCAACAGCAAAGGTGAAATGAAGAATATGACTGTATTACTGGGACATGCATGTGAAACAGGAGCAGAGCAATTTCAGTGCAGCCCAAATTGTTTTATGCAGCGTCAGCTCTCATGTCAGATATTAGCATCACTCACTCTTTAGAAGAGAACTGGTATAAGCAGTAGGTTTCGTCATGTGAACAGACGTAAACCAAACTTTTGCAGTACTTTCTCAGTGCACCTGCTCATCTGATAAAAATATTTTGTAAGAGCTTCAAGTCCTGGAAGACCTCTAATCACTTTTGATGTGATTTTTGGGAGAATATTTTTGATTATATAAATAAAATCATTCTTCAGATCTGAAGCTTGAACCTTTTCCCATTTTCTGCTGTTTTGAAACCCAGAGCATGTAAAAAATATATTAAAATCTTCAGTGCTGAAGAGAACATTTTAGCATTCTGAAATCTCACTTGGGACTATAGTTTCAGGCTTCCATTTTATTGATGTCTTACCAGAAATTATTTCATAAAGATTTTTAAAGGTTTGAAATATCCAGATCTATATATGATTGTGAATTAATTATATATTGGAAGTCCTGAAAATTATATCAAGTATTGTTGCTCAAATCTTTAAAAAAAATAAAAAAAAGTTATTCTGAGATTGATTCTACTCTTAAAAAACTGGTATTTTTTAATATAATGGTATTTTGGTGTTATGGGATTTTTATGCAAAACTGCATTATACCTTGTTGGCCAAAAATGATAAAGTGTAGTAATATTAGAATGGGATGTTGAGTCAGTCGCAGTATGTGAACTGTTACAAAAGAGAGGAAATAGGCATGAAGAACAACTTAGCTGCAGGTTACTGCTTTACAATGTTTTACCATCTATGACTTTTTATGTAGAAATAACTCTCTAGAGAAAGTTATGTGAAAGTTATGACAAAGGAGCTCAATCACTGTAAGCCTAGAAATGCTTTTAGAATTTTAAACAACAAATAAATGAAAAGAGCTGATTCAGTTTTATATTTTTATTATTTTTCCATGCCAACTATCTCTAATCTAGCAGTTTGAAGGATCTAAAACTGTCATGCATAGCAAATATCCTGAGCAACCTCAGGCTGGATACAAAGGGCACAGTTTAATTGGAGTTCCATTTTTGGTTTCAATTCCTTCTTCTTAACAAATGTGATGAAAAAGCTGTCCTTACACACCAAAGCTTCTTCCTTTGTGACGTATCCTCTGACTTCAGTGGCAGTTAGGTGGCAACAGTCCAGGCCAAAATTGCTCTTCCTCAAACACTTCCACTGAGTACAGTTTGTGCAGAACAGCCATGGAGGTGCCTGTGGAGTTAGAATAAGTAGGGTTCTGTGATATTCTGTCAAATAACAGGCTCTATTCACTTTGCAGCAGCAACATCCAGTGTAATTCCCCTTTTATGTGCAGAATTGCTGGAGTTGCACTGAAACAAAGATAACAGGTGTGAACTGGGCTTTGTGATTAAAGTGTGTCTATGCAAAGACTAGATTTGAAGAGAGAGGCTACAGCCAAAAGAGATTGCTGTCTGTTAAGGAATGAGGTTGTGTTTGTTTTTACTTTAGAAAATTTGGGAAAGGCATAATTATGTGTAATATAGAAATAAGGCCTTTTCTTCACTGTCCTGCGTAAGCTGTAGTCATTTGGTCAGTACAAATGGATGTTGATCATTACCACTTTATACTCACACCATGCAGGTAACCTTGGGAAATGCTGATGTGGAAAGGGTACTATGAGTATTGTTTATATTACTGTGAGCAATATAAGCCACGTTTGGGCTAGGTAGAAGAGAATGTCCTATAATAGAGGAAATATTTCCATATTACAATATATGAGTTTGAGGTTCATGAGATGGGGAACATATATGGCTATGAAAATTCAGAATTTTAGAGGCATGTAACAGGCTTAAGTAGGTAAACGGGAAACAAATATATACGGTTTGTGTAATGATTTTTACAAAAGTAGAAGAGCAACTTGTGACAGCATAACTTGTTATGCAGAAAGAACTGGTAGCAGTGCACATAGAAATTTAGTTGCTAGGTAAAAACAATTAAGATAAGATGGATATTGTGAAAATTCAGGAAAGCAAGACTTAGGTATTGTGAGAAATCAATAAAGCAGAAAGCTATGGCTTGAATCCAGCAAAATCAGGCTCCTAATCTTTGGCAAGAACAAAGTGACCTGAAAAATAGCCAAACCTCCACTGCACCTGCCCAGAAGTGAAGGTCAACCAGCAGACACCTGGAAGGTGTCTGACATTGGCCTTCCTCCCAAGACCCCAACTAATGACCACCAGGAGGTGTGGCAGCTAATCAGAATAGGAAGTGAGAGAAGGCAGGGAATGGGCGGGTGGGGGGTGTGGGTTTGTGGGATCAATGTGTATTTAAACCTGGACCTTGCCTTGACCAGGTGTGCATGCATGGTGGAAAATCCCCCATGCGTCCCGGCTGGAATAAAACATACCTGCTTTACAATTTCCAGTTGTAAATTCCTTATTCTGCAACTCAGTTCAGTTGTGCCATTCTTCCTCAGGAAAGCATTGACTTAATCACATTTTTGTAAGGAAGGGTAATAGATTACGACACTTCATATTGTTTTCTGTATTTTATTAGACACATAACCAGTAATCTTAGGAGCTGATCCCTGGTCACATTCCAGGGCCCTTTATACATCTCTCTTCAAAGAACAAGGATATTCAGGAAAAAAACACCAAAAAACAAACCCAAATCTGATATTTTTCTGGTAGAGGTCTTCAGTGTTTAATCACATTAGGAAATTCATTAAAACACATGGTCATCTTATCAGATGCATAGATAACAGCTGCTGTCCCTCACACTTGTCTGATCTGTGTGAGAAAAATGTAAGTCTATCTAGTTGCAACTAATGGTGATTATGCTGATATTTCCTTTATTTAGAGTTACATTCTGTTTCCAATAAGATCTTTCTGAAGCTGCAGAATTAGAAACTCTTTCTATTACTTGTATGTAAGTATTCATTTTCTGTGGTTATATTTAGTATTATTTGTGAATTTTAATAATGATAAAACTGTAGGCATGCTTGAGAAATTAGTACTCTTTTGAATTTCTTTCCTTTTACTTATTTTTATACATGAAAAACAGTTGTGGCTTCAAAGTATATCCATAAATCAGGTTAAACATTCCCATGTTTGTAATTCTAGAGAACAAAGCAGTCACTAGTTTGTCTGTGATGAACAAATCTGCTTGGAGGTTAGAAGGAAACAGTTTCCAGTAAAAACCCCAAACTTTTTAATGGAAAAAAAAGAAGAGGTGTCTGTATATTGAATGAATGTGCAGATGTTTGTAACTCTGATTATAGTGTTAAATTCATATTACTTTTTTTTCTTTCCTCTGAATGTCAGCCTACAGATGTCAAGTTACATTCTGAAAACAATACAGATTTAAATATTAGGCAAGCATGCAAGAGCTACAGGATTAAACAAGTAGTAGTTAGAGATAATTAGCACCAAGTGATGTTCAGGGTCCCAGAGAGGTTAGATTCCCTCATCTCCATGGCCTTTGAGGGCCACATTAGATCAGCCCAGGTTCAGCCTGGGTACCTAAGTAGATGTAGCAGACCAAAGTTGGATAGCTGAGTGCTGCAGCTTTCTTAGCTTTAGACACAACTCTTAAATGTCCAGTGACATGTATCTGGCACTGAAACAGGAAAACAAAAGGCTCTGGCAACATTATTTTAAAGCAGTGCTTAAAAATCTTTCCTCTTTTGCTCTGTCAGTTATGCTATAAAAAAAAGTACCTACTGTGTTGGAAAGGATTTGGTCCAGTTGTCCTGGCTCAGCTTCCCAGGATGGTGTAGTGAAATAAAGCTGAATCCCCGTTTTGGTCTACTGCAGCAATTTTGGAAGTTCCTTTGTTTGTTTGGCCTTTTTGGATACTGATTCAAGTTGTTCAGAAATTTAGTCCCCTGTGTAAGACAAATTCATTTGTCTGTTTGGCTACTTGCCCTGGCAAAATGCCACTTAACCAAAGAATATGTAGGACAGTCTTCTAATAACTGAAATGCTTTTTGAGTTTCATTTTAGCTGGCTTCGTCTGAGTTGCTTGTATTCTTCTGAGCACTAATATAAGAAGAGGACAGGGTTCATGTTTAGAGCTTCAGCACAAAGCACGTGGCAAAGATGGATGTTTCTGGTCCTCATCCAGAAGAATGAGGATCCATACACACCTGGGTAGTTCAGAAAGCAAAGTTAGAAATCAGAGTTAGAAATTTTTGTTCAGATATGAGAAGAGGCCTCAGACAGGAGCTGCTATCAGAGGAGCAATCTAATATTGAGGGAAGGCTTGTTAGACCAGGTGCTGCAGCATGAAAACCAATCAATAACAGAACAAAAAGCTGCAGACTATCTTAGCTTTACTGTCTTGCTTTGTACATGCTTGTTTTGGTTTATCTTCACAAAACAAAATTAGATTTCAATAGCAATAACAGCAGTTGCAGTTTCAATCCCTGTAACTTTTCCTTATTGCCCTTTGAATAGGATAACCACTGCCCTCTAAAAGGCAACTGAAAAGAAAGCATATAATTAATGCTCAATACTTTCAGTTGCTAGTGCTTTCATTTTTCCCCTTCGCTGTCTGTGCTTTGATACAGAGAAGAAAAGATTTTTAATGGTAGTCGACAGTAAGCAGGCTTCAGTAGCAGAACTGACAGATTATAAGCAACTATTGAATTTCATATTGTGTCAGAGCTGTGTTAACAGTTTTAATTCTCCAAGTCTGTGCGCTGCATCAAAATTAATCCAACAGCTTTCAAGGACAATTCTATTCGCTTCCAGTATTGAAGGGAGTTCTGGTCTGTGGGCATCAGTAATATTCTGTACCAGCAGATAGACTGTATCTGCCTGACTATCCCCAAACTTTTAAAGTGCTTTGCCACTGAACAGGCTCTGTGGTCTTGTGCTCCCATGCTCCCCATACACCCCACCACAGCAGCAGTACTGTTACAGCCAGGAAACACAGGCATGTGAGGTAGGCAAGGCATGCAGGGAAAGGTGGCATCTTTTCTCAACAGACTGGATACAGCTGGATTTTCTGAGAGTGCCACAACTTAATCTGGAAAAGTCGGAGTGCTGATCTGAGGAAACTTCAATTGACAGAGGTGAGTTAACCTTTAAGAAAAACTGAGTATCCACCAACAGGCTTTAGAGTGAAGCCCTCCTACACTTCTAACCTACACAGAGAACTTCCTCCTGGAGCTCTTCAATGACATTCTTTTCTTGATATGGAGAAAAAGCTGAGGTAGGTGTTCCACATCCCCTGGGTGTGTCTAACACACTGAAGTATTCTATCTATTAACCTTGTGTTGACTTGGCAGTTGTGGTCAAAACATTCACCAAGTCATCTCATGGACAGCAAAGAGGAAATGCCTGTCTCTGGGTCCCTAAAAGGTGGGAGCTTCTGAGTTCTGTTAACATTAAGACATAACTCAGCCTGCCCAGAATAGGCATTGAAGTATGCAGGGTACATTATTGTAGAAAACCTTATACTTAAAATCCTCAGTCTACTATGGCACCTTGGCAGTGACATTGAGAAATGAAGTCATCACACATTCTCCTGGTCTTCAACTTTAACCATAGAGCTGTTTTTCTGTTTTTAAATATCTCTGCAAAATATTGAAATAAATAGAGGACAGTATTGTTCAAAGATTAATTTGCTGCTGAGATTGTTTATGCAAACTATATCTTCTGCTGAGTAGTTTAATGTTCTAGTGACTCATATTGCAATTACATGTTTCCCCTTAGTTAGATGACAGTAATTAGCTATGCTACAGGAAATTGCCTAAATGGAAAATTTTATGTAAGCTTCCTAAAAAATTATGGAATATATAATGAAAATGGTTTTTCTATGCAGCTGAAAGATATAAGTCTTCTCTTTCATCCCAATTTTGTACAGTTTTAAACCTACTGATTTCAAGAAAGTTATGCATGGTTTACCCAAAAATGGCTTTTATCTCCAAATAAGAACAGAATCAGGTTACTGCTTCTGTATCAGAATTTGTAATGAGGCAACATGTTGCTTTCTTTGCACTTTAAAAAAATATTAACACTATTGCTTGTGCCTTGGTAGAGTAAAAGCATTAGCAAATATACAGTCTGATCTCCCATCTCTACCTGGGATCTCATCTATTTAGTCCATGGAAGATTTTCTTGTGCATTTACTTGTCTTAGATTTTTAGATATAGCTATTAAAGCATTTTGCAACATCTTCACTTTTATTTGTGAACAAACATACAGATATACATACATATATTTCTAACCACATCCTTGAAAGGGCAAGAGAAAACACACAGTTCAGTACTGATAGAGCTGAGCAATTTATCCTAATATGGAACACACAAAGATTTAAAAATTATTTTAATAACATAAATTATTGTCATTTACTTTGTTTTACTACGGTCTCATCACAAGATTTTTGATTCTAATTGTGTAAACTCTGTGTCTTTGTTATACTCTGTTTAGTGCAACATAAAAGCAGTCTTAATAAACTCAGATTTAATTACATTTTAGTCAGGAAGCAACTCATGAATTTATTTTTAAATCCTAAAAGGATTGAAGCTATGGAAAATAAAAGAAAAGAAGGCTACAGCTTTGAGGAATAAGTGCTGCATCTTTGTTTTAAAAAAGGAAATGGTTGGATTTCTGTTTTATGAGAAAGAAACCCAGTAAGTATGGTGACCAGTGCAAGCAGAGTACAAATTCTGATGCCACCAGTATTTGGTGGATGGAGAAAGCTAAAGTACTCAGTCTAATACCTAATTAAAACTTCTGCAAAGGGAGTTAAAAATGTAGACATGGCTACAGAAAGTACAGGGTAATGACTGGAGCATGAGGTCAAAACTAAAAGAAGTCATGTCCTTTTTTCATGAACACTGCTGTGGACTCTGGGGAGGTCAGTGCAGAGAAAGATAAAACTCACTGATGTGGGCTCTATTTACCTCTTACCTCTGCTACTTCCTTGTTCCTAATGCTTATCCATGCTACATAACTGCAAGAGGGAAATTCCCTTTGCTTTCTGTCTAACCATCTTTAGAATGTGCCAGGGAAAGTACATTTTGAATCTCATCTGAGCATTATCTTGATGCTTCCTGTGCTGCTAATCCAGACCTGTGTTAGTATGCATTCAGTACACTAATTTTAAAGCTACTGCATATTAATCTTAGGTCAAAATTCTCACACTCTATTTTTTTTTAAAAAAGAAGAATATAGACTTATGTAGCAATCACATTTTAGCACCAGAAAATTTCCATCATCTGAAATGGTAAAAGGCCCCAAGTGCTCAGAATAGCAAAGTGCCACTGGATATGATCCTTTTAAGACATTTCCTAGGATATAATTTTTATTAAAGTTTTGTTGTTCCTGTTTTAATAAAGACCTAATGTTGGTAATCATCTAATGCAAAATCTAAATTTGATTCTACTAGAGTAGAAGGTGTTTTCTGGATGATATATCTGCCAAAAAGGATAGCAGTCTTTATAACTTACTGGTTTTTGAGGAAGAAATGACAACATAAAAATAATACAATCAATGAAGTTACCTTTTTTTGTGGTTCCCAGATGTGCTTTGATCCTTTATTATGTAAAACTAACTTTACTAATTGCATTCCTTCTGCAAAGCTTGTTACTTAAATATTTTTCTATGTTTAGTCCAAGGCCACAGGTTTTGATAAAGCTAACTCAGTTGTGAGAGCACCATTTCTATTTAATTCTTAGCAAAATGTCTTTTTGCAGGTCACCATACAATTTATTAAAATATTGATGTTTCTTGCTCTGGAATAATTAAACTTGCTCAGTGACAGATTCTAAATTCATCTAAATTCTGCTTGGAAAGCAGCATGAAATATAGCCAGAGAGTCTTCTTTAGTCCATATACCAGACCCTGTCTGTGAGGGGACACAGAGCCTGTGTAGTGTTTTGATAATTTCTTACTGGCCCCATAAATTCATATATTTAAAGAGACTCTATGTACTGCTTAAAAGGATTTTCCAGGATACCTTTTTTATACACAATACCATATGTGGATCTGCATATATTTGAAGTAATTTTGGGGGACTAACAGTATTAAACTTTGTGCATTTAAAAGCAGGAGGTCTAAAAGGAGACAAATAGCATTTTTTTAATTATGAAATTATGTTATGTGTTGACTACACTTGAAAGAGCAGATAGACCTCTAAATCTCTGGTTTACTGGCTGCATCTATTCTGACCATCCAACTTTTTTCTGTTGTACAGTCCAAGTGTGATATTGCAGCTTGGTGAGAGATTAAATGATTTATGAGAAGAAAATGATTCAGTGAAAGCAGATTTATAAACATAACCCCACTGATGAAAACAATAGTGATAATGATCAGTGAATTGCAGCAGAAATTGTGAGTGTACTGAAAAGATAGAGTGCTTTTTTTCTCTCGGGAGAATGGGTTTCTTAAAACAGCAGTGACTGTTCCAACAGGGGATAGCAGGTGTAGAATTGCCTTGGTTAAGTCTTAGCTAGGCCTGAGTGTTATCAATCTCATATTACAAAATACTGTAGTAATGGGAGACAGAGATTATGTGGCAGAGAAGAGAAGAGAAGAGAAGAGAAGAGAAGAGAAGAGAAGAGAGAGAAGAGAAGAGAAGAGAAGAGAAGAGAAGAGAAGAGAAGAGAAGAGAAGAGAAGAGAAGAGAAGAGAGAAAGAAAGAAAAAGAAAGAAAGAAAGAAAGAAAGAAAGAAAGAAAGAAAGAAAGAAAAAGAAAAAGAAAGAAAGAGCAAGCTAGCTTTATGTGACTGGTCCTTTCTGAGGAGAAAAATAAGTGGAATTAGTGTAGAGACTTTGGGACCATTCCTGCTCAATGTTTAAACATTTAGAAAATTGGTTTATTCACATTGAAGGACAAAAATTATTTTTGATAATGACAAAGACATAATTCCAGAAGTAATATACTATTTGGTCTTCTAGTGGTTCATCAGCAATTGGAAGTCATTGATAAAAATTGGGACCATGCCAAAACAGGCTGTTGGAAAAAACTCTGTTTTAGATTATAAATGCTTAGGAATTAGATACTGGAGTGCTGAATATTTATTGCTACTGCTGCTCATGCCTGAATGCTTAGTTTTCTTTTTATGTGCCAGCAAAAGACAACTGTCTTCAAAAAAATGCATCTTCTGTGATTTACCCTCCAGGGATTAAAACTGCACTGTGCTCCTGGCCCCCAGGTGGACAGACTGATCCTCTGCAGAAGCGTGTCATTGACTTTCTACCCTTTCCACAGCATTGCCTCTGTAAGATAACACTTGTGCATTGATCTTTTTACTTACATAGATCTTTTTCAGAACAGATGTGTGCTGTAAACAAGCAGATACTCCATGCAGGATGTTGGAATTAAAATTATTTTGCTTCTTTGTGCTTGCCAACACTGAATTGAGAATTGTGGCTTGAATAACTCACACATTTGTTTTGTGGTATTTTATTTGGATTCACTTACCTTCTGAAGGATGGGTTGTTCTCCTCTTCACGAGAGGAGAGGAGAGGAGAGGAGGGCCATAGGGGCAGTCAGAGTCCTTGAGAGAAAAGTGCTGTACCTCATTGTAGATCTTCCTTTCAGAGACTACATGCTTTCTAAAAAAGACTATTAGAGATATTCTTACCTAGGCAGACATTACATCTTCAAGAAGCAGTCTGAATACCTAAATTTCTGAAAGACATCTTTAAGTCTTGTTAATCTGGTGAAAATACAGACCAAAAATGAATAAGCAGGGGTTCTCAGAATTTTGAGGTGAAGATTAGTTTTAAGAGAGACAATCTTGTGATACAATGTCATTGGGAAAATCACAGAGAAATGAGTAGAGAAGTGTCACGAAGAAAGAATGTTGTATATGACTAAATATTTACCTGGAGATGGCATCTGGAAGCAAGGAAGAATAAGAATTTAAGAGACTGAGTGCACTCATGAGCTCATGGCTGATCAAAGTTTGAAATTTCTCTGTAGTGCTTTGAGATGATTGCAGTCTGAAATGGCAGATAACCAAGCTCATAAAAAATAGACAGGTGGATCATTACACTTGACCTGAATTTTGAGTATTTATTGCTTTGGAATCTAATCTACAAGTAGTCTAATCTACAAGTAATCTAATCTGATCCACATCTGATTGGATACCAATGCTTTGGGGAGACGAGAGCTTTTTACAATGTAGCATTATGAAATTCAGCCTGAAATTTGGCGTATGGTTTTCCAGTCTTGCATACTTCAAGAGGAAAAAAAGATCGCCAGTACTAGAAACTGACCTGAAAGGAAGGAGGTAAAGTGGGAGATAACTGCTACCCTGATGTTTTTTAATCACTTTTTAAACTGGAATGCAATATCAATAGGTATATCTTTTTTCCCTTGTGTCTAAGCAATAGTTTTTACATTTTCTGCTAGTTTCATCATCTAATTGTGCTGAACTATTTTCACCCTCTAATAACCACTGCAGTAAGTGTGGCTGAAAGAGTTAATCTTCCATTTCTCATTAGAGAAAATAGCCAGTGCTGGAGGTGGGATGGTTAATGTTTTCTTCAGAAGGCATTGTATGTTATTATAATAATGATGCTGTCACCACTTTAGCTATTATGAGCTTCTGATCAGGACAAGGCTGGGGCACAGATGGATGTAATTCAGTACTCTGGTCTGAGGCAGAAGTTGAGGAGACCTGCTGGAAGGTAGGGAAAACAATACATCTGCATTTTAAAGATGTGTGATTGACAGCTGTGATTAAAGTTCTACTTTATGGAAAATTGCATATTGCTTGCTGCTTTTAGCTAAGCATGGCAAGATTTATGCATCAGTTTTCTGCTTCTGCTGTCCAGTAAGCTATGAATATTTGTTTTGGAGAAAGGCCTTGGAGTCTAACTCTTACATTAGATACTGGCCTTGGATATAGTTTTTACTGTTCTGTCTTGAAAAAGAAAGTGGTGCTGTGGAGAAATGAGTAGCCTAATTATTTTCCAAGAGCATATAACAAAAGTATCTCATGATGTGGAAAGTCTGTTTATTTTCCCATGCAGTTTGAGACATTGGCTTTGAGCTGAAAAACTTCTGAGTCAACTTGGGACTTTTCTCTGTGAGAGCACTAACAGTGTGACGTTACTTCTTTAAAAACACAAACACTTGCCAGCTGAAAGTTTTCTGTAAAGGGCTCTCAGATTTTTTCTCTCATTAACAAAAAAGGGGAGCAAAATATTAGCATCCACTGATAATTAATGCTGGCAAAAAAGGATTATTAGTTCAGTACTAGGCTTTTGCTACTAGATAATGGGATTAGGTATAAATATATCCTGTTATGTGATTCCTTTGCTACAAGACAAGGGAGCCTAGAACCTACAACAGTACCTTTAATGTCCTCTAATTCTTATTAACAAAGCATGTTCAGAGCAGCTGTAGGGGAACACAAGCTCTCTGCACAGATGGCCTTTGCCTCTTGACAGCATTTCCAAGATCTATGTGGAAAAGAAATCTAAAAACTGCAAATTTTTTTTCTTTTTTTTTTTGTCACAGAAAGTGAAAGAATTAAATTTATTCTGCATTGTCAGATGAAAGCTTGATAGCATTTTCCCTGCTCTTGCATTTATGTTTCATACTGAAAATAGGGTAAACATCATGTTCACTACACTCCAGACCAGACTTCCATAAATCAATAGAACATGTTATGTGAAGCTCTTTTGAGAATTGACAAGGGGTGGAAGGTGTTTATATTTTTCAAGTAAAAGCATATAATTCTTAATACTGGATTGCACAGTACAGCATCTCTCAAAATTATGTAGGTACTGTTTTTCAGTTTTTTAAATTAGCCATCTACTCTCTCTACTATGAGTTGTAATCTTTTAGGCCATTTTATGTGACAGAAGCAGTTATTCAGCGTATTAAGATTTAATAGAAAAACATGCTGTTCCATAGAGAGGTTTATTATGCTGTTTTCAGGCAGAATATGAATGAGCTTATTTTTTTCCTGGTAGATTCTGTGTTGGATTCAGTGTCAAAGGCCTGATTCTCTTAATTCCTCATGGAGAGGAAGAGGGAGAATGTTGCATACAGCCAATTGGAGATGCTCAATCTTTAGTTGACTGTGGGATCAACTGTTGGACTTTAAATGTTTAATTTTGTAAGTAAAAGCATTTTATAATTTTTAGAATGTTTTTTTTTTTTAAATTTTAAAATATATTTTACTCTCAGTTTTATAAAAATGTACTTGTTTTTTGTGGATATAATTTCAATAATTTAGCACAACAATTTGCTCAGTCCGAGAGAGGGATTGGGGCTGGAAGTAAGGTTCAGTAAGAGTTTAGGTAACTGAGCATGAGCTTGTGTTTCTTAAAGAGGATGCCAGCCCTAGATTGCTGCATGCCTGCAGAGGTGGTCAGAACCACACAGGTGTAGCTCCTTGCATGACTCCAGCCTCAGCCTAACCAGAAACCAGAAACTGAGCTTTCCCCTCTCCGTTCCCAAGAGTGGCTGATTTCAGAAGGCTGTGTAACACAGCACTTAGGGCACATGAAGCTGACTGGCTGTACTTTGAAGCACAAGTAATATCTGTTTAGCAGCTGAGACCTATTCCATGTCTCCCTCCAACTTAAGGCGTGAGAGATGCTAAAACTTTATTGCCCATAACAAACAAACAAACAAACAAATAAACAAACAAGGTGCAGTTGCCTGTGGGTTACTGCATGTGGCTCTGCTTTGTTCATTGAAACTGCAAACATCTGGAGAAAAACTTAAACTCCCTGAGAGGTTGTGTAAGTGCAACTGTAGAAAAAGCTCTGAAGTTGAGACCTTCTCCTAACAGGTGATGGTCCTGATTCTTCATCTCTGCACCTAGGATTCTTCCCTTAGATCAAATTATGTGAAATAGAATACAGAAAATATCAATCTGAGCTTTAGTTGCAATGAATAAGATCTTAAGGTCTTCTTCCAAAATGTCTTTGTTAATCATCAGTTCATGAGACTCATGCTCATCCCTTCTCCTCCAGTGCTAGTTTCATGAATTTGTTGCACATTTATACTGGTTCAAGAGGGGTGATGGATGGTGAAAAGTGCACTCCTGTCACTGCCCTTGTCACTTGGTGGATACACAGGCTTTAGTGCCTGTATTCTGCTTCTGGATTTACCTGAAATCTCACCAGATATTTTTTTTTTTTTTTAAAATACAGACTCATCAGCTGTCAGCAGTTTAGAATCAAAATAATCGAAGATTTCTCCTTGTTTATATAAGGGAGCTGATTTTTTGTCCCTTAAACTTCTGTTCTTGGAATAAAATATATATCTAATATTGCTCCCATTCGCTTGGAAATGAGAGTTTAAGCCACATTTTTTCTTAAGTACTGGGAGCATCAATCACAGAATAGAGAAGAAAGCATGGAATGTTTACTTGCTTGTTTCTCTTTGTTCTCAGTGAGAACAATATGAATGGAGTAGGGAAAGGATAACTCAAAGAACCTTTTCAGTAACCTGAAGTAAAGCCGAGGTCTCAGAGTTTTTGTTAACAATGCTATATATATATTTTTTTCTTTAACCTATTGCCTCTTCAGTCACAGGGGCATAAAATGGGCTGTAGTTACTGTCTACCTTTTTTGCTCCAAGGCAAATTCTTTCCATGTTTCACAGCACCTGTTTCTGTGCTCTCAAGATCATTACAATTTGGGGAAATGTGACTCTCCTATAGATTCCCTCCTTGGTAAAAGCAAAAGCACTTTCATCTTTAAAGGTAGCTGCTGTCTACAACTGTTCACTTTTATGTAACTCTATTTGGACTACCTCTTTTGTGGATAATTCTAGCACCTATGAACAGTAAAATAACAGCTGCAATGAAGGTTATTTTTCATGCAATGTCATTTTGTTATGAGGTAGGACTTTCCTGTATTCTACAGCTTGAGTTTAAAAGGACTTCTATTTTGTCATTTCAGTGGTATGGTTCTGAACCTAGATGGACTAATAGTTTTGTACTATAGTGGCTTGTTTTGTACTATAGTTGCTGCTCTGGCCAGTTGAAGAAAACATAATTTTTATTATGCTTGGGATTAGAGCTTGCCATTCACTGGGAACTGTGAGCTGTAGATGTTGGTCTACTATTCTGCTCAGAATAGGGCCTGATGGAGAGGGTGCTGTTTAAGAAAATGAAAGATGTGGTCCAAACTTCTTCATGATCAAAAGGGGTTTCCATATTGGTCTTTCACATACTACTGTCCTCCTTTCACTAATAAATACATCTCACTGTGATTTAAAAAGAAAAAGAATAGCAAGCCCTGCTCTATTCTTGGTAATAGCATTTGTAAGTACTAACTCTTGAGAGTATGCCTTAGCCTCTGCTGCCTCTGTGGATGAAAGCTAGTTCAGGAGCATAAACTCTGCAGAGGTAATAGGATATTGGATTTCCTAATCTGCATTTAACCTTTCTTGTCAGTTTTAGATACTGTGGTGCTTACAGGGTGGCAGGGCTGAACTGAAGCAGCTGCTGCGAGTCAAAACAGCTCTGTTTTCCCACCACTGCTCCCTTCTTTAATCTGTGTGCTACAGTTGTCTCTCAGTTGGCACTGGTGTGTGTCTGGCCCTTCAGAGAAACAGTTCCAACTTGCTGCCAAGCTGGTTCCATGGACTGCCTTACCGTGGCACCAGACAGATGACAGCTCTGGGTCAAGTGCTCAGCCTGGGGAAGGCAGGGGGACTGCTGCCCCTTTTGGCAGCAGGTAGATATGAGGTAGCTTTGATGTATTCCCAAATTGCCTTTTTGTGCATAGGGGGTTTTGCATTATGTTTCTGCCATGCCAAACTCTAATTTTAACTATCCAGACTAGAGACAACTGCACTCGTCATGTATTTAATGAGAAAGTGCAGAACCTCTTGCATTATCTGGGTAACTTACCCAGGATGGTTTGCTGTGAAAAACACTGACACACCTGCATGTGTCACGGCCTCTGCAGTAGCTCTGATGTGCCCAGGATGCAGCACATTGACAGAGACTAAATATGAACAAGGGCAAGAGACCTAAAGCATTCATGATTTGTCAGAGCTAATGAATCTGCAAAAAAATGAACAAACAGGAGCAATTTCCCTGCTAAGAGTTGTTTTGTTGTTTTTTAATGTGGCAGCTCTTTGTTGTAGGAGTGTGCAGCTGCACTTTGGAAACCCATGGCAGCCTGATGCTTAACCATACAACATATGCCTGATAAAGGAGAAAATAAGTTAGAAAAATACCCAGAAAAAAAAAACTTTTAGGAGTTTATGATTAAGCAATTGTAATCCACTGTAACAATCTAAAATTTTAAAATACACTCTATGTCCTTTTAAATTATTCAGACATTTAAATGATGTGTTACGGGTCTTCATGCTAAGATGTGCTCTTTATTTCTTGTTTTAATGAAAGCCAGAAGCCAGAAGTCACAAAACCGACAGATTACACTGAACAATTGTATTTTCCAAGAAATGGTGCCATGCTTATAAATGGATTTGACTTTTAAAACTGGTTTGGGAAAAAACTAAAATCCTACTACAAAAAGACTGAGATAAATGCTATATCTGTTTAATTCACCTGATTTACCTGGTTTCTTCCTAAGAGGGAAACATGGTCACTTGACCAACACATGCATGATGTTGTTTGTATGACCATTATTAGTCTTGTGTTGTGCTTTCATTTTTCTCAAGATGGGGCAGTGCCAAGCTGAAACAGGCGCTGGTCTTAGTGCTGTTCAGAAGGACAATCTTTTTCAAGCCAAATTTTTAACCTGATCTCAGAAAGCAGTTGTGCACGAGGAAGGAACTCCAATTTCCTCCATTACTGGCTGATATCAACCAGCACTCAGTTAACTTGTTGCCACCTTCTGTCTGATCTGCTCTAGTGCCACTCCATGTATCTCTGACATTAGGTCCAGGATTACCCCTTCAGTGGTCCCTTCTTTTGCTGTTCATAATACTAATTTTTTTTTACAAGTCTGAAGTAAATAGTTCTTTTCAATGTAGCTTGATACTATGATGTTTGCAACATTTAAATTAACTTGTCAGATTTACAAACCATCTCCTTTATTTCTGAAGATTTTGTAATGTGAGATAATAGTTTAGTTCTTACATCAGCATCAAGTTTCACTGTTCTAGTTAATGAGTGAAGGATTATGTTTTCAGCTGCTGTGAAGTGGCATATTTCATTTAATCCCCTAAAGCAGAGGGCTTTACAGAAAGCAAGTGTCTGTCCTAAGACTGACACTACCTGGAAGTGTCTGTGAGGAGGCATTTGAAGCAGACAGATACTTGGATATAATGGCTGCACAGGAAAAAGATTAAAAGTAGTTTTCATTAGGGTAAAGAAAACTTAAACAAGATTATAAGTGCAAAGACTAGTTGTGATTCTGATCACTTAGCTGTAGCCTCACAGAAATGGAATCAGCACAAAGAGGCTTTGGATGAACTCACTAAAGCAATAGAAGTTTCATCTATCCTGGAGGTACATCTGCAGTAGGATTTATGGTATATTCATTGCATGATAACCTGTTCTTTTGTGGGGAGAAGAACATCCTGGGTTTAGTGAACTGTTACATTTTCAATCAGAGAGTATATCAGAAAAGTGTTTTTTTTTTTAATATTTGTTGTCTTGTTTCAGACATGTAGTTTTTTATTACACTACATTTATTCTAAAGTGATTGGCATCTGTGTACAGTACAGCAAAATTAGATCAGTGAATATAATAAACAATACTGCATCTAGAGGTTCAGGTAAGACTGAGCTACAAGTAATCCATCTTCTGAATATATTAAATTATCTTATGCTTGCACATAGCATTAAGCATATGAAAAATTGAATTGTAAGTTTTTTAAAAAAGAAAGAGATATTTTTAGTGAGTAATGGAAAAAAGAGACTGAAGTTTCCTGGTTTTCTACCCACATACCCTTATCATTAGGTTTTATCCTTAGTGGTCAGTTTCTGAAATCGTGGCTTACCTCTTGATCCCTGCAATGCGCTTGGAATATTTAAAATGATGCATTTGTAAATCTAGGTCTGCCACTAATGTCAGGCTGATCTTACAAGAGTCTGAGAGTGTTTAAAAATACTGTGCAAGTACTGGGGGCACTCACTCCTTTCTGGGATTGAGTCTTTCCAGTAAAATGATGTTTTTTCTAATTTTTGTGATCTGTCTACTAAGATCAATAGTACTACAAGTGGAAATGGATTCCTGCTTATGTTTTCATTTTGAGCTGTTATCTGTGATGCTTTTACAGTTATTGATTAAACACACTTAAAGCAGCTGCATTGGCTTTGTACTTCTGTAATCTTATTAACTTCTTTTTTTCAGTTTTTTTTCCCTCCAAGGGAGTAAATTGATTTATATGAGCATGCTGTTAATATTATAACTCCTTGTCTAGCCTCTTGGGTTCTAATGTTTTTTAAACACAGTACAATTATGGGAAACATTACATTGGAATGACAATATAAATCATCCCCATAGGAGTCTGAGCAGTCTGGGGAGTTAATCGCAGAGAGCCCTGCTGAGGTAAATAAGAACAGTAATTTGAAATAAATAAAAGACCAGTGGTGCTAATGCGGGTGTCTCAAGAATATCATTAAGTTTGTAATGGAATTGTTTACTTGGTGTAATGAGACTCATGTAGTGCAAGGCTGCTGCTTAAATCATAACTTTATAGTTCATGATCCTGTCTCTTTTCTTCAGAGGGTGTGTCGGGTTGGTCGTGTTTCCACATCTGTCCTCCAAACTCCAGCACTTGGCTGGAAAGCACACGCAGATGTGAAATGTGTTGAGATTCTCTTGAACTCTGGTTAAATTTAGTCAACTATATTGAAGTCAAATATAATTTAGTCAAATATATTGAAGTTCAGGTACAAAAAATTTGCTGATAGGGATAATTATTTTTATTTTTATTTTTATTTTTATTTTTATTTTTATTTTTATTTTTATTTTTATTTTTATGTTTCTTACAACAATCAGAGTGTTAGAAAAGCTATGGAAAATGAGTAATGAAAATAGTTTCATTTTCTGGTCATCCATATTCAGTAGGGGTGGTGTTTGGGTCCAAAAAGGGTCTTACACTGCTTTGTGCTTGAACACAGTGTGAATTTGGCAGCTGGGCAGCCTGATGGTCATCTTCTCTTGCAGCAGCTTCTTCACCAGTACTTAATTCCCATTGATACCCCAAGCTATTCTCCCTTCCTTGACATGCAGGGAAAGTAAACTATAAGTTTCAAATACAAAATGAAAACAGTTAATCTGAAAAGGAACTACTCTAGGGATTTTTTTCAAACTTTGTTTTTAATGTGTACAAATTACATAATAGAAAATACTTTAAAAATATTACTTTTTCATAGAAAATATATTCCCTTAGAAAAAATTCAGCAATATCATATGAATAAAATCATAGTAAAAAAAATTTAAACCAATATATTTTTGAGTAGAAATTCATCTTCCACAAGATTTCTTTTTGTAGATGCTGGAGAACTTGTATGTAAGGCAACTTGTATAACTGAAAGCATCCTCTGTTTATGCAAAAACGAATGTAAAATATTCATTGCATAAACACAGACTTTAGAACACATAGTTTTAAAATTTAATGGTATTAACTATTTATTAATTTCTGAACCAATCCAGGAACAAGATTAGACTTGTGCAGTGTGTTACACAGACTTATGTGCTGCAAGTATAATATGGCACTACTTTTCAGTGATAGGAGTGCTATCAGTACAAGGTGTAAAAGTTTCAGGGGGAAATGCTTCTCACATTGGGGACTTCAGTGGATCTTGAACTTGGAATAAAGCAAAGTTCAGATTTTTAGAAGACTTTTAGAGACTATCAAGGACATGTTTTAAAAATTATAATATTGCATACCCGTACTGGGTGTATTAAACAACCTGATGTCATTATGAAAAACTTCTATTCATAAGAAAAATGTCCACCGTTTGTTTGTTGCCCATACATGATGTTAATGACACTGTATAGCTGAACCCTGCAACCCTGTAAGTAATCATACAAACAATGTTTATGAAGACCATGAAAATGTATAGGAGTAATAGTTTGTTTTGCTTCTCATGCTCTGTAAAAGAAAAAGGAAAACATAAGGTGAATTTAGGCTTTAGTTTAGGCATGTTCATAACTTTTCTAAGCTGCTGTTTATTTTGAATATAGCATGATCAGCAAATCCTGCCTTCCAAAAATGCCTTTCCAATAGGTTTTGTCCTTGCTCTGGAGACAGACGATGTAGAAATGAAAGATTCACCCATAAAAAGTTTTTTAGTGGAACTAATGAGACTCATAGTGCCAGTGCAGTATGAAGACCTCCTTAAGTTTGTAAGACTTGCTCAGGCAACTGGCTGGTCTTCAGAGATTAACTGATTCTTGATCAACACTGACATCATGTGTATTAAAGCAGCCTGGGTGGACACCTTGTTCTTATTATTAATCCCTCAAGGAATCAGGAGTGATGGTTTTTGGAATCTGGTATCTATAGCTTCTCTGCATGCTCAAGCTTACTCAAGGAATCATCACTGTCTTGTTACACCTTTAATCCTATGTGGTTCACAGTCTAGGTAAAATTTCATTTCTATTCCCTTAATAGGCCTTTCAACTGTCCAAGAAAAGTTACCAGTTTTTTGATAAGGAGGACTCTAGTCTTAAAATGACATATTTCTGTGATAAGTGAGAACTCGATTGTATAGAGAATAAAGAGCCTCTCTGAAATGACCAGTCAGAAGAAGCTTTGATCTATTATGGTTTTGCTTGTTGGTCACTAAAAGTTCTCCTGCATTACAGTTCAGTCGGAATTGAAGTGATCTGAGTATCAGTCACAAAATATGAGTATCAGACAACGCACCCCAAACTGAACACTGCATAAAACACATAATTCATTTGGTATTTAACAGATGATTCAACCTCACAAGGAAAAGTGTATTTACTACTGCAAACATTATATAAATGCTGGCCAGACTTGTATCATTCAAGCGGGGGAAGGTTCACTTCTGTTCCTCCTTGGAACAGATCCTTGATGATGCTAAATTTCATCTTCTGATTCTCTGTTTTTTTCCGTGAAAGTTTTTATATATTTATATGTTGTTTTTCTTTGCCCCTTAAACTCCTAAGGATCCTTATCTCAGTAATCCTCTATTTGTAGTTTTGCCTTTCTTATCTTGCCTGGCTTCACTCTGCAGATCCTCTCACTGCTCCTTCTCACATTGCAGTTTGCTTAGTGCTTAGAGCTAAGGTTACACTCAGCTGTGCTGGAGCTGGGCCTTGGAGCTCTGGTCACAGGCAGCTCTGGCTGTGGGGCAGCCTCAGGGGGGCTTAGAGAGAGGTAGAACTATGTCAATATAAAATACCAGTGCATTTACAGTCATTTACATTTTCCATACATATCAGTGTGTTAACATTCTCAACTCTACTCCCTACACACCATAGCTCTGAAGGCATTGAAGATTTTACTACATACTTTTTCAAGGAACGTGTTTCTGAATCATAAAACATGCTCTACTAAAATATTTAAATTCTTCCCTTTTTGGAGCAAGCCTGTTTTCTTTCAGTACAGCATTGAGGAGAAAGCATGGAATTGAATCACATCTGCATTAAAAGGTGCAGCCATTTAAGCACTGTACTCCAACTACATATCCAGGCAAGCCTGCTGTTTTAAGGAGGCTGTCAGATATGGAGACAGTGAAGGAACTGCGTGCAACATCAGAAGGGCTATTCCCAAAGGCCTATTGATTTTCCCCTAGAAATTTCTGTTCTGTTATTTTTATTGAGAAGCATTTCTAGGTAAATATAGTGCTTTTATAGCACTACATACACATAAGTGCTTTTATGGAAAATAAAGCAGAGTTCTGCTTAGCCCCTTAAGTGTGAGCTGGAAATTTTTTGTTTGGTGGTTTTTTTATTAATATTACTATAATTTTTATTATTGTTGTTATTGGAGTTTCTTTGTGTTGGTTTGTAGTTTTTTTTTTTTTTTT
>VWYO01024105.1:509687-564272 GCA_013400275.1 Rhadina sibilatrix
AATTGACAATATGGAAAGAATGGACAGGTGGAAAATGAAAATCTTATAGTTGTGGATTTTCAAGACAGATAGATTACAATTTCCTGATCAATCTGTAAAATATAATACCTGTAAAACTTCACAAATAAAATCACTCCAGGCAAATTACCAAGTTATGACTTTCAAAATCTGGCATAGACCCTGGCACCTAAATTAATGCTTTTCAGTGATACTTACCAGAAATATTGAGCTGCTGATTAGAAGGGGTAGAGTTTTTTTCTTAAGCTCAATTTCAGAGAAAGATTTTTTTCCTTGAATGTGTCAAATTGGTTAAACTGATTGAAAACAGTTAAAGAATAGTAACACCTTTTAATTAGAGGCATGAGGAAGAAGTATTATAACCACTGGAAAAGTTCAAAGCAGATTTTTTTTTCCAAATACAGAGCATATTTGCATAGGTCAAAGGGTGAAATAATTGACAAAAAATGTAAACTAATTGAAGTGAAAATGTAAACTAATTTCTGGTTGTTGTTTCTCTACAGATTGTTTTGCGTTGTTAGTTTATCTAAGCACTAATGTGGAGGTAAGATGAGATTTCTGTTTTCATGAGCCTAAAGAAGCCTCATCAAAATTTGCTGTTCCAAAGGAGAAAATAGAAAATAGAAGAAAATAGGAAATAGAGTTGACATAAGCAGTTTTATGCAATTCCTTTCCTGATGTTTCCTCCACATTTTGCCATCATGAAATATGAAAGAAAGTGAGGCTTTGGGCCATAATAATCCATGCCAGTATTTTCAGACCAATAGACAGCTCTGTAGATATTAAGGATCATTTTGTCTGGGAACCTGGACAAAATTCAAAATAGATTTAATGTACCTCTGTTGGCATTTTTTTAGTGTACAGTATTAATGTACATTTGAGGCCATTTTTCAAAAATTTTGACACCATCATTTTGGTAACCCCTTTCAGACACTTCCTGTAGACTGCAGTTAGTTCCTCTCAGTATTCCTCTCCTCCTCGTCAAACTAAACAAGACTTTTTCCCTCAACCTCTCTTCACAGCCCATGTGTCCTCTCCTTCAGGAGCCCTCTCCTGTACCTTTCTCCAGTTATCTGAATTTTCTGCACAAAGCTAGATCCACTGTTCCACATGTGCCTCACCAATGCCAAGCACAGGGAGGTGTTGCCATTCCTCCAGTTTGGTGTCCGTACTCCTCCCAGCATGAGCATTATTTGCTTTCTATGAGTGCACTCTGCTGGCTTGTGTACAGCCTGAGACCCACCAGGATGACCCCAGAAACTTTTCAGCAGGGTTGCTCTTCAGTCAGTTGGATTCCAGTTTGTCATGATGTTTCTGAGCTCTCTGTCTCAGGTGCTGAATGGACACTCCTTTTGGCTTGATCTCCAAAGTCTTGTCAAACTGAAAGTGATATTTCTGAGAAGACAAATTTTCACTCAGTGTCTCTAATAATATAGAATTAATATGGAGTGGTACTTGAAAAGTTTGAACTACTCTTGTGGCAAATAACTTTGTAGTAAGCATTTCCAAACAAAATCTTTGGCCAGAATTTTCCTCCTGGTTGTTAATCATTTTATTGCAAAATTTGGGAATGTTCCACTTGCAGAAATGGTGTAATGTAGTGATGAACTAGACCTGCCTTAACTCTAACCTTCTTTTCTCTAAACTTGAAGCCACTATGTTTGAATTAGCCTTCATCCAATTTTATCAGATATGACAGAACCTATAAGAAATTTTGAAAAGAGCTGAATTGACCAAAGGGGTCCCAGGGTGAGATGGAGATTGATTAATAGTTACAGATGTTTGCAGACCTCTGAAGTTATTCTATACAAATAAAGCACATCTATACTCAGATTTGCAATTTAAATCTCTGTTCATTTCACATGGGTTTAACTACTTGGGAAGGAGGAGGGAATAATGGTAACCTTCTCTCTTTTTTTTTGGAAATGTAACAATGTTGCTGAATTATACCCTTACTGCTCTTTGCCAGCTGGTGGGATGCTATGCCTAAGACTGCCTATTGCTCTTTTGTAGCCTGGTTACAACTTCACAAACTCACAGAGGCAAACCCACAGCTGTTTAAGCCCATCAAATAAGTGGTTTACAAGAAAGGGCATAATCAGCTCTATCAAGTATTTTGTTGATTATATTAGCAACATAAAATTAAAATGATGACTATTTGACAAGAGACTTTTTTAAGATACCACATTTGCATAATGCTTGTCTTTTCATACTATAGAAAGCAACAAGACATCACAGAAGAAATATATCCATTATTCATGAATTTAAATAATCTGACTAGCATGGGGAAAATAAGACTGAACTAGATTTGAAATTGTTAGAGTGATTTTTTTTTAAATACAGGCAATTATTGTTTGTTGTTTTATAACTAATCCTGTTTCTTCAGTCTGATTCATTATATGAATTTGCAGTTTGAAAATTAAATATCTTTTCATTAACTTCAATATAATTGACACCTTATATGACTCAGACTGCTAAAAGTAAGCAATTCAGGCTGAATTATCCTGTCACATCTGTGAGACTGATCAGACATGAACATCAGTCATGACAATTCAGGTTTACTGTAGTGCATGTGGCTTCTCCAGAAGCCCCTGTACTAGAAGCATGGATGTTGACTGAGGCTGCTTATCAGGAATATGTAGGTTTCAAAAGCAGAAGTAATTAGGAAGAAGAGTCGTGTTTTTCTATTGCTCCATCTAGGTTTTGCAGGCAAAAACTGTTTCTTTGGTTTGCAGTTTGCACTCTTGCTCAGTGCAGGAATAGTGACAAGATGTAATGATCAGCAGAGGAGACATAAACAAGACTAGTCCATACCTGCTTACCCAAATAGCATATGCAACAACGACATGACAAAAAAATAATGCCCGAAATTTGTTAGCTCAAGATGCTTAGATCTCTGGGGTTTTTTTTTCTCTCTTTCCAGTGAAAAATTACAATGAAGCAGCTCTGCTGTTCAGTGCAACAGCTCTAAATCTGCAACTTGCATCTCTGAAATGCAGATGAGATTGTGTTGTACCAATTCCAAAGCTCCATCAGTTCCCTCTCACAGGTGCCCCAGTGAGATGTTAGAACATCTCTTACTCTATTCAGGCTTTTTATATCCAAGTCTTCCATGTCTCAACTCAACCAAGACCCTTTTTATTTCTGACCCTACAGCTTTATGTTCTTGAAAGATAATGGTGTACTTTGCAGACTGTTATCTAGTAATAGTGACACTGTAACTGATAGTGGTAGTCTGAGATTGTAAGGAAATGAATGTTTATAGGTATAGGTAATATCTGTTAATTATTTTATTAGGTGGAACATTGTGTAGAGCAATGAAGACTTTCCTGACCTTGGTCTGAGCCAAACTAGGGGTGCTGATAAACGTGTTGATTAATACATAGTTAAAGGCGGAAAATATAATGATAATTAGCATAAATTTATGGAAAATGGCATTGCTAGTTGCAAAACAGATTCTTCCTAAATAATTTAATATTTTTATATCCTACCAAAGATAATCTTTAATCTTTGCATTTATTGTTAATTAAAATTCTCATTGACCAAGCTCAATTTGATCTAGGAAAATGCTGATATTCTAACCAGTGATATGATCAGGGATCTTTAAGACAACCTGGACAGGACAGAATCCTTTGGAACTCACTTCAGCTTTGTGGCCTATTACAAATGGATTAGATGTCAAGATTTTTATATTTAATACTATTTAAATGAATATCTTACTGTGATAGATACTATGATGAGACAACCCCATTCCATTATAATTTGAACTGCTTCTGTTATATTCACTAATAGAAGCAAATTTTTTTTTTCTCAGAAATCTCTAATCTGAATAGCAGTTCTGTAGCTGCTGTCTGCTAATCTCATTATCCATGAAGAAACATACTTGCAAAAGAAAGAATAGATATTTACTTTACAAAAATGAAGATGATTCACTATGTATTCTATGGCTAAAACAGCTTTCCTCTGTAATTCTGTATAGTATTATATAATGCAATAGGACCATTATATATGCTCCAATATGAGGCATAAGAGTATTTAGAATTCAGCTAGGGTTCCTCATGACTGCTGCAAACCAAAGAAAATTTGATGACAAGCACTAGGGGTTTATTACATTGGAATGGAAAACCTTATGGATGATATTTATTAAAAATACTATATATTATTTCTTGTATCTCTAAGAAACATTCAACTTTCCTCCTCTGTATCATTTTTTGTCCCTCTATAGTATTTTTATTCTTCTCTGATTCCAATTATTAAAATCCTTTGGTTGTCTCCTCATACAGATATCCTTCCCAACTTTGTTTTCCAATTGTTCTCCTGACTGTCTTTGCACGTGTATGTTCTTTATGTGTTCTTTCACTTAGTGAGTCAAGATTAGTCTTGTATGAGACTAGCTCAGTGATAAATAAAAAATGTTGAAATACACTCTTCTCTCAGCATCTTTGCTGTTTCTAAGACTGTTTGCATTGTTAACTGTCACAGCACACTGAACTACAGTTTTAATCTCAAGATTTCTTCTTGGTGAGATGTAAAGTTAGTTTACAACTCAACACATTGTTCCTTTCTGCACACATTATCTTGCATTTGCCAATGCTTAATGTAACCTGTTTGACATATAGACTGACTCTGAGGTCCTCTGGACCTCCTCCCCTTGATCTGCACTAACATGAGATTTCATTCTGCATTTCTCAGTTTAGAGGAAGTGAAGGCTGGGGGTCTTACTTTAAAGCAGGTTTAATGTTTCTGTAGGAAGCATGCTTATCTTTAATTTCCTCTGTTTTGAAAAATCAAGTGGTTTTTCCAAGACTATATCTATATTTTGGGCACTGGAAAATGCTCATAACTTTATATTTACTTAACAAAGTATTTTTCCCTGGAAGTAAGAAATTGATATATTTTGGAATACTCTTAGAAATACATCAAGAAAATAAATAATACATTTCGCAAATGTCAAATGTTTGAATTCATGTCTCAGGCTACTCATTTCAGACCTTGGAGAAGTGTTTCAGTTCCTCCCTCAAGAGGGTTTGAAGTCACAGGACATAACTCCTGAAGAAGGGAATTTTTCCTCATTTGATGGAGTGCTAGCAATCTCTGCTTGAAATTCTTCCACTTTAAAATGGAATACTTAAATATTTTTTGGCCCATAAGGAGAGAATTTTTATAGGGCAAGGCTTTGAGCTTAACGCCCTATGACTGGATTGTTTCACTCTTTTCTCTCAAGAAGAGCTGTGCCTATCTCCTGTACTGGTAGAAATGTGGGGGGTCTGTTGTTTTGACTGACACTGCTGGATTTAAGTACATTTGTTTGATTGAAATTCCATTTTAGACACCTACATTCTTCTATGAAACAGGAGTTGAATGCTTCCTGACATAGGCAACAGCTGAATGAGTGCTTAGGAATTTAAATATTGGGCCTCAGCACTGAAGATACACAGTGGAAGTACTGAAATTCTGCAGCTGCACACATGTATAGTCTTTGGGGCTTTTTATAAGCTTATACTGCTTTTCAATTTAGCTCAAGCATGTGATTTGATTAGTTAGCATTAGATGCTTTGATTCTTCTACCTAACTTCAACTTTGAGACAGCTCTTGTGAACTCACTCTTTCAGCATATAACACCTTGTGTTTCAGGTTTCCTTATTTCTATTTAAATCAGTGACTATAGGAATAGGAATGTGTTGTTGGGATGGTCACAACACATAGAGTGAAACTATAAAAGTTCAGAAGGTTTCATTATTATGCTTTTATGCTGTCTTTTAAACAGTTTTTACAAAGCTTGAGGGCAACTTCTAATTGGTCAATACTTTCTTTATTAATTATTTTATTGGTTAGTAAAAGACATTTTGCTTGTCTATTAAACCTATCTATTCTTGGATTGTTTACATATTTTCTTTACTGATTTTCATGGGACAAATCCTTTGTTATTACAGGTGCACTTATTTTTCACCCTTAGAATAGATTGTTGTGTTAAAGGAACTTCTCATTCTCAAAAAAACTTCATATGGGAACTTACAGTTTACTTCTTAGCTGCACCTAGAAGAAAGAACAGGCTAGCTTTTCACCCTATTCCTACAAGAATGTTCCCATGCTTTGTTTGAATTATGAGAAATTTGTTTCTCTGACATTAAAGAAGGAACAAATTCCTTTGAACTCCTTTAGATCATCTGGGGTTTGTTGGCTTTCAAAGCTCTTAGGGTACTTTCTTAAATGTTAGTAGATTTACTCTTAGAAGTATCATCCTCTAACAGGAAGTATTTGTTATCTCACCATGGAATATGCTTCCTGCAGTTCAGGGTTAGGTAATAAATACTCCATCAATCTCATCAAGCCTATGCTTTAATCTAGATCCCTGTGGTTAAAAAGGAAAAGAGAAAATATGTTGACATGTGTGTGGTACAGTGCCAGCAGTCAGCTAAAGTAAGATGATCATAGACCATTTTAAAAGAAACAATTTCTGGATTACTGGCATGGATAATCTGGTGAATGTTTTAAGATTTCTTTTCATATTGTAGAATTGTAGCACTCTAAATAACTGCACTTTACTGTTTTGAGTCTAGTCATTACCAGGAAAATAAAACAAGTTTCCTGCAGTAATATGTATCGGTTTTAGTAGGGGACTGGGATTATTTTATGCTTACCCACCAGTTTAAAATGCAATTTAATTAACATAATTCCTTAAAAATTTGAGTATTTAGCTTCTGACATATTCATACTCTTGCAAAAATAATGATATGACTTAAAACTCAAGTAAGGTGGAATATCATAAGTTCCTCTGAAATTTCTCAGTACCAAATAGTTTTAAAACATCTTCCATTTAGAAATTGAAGTGTCTGCTTTATACTGCTGATTCAACATGAGCTGAATGCTCTGTGTTTCTGAAGCTCTTACACCTTGTTCCTGGAGTGGGAAGATCTCTGTTTCACCAGAAAATTATTCCCTGGCTATGATTGAAGGCAGTGTGATTGCATCTTGTGTGAGGGCTTCACCTGAGATCTTCCTGTGTAGTATTTGCAAGATATGTCACACCCTAACTCACACCTGTAGCGACACTTGCACCTCTAAAATGAGATGAATACCTGGGAGAACAGACTGTTTGGGGTGCTACAGAGCTGGTAGCAATCAGCATCCTCTGGGAGGTGCTAGTGCTTTACAGTATTCCCAGAGCTGAATGCTGTTTATTCATACACAGCTTGGGGAAGCTGAGCAGTCTTGAAAAACTGGTCTCAAAAGCATTATACTCATTATATTCAAAGCATTAAAACTTTTTTTCTTTTATTTCACTTATATTTGTGGCACCATTACAGTATTTAGAATTGTTGCTAAAAAAAAAAAAAATAGAATGTTTGCAAATTTCCCTTTTGGTAGAAAATGGAAGACTTTTTACCAAAACTCCAGAATCTTTAACTGCATTTAACAGTTCCTGTGACACAGATGTCCATCTATGATGATACTAATCAGGAAAATCATCTCAGTCACTTATTTTTATCCAAGACTAGATGTGCATACTTCGTTTTTAACATGCAAAATTATGACCATAATGCAGCAGAATTGTGATCCTCTGTTCATCAGAGAACAAATAATGTAAAGAAAACAGATTTACAAAGGCTATATCATATTTTTCTTGTCAATCTATCACATGCTATTTAAGTTTGCTAAAAAGAAAGATTATTGTAGCATCATAGTATTTTATTTTCATTTTCTCAGAGTCAGTAACTCAGATAACTACTGTGGCTACTCAGTGACCACCTTCTGTACACTCCCCACTCTGCTCTAGAGATCTCTCTCTGCTCCAGGTGGAATAGTTTCTGAAGCTATGTTTGCATGGCTCTCATTTTGACATAATAAAGCTCCTACTGTCCTTTATTCACAGACTAGAAACCAGGTTTGTTTGTGTGGCAAACCTGTAGTAAATGAAAAAGAAACAAAGGTTAAATTGAATTTTGGCATAGTTATCTTTTACATGCTTTTGTGAATACTTATAAAAAATTAGCAGATCTCAAATCATTTCAGGTGTTTAGCTTCTTTTAAATCAGCAGTAAAATTTATAGTGAAAGGATTTTATCTTAGTATTATTGTTAAGTTTCAAGCCTTAATCTAACTTGTAACATCATAATGGTCTTGGATATCACAGTGTGAAGTTAAGTCTAGCTGGCTTTCTGCATGTGTTGGTTCAGGCCTAAGCATTCTACCAGGATATGTCCTGAAGGTGCACACACAACCTTGTACTCATCCTCACCTGTCCCAGATGAGATCTCAGTAATAAAGATGGGACATTTTAAACTACATTGCAGCAATTTTGGACAGAATCCCAAATCAGCCTGCACTCAGAAAATGCAGACAGGGAAGATGGTCTTAAGACAGTAGGTCTATGCCAGGTTGTTTAGAATAAGAGGGTAAAATTTCATGTCTAATTTAATTGAACTGATGGTATTTGAATTCTTAAATTTAGCCACTAAAACATGTGACCTAATTTTCAGAGATTCTGTAGGCACTAGAAAACCTCTTTGAAATGCATGTGTCTTTTTGGTCAGTATAATCCAGTTGCCGTAATGCAGAGACTTGTCATGCTGCTGTTTTCTGACCTGCTTCTTCCATTTTTATTGTGGTCTCAGATGTGTCTGTTCCATCAACTGAAGGATTGCATTTCATGGGTAATCTCTAAATCTTTGACATTTTAGCAGCTGTTGCAGAAGTACACCTGAAGCAGGGCATCTTAACCTTCCAAGAGGTTAAATCACAGTAAGAGCTAATCTGTGCATTCATGAAGTACAGTCTTCAGCTTCATAAGCAGATCACCTTACTGTGCTGACTGCTAGAATGAAGCTGATGTGCACTCCAAATGTAAAGAGTGGCTTTTTTTTTTTTTTAATCTAAATACACACATGTACTCAAGACTACCTTGAAACCTAGCATGTCCTGTACTTTTACTTTTTCCACAAGTGGAATAGCACTTGTGACTTAAATACAGGCAGCAGACCTCAGATTCATTTTCCATTTCATAAAGCAGGACTTTTGAAGTGCTAGCCAGTGAAGGTCCCATCTTTTGTGAAGATGTGAACTGAAAATCATTAATTTCTTTATAGCCCAAATATTCTTAGTTACTCAACACTTACCCTAGCCAGAGCAAAGCACCTTGTGCACTTCTGAGGGAACAGCATGGAGAGCTAAATTCTCTCTTTAGAGATACTGGAGGAGGTCTCTTGGGTCAATAAAATGTGGCCTTGTGAAGCTGCCATTTGACAATGACTCTGGTGGTGACAGAGGGTGGCCACTGAACTGCAACACCATCTGGTTTATGTAACGTTCATGCTTCTCATTGACAGAAATAATTCAAAGTGTTGAATTTAGAAAGGACTGTTGGAGGAAACTGTCTGTCTAGCTCTTCTTTTTATTTAAAGGAAATACCCCATGAAACGATCTGCTTTATATGAGTTACAAGTCAGATAATTCAAAAAGAAACTACCTGTGAATGTTTGCCACGGGCAGAGACTACAGGATCAAAACCTGGGGAAGAGAAAACTTGGGGTTGCAATGAACAGAAAGACAAATTATGGGAAAAGGTGTAGTGTTGGGACAACTCTGGGAGAATGACCAAGTTTGTAAAACTGGACAAAAAGGAGAAACTGGATTTGTAGGGGATAGAGGTCTGTTGCCTCTCACTGTGTACTGGGATCTTGGAAGAACCCATCTATCTCATGAGCCTGTGAACCTAGTGTCCTTCTGTGAGACCTGACATTAGGCCTCTTACCTCAAAGAGTAGAACCACTTACCCTCTGATCACCTCGGTCCCCATATCCCAGACTCTGCCTTGAGCAAGCTGAGGAGAGCATTAGACACCACAAAGCAACATTCAACTTTTGCCAGCCACTTTTTGTTTTGTCAGTAAAGAATAATGCTGGCAGGGAATACGACACTGCTTCCTTTGCAGGTGCTCAGCACAGAAGCAGCCAGCTAGGGGAGTGGAGGGCAGGGGGCTGCTGCTCAATTATGGGAGCTGTTCTGGGCTCTCCTGAGCTGGGCCTGTGCATTACCCTCTCTGTAAAAATACCCATCTGAGGGTACCTGTTTTGCTTTGACTAAGTCATTCCACTGGATACCATTAACAACCACACAAATGTGCCTTAAAGATTACTTTACAAAAGAGTTCAAGAAAGTGGTATAGAGAATGAATGTTTAAAAATAGCTATTACCCTGTGACACTGCAACATTTTGGATGAGACGACAAATCCAAAGCTCAAGATGTGTCTTCACAAGGGTATTTATTTTGCATTAAGCTCAGCTACTGCTCATAAAAGAAGCCGCAGCGAACTAAAAATGCAAACCAATTAGAGTGTACTGACTGCCAAGACAGTGTTTGTTCTTTGGTTTGTTTTGAAGGTACTTTCAGTTCACTGCCTATTGATGCAGTACAGCAAAGATAAGCTTTAATGCATGGCAGCCCTTCTGTTGTGTTTCACAACAGGATCAAGCAGTCCCTTTGCCTTCAGACCTTATCCAGCTGTGGAGAAAACTGTGGGCATTTTTACCCGCACAGCACTGGCTGCAGCAGCAGCAGAATACGACACTGGTACTCCAGCACTGTGTCAGACTTCTGTGATTTTGGAGAAGAAGGGAGGGTTCCAAATGGACTTGTGAAGTATCCCATGAAGGGGTACCTGAACCAAGAGGCATCTGGGTTAGCCCATTTTATTAACCAGCGAGATAAAAGAAAACTGTAGAATATCCAAAACAGCAGGTTTCATGAGTAGCAAAACCAAAAAGAAATTAAGTTACCTGCAGATTTGAAACTCCTAGCTGGACCCTCTAATGATTTGATGACACTAGCCATGTTTTACACTATGGCAATAGGATATTCAGGATGTATTTACTCCTCTATGCAGTAACCAGCACCTGAAATGGGTTTAGCCTTTCCTCCAAGAGGGGTGCTTATGAAAGGTCTCCCTCCATCTCCTCTGCATACTTTTGTGAAACTTTAGGAATCTAACATCTCTAACTTGACATGAAACAATTTTTGTATTGATTACTGACAAGGTACTTGTGCATACACAGAGTTACTAAGTGTCATTGCCATAGGAGGCTGGGCAAACTCCAAATGTCCAGCAGTACTTCTATTGTTCCAGTGACCTGGGTGGCAATTTCATCAGAGAGCACCCCAGAGTGAGCCTCTCTCAGCTGCTGACAAAGCCAGGCCCTCAGACCTGAGGACAGCTTTTTGTGCACAGGGCTGACGAGAGAGAGGTTCAAGATCAGACTGCATCAGCAGCCAGCCTATCTACCCTGAGAGTGTTTTTAGTGTGCCACTTGCTAGATTTAGGGTTATAGAACCTTACAGTGAAGCAATTTTATGGATCAGTCTGGAAGCAAAGCATTATTTAAAGCAGTTTGATTCACTTTTTTCATTAGGTTGTTGAGATGACACTTATGACAGATGACTCAGAATTATGCCACAGTGATAGAGCATTTAATTGCCTAACAAGGCAATTCTACAAGGGAATCCTACAGGGGTTATTATAACTGGTGAATGAACTTTGTACCTATCTGCAGGATACACCGAAGGTACACCTGTAACACTGCCAGGCAGCATTCCCTTCTCATCTGCTCCACTACATCAAGATACACCCTTCCATGCCAGCAGCATCCTGTGAGGGAATCAATCTGCCTGTGTCTCACTGAGTTTCCATTTGCCTTCTTGAACAAGCACATCTGTGCTTTTTAACACTAGATACAGCCTGCAAGTGGAAACCACCAAACAATTGTTAGCTTACTCCCTGCAGGCATTCAAAACATGACATTTCTTCCACGGCCTTCCCAAGCATTTCCCTGCCAACATCCTCTGAAAGTTCTTCCTCCTTTTCCTGCTGAAGTGATGGGAACTGTTTCTGCTGACGGTCAGCTCTTCTTGATCAACGGTCCACAATAAAAAATCATCCACCTGCCCCCACTGGCCATATGCCATGGGAGCACACAGAGAGGACTCCTGACCATATGGCAGCATACTTGTGGAAAACAAAGTGGGGATACAAATTTTACTTCCAGTCCAGAGAAGATGAAAACTTCTCTTAACTGAAGGGTGTGGGACACAGCATATTTTAGTCATCCAAATAAGGTCATGTCAGTCCGCCTGCTTTTCACAGTAAGGCAACTTCAACCATTCCTGCTGTCAAGCACAGTTGCCTCCTTCTTTGCAATTCTGAACAAGAAGGAGAGAAGAATCAAAGGAAGAAGTGATTGAACCACAAACATAATTAGTAGCTGAAGTCCAGAGGTGGGTCATGAAGTTGGTAAGGAGACAGGGGCAGCTCTCCTATGGGGACAGGCTAAGAAAGTTAGGGCTGTTCAGTCTGGAGAAGGTTGCATGGACACCTCATAGTGACCTTCCAACACCTGAAGGGGACCTACAGGGAAGCCAGAGAAGGACTCTTAATTAGGAACTGAAGTAATAGGGCAAGGAATAATAGGTTCCTGCTGAAAGAGGGGAAATTTAGGTTAGAAATACATGAAAGAAATTCTTTACTGAGGGTGCTGAGGCCACACTGGATGGATCACTGAGCAAGCTGGTCTAGTAAGAGGCATCCCTGTCCATATCAGAGGAGTTGGAACTAGATTATCCGTAAGATCTCCTCCAACCCAAGCCACTCTATGATTCCAAGGTTTTGACAGCAAACATTTTCAAAGTTGTATTCAGGATCTTGCAAGGTAGGAAAGAGAAAGACAAGGGGTTATTCATGTTACAACTGAAGAAAATCTCATTATAAACAAAAAGACTTGGAAAAACGAGTATCGCTGCTTCATTTTCTAAAATGAAGAAGTATTTTTCATCTGTATTATTTAAAAAAAGTCCTATAAAAACATAACTTTCAGCCAAAGAAGTTCTCCTCTCATATTCAGCAATTTTCATGAAATATCTAAAGTATTTTAAAAAGACTCCCTGAGGTTTTCATAAAATATAGATGCCAGTGTATAATGAAAATAATTAAGATCTCAGTGAAATATGTTCTTAGTTGGGCATACTCCAAGACAACACATGCCCAGTTTTCATGAAATTGTATGCTGCATTTCATGAATAGTTCAGACCCCATATTTTACAATATTCATTATGTTTCATAGCAATATTCATGACATTTAATAGCAATGTGCATACAATATTAAAGCATAAAAAAACCCCATCCAAACCAGAAGCTTAATAAATCACAGGAATAAAAATTGTCTTCCAACCTGCAAGAAAACAGACATCTTCCTCCATTTTTCTTATATTCTGTTAAAGGAAGACTAGCAATGTTTTGTAGTAGATTCACAAAATGGATCTTAAATTCTCACCAGCTGTTCATAGTCTGGCCATTCAGAATTACAGAAAGCTGCAGCTTCACTGACATTTATTTTAAATTATTAATTATTAAAAATAACTGCTTTCCATCATAGCAGGGATCTGACAGCCTTGATCAGAGACAGCATAAAGTTCTTCTGGAGAGAGCAACTTTCTAGTTGCTCACAATTTCTACCTCTGTGAGTTCAAGTATATGACCCTAATACTACAATCTGTTAAATAGAAGTCTCCAAACTTACAACTTGCCTTTTGGTTTTCTAAATTAATACTTCATCCTTACCTTGCAGCTAATTAGACATTTGTTCAAGGCTTTGTTGATCAGAGAAGTGGAGGATAAGGTAGGTCTTCAGAGGGACAGTTGTCCATGACAGTAATTAGTGAAGCTGAGGGAAGAAGTAGGTGCTTTACAGCTCAGGGTATTAATGCTGACAAATGTACCACTGCACTAAAAAAATCCTTTGGAGTAAGGAACTCTACTAAAACACAGACACAATCGAACAGCAAGGAGGAGAAAATAAAGTTCTTTAGTTGCTTCCACCCTTTTGAAAACATATCATGTCCTACCTGCACCAGCTGAATTTTCTTTACATCAGCAGAGGCCAGTGCCACCCCCAGCCAGCAAGTAACCTGCTCAGGCCCAAGTGCTGGCTGGTGAGCAGAAGTAGCAGGTTTCTGGGTGGTGTGAGTGACTGGCTTTTGCAGAGCCTAGGAGTTAGGTATTGGTGTGCTGCTTCCCCAGCTTTGCTGGCTTTTTCTTGTATCTCTAGAGACATCATCTGCCCCATTAGGAGGTTCTTCAGTTGGAGCAGGTGTGAGGAAACACTCCTCCCCTGCATCCAAAGAAATGATTTCTCTCTCCTTGTTTCTCTTTTTTAAATGTTTTGTTATACTCAGCTGTCAATGCCTGTGGATGGCAATATGGTACAAAACACACCAATTAATGTGTGCAACTACTCATGAGTAACAATACCTGTAATGTTAAAACACTGGGATGGTACATCTTGCTACTGCAGGGATGTGTTGTATTTGCTGGGCAATGGGGAGAGACACTAGGATTCTTTCTGGAGTTTATTCTGTTACTTCTTAGGAAAAGTTTCTTCTAATGACAATTTTGTAAGAAACTAGCTTAGAATTTGTCTCACTATGACTAAATAAATAGAGATAAAGCAGTGTTTTGGTTTAACTTTCGGGCTCCTCCTTAGAGGAAAATACTTACTTGTCAAGAGAAGCCTTGAAGTATTCTATTCTCAGCTCCTACTAGGCCAGTAAGTGGGCATCTTGTGCTTTTTCATAGGCAAAGAGCATTTGGACTAAGCAGTCTTCAGGATAATTCATGTAAGCACCTGAAGCAATTGAATCCCACACTGTTTTTCTCCTGCCTGTGTATGAATGAGAGGTGTTATCTTGGCATTTGTGATTCAGACTAGAACACTGACCACTTTGTCTATCAGTCACAGAACTGCTTCAATATATAAATATTTAATAGTAACGTTAAATATTTCCAGACATGACAAAGGTGAATATAATACACTGAGTACAATATACTGAAGTGACCTGCTTTTCTAATGTGTGTAGGGGCTGAGAGAGGAAATTCACATGCTTACTACTTGGAGAAGGGTAGAACAAACTGACAACCACATGCAGGAAAAAAAAGAGTTGGCATATTCACCCAATAATGCCTGGAAAACACAAAACACCGCTGACAGTAGGATGTTCCTGTGAAGCCATTTGGTGCCAGCTCATTAGAGTGCTTTGGCAAGGATATTTGGCATAAAATAGATCTTATTTAGAATTAGGGATTCTGCTGCCTTCCTCTTGGCATGGAATGAACTTGTAAATTAAGCTGTCTTGTAATATAATGACATTGCCTGGTCTTATGAATCATTTTAGAATTAGAGAAATTGATCTGAATAAGAAATTAAGGCTTGCTTAGAAGTGCAAAAACACATACAGCTGACATTGGGGGCTGGTATGCATAAGCCTGAAGAATGCCTTGCACCACCCCAGCACTGCAGCTGCTTCCAAGCCTGTGGTCAGCACCTGGGTCCTGGTTTGCAAAGGTTTTCACTTACTCCAGGGCTTGCTTCAGCAATTATCCTTTCCTCAGATTCA
This sequence comes from Rhadina sibilatrix, assembly GCA_013400275.1. Lineage (NCBI taxonomy): Eukaryota > Metazoa > Chordata > Aves > Passeriformes > Phylloscopidae > Rhadina > Rhadina sibilatrix. The sequence continues at coordinate 525,145 of VWYO01024105.1, forward strand.
ATTTCTTTAAAAACTTTCCTTCTTCACTGGATGTCTCAGGTGGGTTAATATTAAAATTTTATACTTGCCAAGGGCTTACTTTTCAATTAGCAAAAGTTTGAAAAGTCTGTGTTAGGGTGGAAGAAGTTTTAAATACAGGGAGAAGGTGGCTGGGCATGTGATGCCTCTCTAAATGCTTGATGAAGTGGAGGGCTCTGTTCTTGTTTTCCATATTCTGTACAGGGCAAAAAACCCCACGGGGATGGTTGTGCACTTTTGGAGCAACTCGAAGTATAAGTTAAGGCTCATTTCCTAAAGGAAATTCAGTTTGTAAAAACCACTCCCAACAAAGACCATGAAAAAGAAGCCTAAAACAGTCTTTGGGGTTGCTACCCTTCTTGTAAGAAATTGATACATTCTCAGTCTGATCAGCTCATTTCTCTCAGAATTCTTCAAACTGACAAAGTTACAAATGGAGAGAACTATCTTGGTATTTCCTGGCAAATATTTCTCTCTCAGATCAAAGACACTACCCAGTCCTCTGAAGAAAGTGAAGTTAGGGAGCACTACAGCTATTTTCCTCCAGCCTGAGCATATGGGAATGTGACATGTTTTCCTGCATGTGTTGTGCTTTAGCATTCATGAGTATCTTTATGAAGGCAAGTTTTGAGTCACATGCTGTGTCACACTACAGGGAAGAAGAATATCAATTATACAGCATGCCTAATCATGAGAGGAAATAGATTTGACTAACTGAATATGCAAATGGAAATTCAAAATAAAATTATGAGCTCTTCCTGATGTGCAAAATGCCACTGGAGAAAAACATTTTAATGTATTAGTGCTGGACTTCAGAAGAGTGGTTTATGAAGGGAAAACAGAAAAATGGAATTTAATTTCTTCTTGCATTGTATTATTCTTGTTGGTATTTTTCTGGTTTGGAAAAGTATAGCTGATAAGAAGCTTTTAAGGCATATTTTGACATTTAAAATGCAGCTTCCCATGTTTGCATTCATGCATGGTTTCCTGAGATGAAGGGAGGTAAGCAAATACTCACTGCTAGTTTTTCTGTGAACATCATGAGGCTGTACAGGATGGGATTTTGTTGTACACAAGGACAAGCTGCTTTGGGAATCTTACACCCCCTTGCCCTACTAAATCAACAGCTGTTTGGCAAGGAGACAGGAATTTTCCTTTTTACCCAAAACTTGGTATTTACAGCTCATCCCTAATGGTGTGGGTGGTCACAGTTCACTTCCTGAGGCTGCTCAGCAAGAACAGCACCTCCCACCTGCTGTTACAGTAGTCTCTGGTGGAGCATCTTCTCCAGTCCTCGTGGCAGAAGTGTTTCATTTCACACGGTGTGGTGGGCTGGCTCACCCAGGAAGGTGATGTGCTGTACTCAGGAGCATCACTCTCCTGAGTGGGAAAACCTAATCCCAAGTATCTTAAAATACTGTTTAATTTAGCTGGAGTGTTGGCAAACAAGGCCAGTTTCCAATGTCCTCAGTGAGTACTGGAACCTGTCATTGAGTTAAACAGGAAAGTCTCCCTTCCCTCTTACCAGCTCTTGTATAGCGCTGGTGTTTGGAGGTCTCGTCTAATCATACCCACAAGCTTGAGCTGGATTGTGTCCAGCTGACTCTGGCTGAAGGCCAGGTGCCCACCAAAAGCCACTCTATTCAGAGTTCATCAACCTTGTCCTGTCTTGCTGGTGGCCTCAGAAGCCCTTGCATACCTTGCTGCCTTGAAATGCTGGGTGTGGGCAGCACTGCACCTTCAAACCATGTGCTGATAGTAGGTGAGGGCTCTGGGGCAGGTGCCCCCTTCTCCTGGAGGGGGGGAAATGGCCAGCAAGGTTTCTCCAGAAGGCAGCTCTTCTCTAGCCCTGAAGGTGCAGCCCTGCTGTGCAATGCATGTGAGGCTGTACACCGCTCAGGTGAAGGAAGAGGATGTTACTGTACACTAAGGAAACCCAAATGGAGGGCTGAAAGTAGAGTTGAATTTGTTTAGGTGTCAGAACAACATCTGGTGGGAAAGTGTTAGCTGGGTCCTACTACACAGCCCACAAAATCAGGGGATTTGGAGATATGTTGTCTCTTTTTGACTTGTCAATAAATAAACCAGTGTTTCTTAGACTGTACAACCTGTAGGCAGAAGCATTGATGTGGGTGTCCAGAGCTTTACAGATACAGGATGCTCCCATGAGAGCACTGGGATGCTTCACACAGCTGCCTGCAAGCTCAGTGGTTACTCTGCTGGTGCCATTCTCATTATGGTTTTGTTTGAGTGGGGTTTGGGGTAAATCTGTGATAGCTTGAATGGCAGCTGTAGCTAAGCCATGCACTCAAGACTGGGGATTTCTGCTGTGGGAAATGCTACCACATAAATAAATGAGAAGTGAAAGATGGATGAGCTGGAATGAGCTGTGAACTGACAGCTTTGTGAGTGGTTTTGACTTATTTTCTTTTTGTGGTCTAAAGCTGAGTGCCTCATAAATTCTGAAGACATCAAAACTCTAACTACCCCAACTAAAACCATCCTAGGTTCGATGGAAATACAAAGAGCAGTAACTAACTAGAAGACAAGAGACAGTGAGAAGGGAATGGATTCTCTTCTCACATGCTGGTTTTGGGTATTGACCTCAGTTTTGACATTACTGGGGTATTTAGGGTCACACACTGACTGTCCTACAATCTAATATGGGCCTAGAGATGAAAGTATTTTACTGATGGATCTTAAAGATCCTGGGATCCCCAAACAGATCCCTGCTAGAGCACCTCAGCTGTGAGGTGACACATCACAGACGCCATTTGGCAACCATCGAGCATGTGCTGGTCTTGGGGGTTGTTTCACACTTTCCTCACTGTGGAGACAGGAGGACAGCAGGCTTTCTAGGGGGAAGGAGGATGTAAAATGGGACCACCTTTATTGGAACTGGTCAGTGCCCCATCCACCCCAGCACCATGTTTCTCAGAGTGACCAAAATGGGATGAACTTTAAGAATGGTTTGAACAATACTGATAAACTTAGGTTACTAGCTTTGTGTCTCAGAGTCCAGGGTACAGCTTTTGCCCATGAATCTGTCTCAGACCTCTCAAATCAATGCAAGCATCTCCACCACCTCTGGCATGGCTCATATTTTAAATCTATTAAGGTTATTTAGTGAAGAGCTGGGTAAAAAATTGGAAAATGAACAACGGTAACAATTCTCCAGCTAAAACCTGATATCCAGCATCATGCAATGACCAACAAAACTTCTCTCCAGGGTGTGCACAAGTGAGAGGTGCTAACTTTTCTCTGGCAACAGTTCATTGTGCAATTTTGAATAGCAACATCTCAGCTGCCATCAATTTCTTTTGTTTCCTCAAAAGAGCCACAGGGCACCTGATGCACGGCAATGAACTGCAGAAAAGTACTAGTGTTTCAGATGGTTGGGTTCTGGTATTTTTTGCCCCCGTCACAGAATTTGTCTCTAAATAACACAATTTTGTAATATCCAATAGATATTTTGGAGCAGATGTTCAGGAGCCCCACACTGACTAAGCTTAAGTCTAGCATCCCCACATTGCTTGCCCCGAAGTAATGATGCCTGAAAGACTCCCTACATCTATTACAAGTCTCTAACAGCTAACCCTGATGTTCATGTACACATTTTTGTGCATCAAGAGCAGGCTGGTACAAAAACTTTCTCCCTCTTGTCTGTGGGTGGTACCAGTCTGTTCTGGCTTGTTCAGATAAGGGCAAGCTCCTGAGTGGCCCTGGTCCATTGTGCCCTTTCGTATTTGTAGCTGAGGTAGGCTGCAGGTCCATCATCTGAATCCTTCCTGGTACTTACCTTAGTTTTATACACCTTTTTACACACCTATGCCACACAAGCAGAAATTACAGAATACTTAACTTCCTAATTCAAGCAGTCTTGTGGTATGTCTGGATGCAAGACAAGCAAGATGCTGTTCCTTTACAGGACTTTCTCCCCAGCCCTGCTTTCTGTCCTTCTCTAGTCCACATATCCATGTATGCCAACACTGTCTCCATTCATCAAATCTCTTACTACAACATGCTCAATCTTTAAACAATTTAGTTTAGTGAGCAGTTTTTTCATATTAGAATCCTGGTTTTAATTCAGGCTGGAAGGTACCATGTTTCCTCAACCAGAGAAGCATCTGGAGACTCATCTGAGAGTAAAAATGAAGCAGAGGCAGAGACCTGGCTTAAGTGGTCTGAGCTACCCTCCTCACAAGCCAGTGCAGAAGATGGAACGTTCTTCAGTGCTGCAGCAGATGTTTCATGCACAAACACCACTGTGGGAAATGTGCCCAAGGTAGGCAACATCCACTATATTGCCTTGTACTGTCCAGCCTTATCTGTTTTCAGGCACTGTATTCCACATATAATCATCAGAATTTTTAGAAGACATCTTCAGAATGTGAAATGGTGCCAGGACATGAGCCTAGAATGGAAATTTGCCTGTCCATCCTGTCAGTTTGTTAGGATGGGCCACAGAATACTTCTGGTGTGAGATTACACAGGTTGCCTCCACAAGAAACTAACTGGATCAGTTCTGAAGCCTTTCTCTAGTCCTAGGTCCATGATTCCCATTCTTCTGGCCACAGCACTGAACACGACCCATCTGATAACACCACTTTTTTTCTTGGCTTTTTGTTTTCTTCATTCTTTTCTTCGTTTTCTTCGGTCCCTTCCTTGCTTCCTAAGAAAAGATGTAAGCTTTGTCTGCGGATAAAAATCTTTCTACTCTTTTGCAAAGCAGAAGAAATCTTTAGGGCTTTCAGCTATAAAAACCTAATTTGTCAGTTCTTTCCCCCCCTCCTCATCTCTCTTAATGGATCTCTTATGCATTTATAATGTAGTCAGTACCAAAGTATCTAGGGACCTTATAAAGAATTTATAGAGCAAACATTTTTTTTGCAAAAAGTTTCTACTCCTCTTCTGGCTATTGCCAATCTCTGAATCTGTTCTCTTTGATTTGCATAGGAAGCCAAGTTGCCTGTTTTATCCTCTTGACACAGACTGTGTTACACTATCCTGGCTTTGCACTAGGGACAGTAAAATCAGGTTCACTGGGATTTGTTTTAGCAGTTATTAACCACAGAACTGTCTGTAATAAGCAGAGCTGGCTGCGTTTGTCCATCAGCATCAGCACTGGCACTTCCTTAGCTCTGTGCAGAGCAGTATCTGTGGTAAGAGCCCAGAATGTTTCACTACATCTTGAAGTGACAACATAATTACCATGTAGAGAAAATATTTCAGTGCTGGCAAGGAGTGAAATTTAAATTTCCATGTCACTAGCAGTAAGTAGCTGGATGCTGCAAGCATCTCTAGGGAGTATCTTCCTCCTCAGTACCCTAAAGATTTCGACTGCTGCTTGCAGGGTGACCAACCTCTCACACACACCTAAGGTGTGTGCATATGATTGTGTGAGGAAGTTCAACTACTTCAAGGCCTGAGTCTGTAAAGGTGAGCTCTGTAATACTGAGGGCCTTTACTCCACTATAATCCAGAAGTAACATTTTGACTTTGCAGAACCAACAGAGACCAGCTGAGGGCAGATGCATCAAGTAAAACTGATCAAGGCCTTGGTGCCTTTCTTACTGCAAATCAATGGGCTGAAATTTTTGCTACACTTGTTTCCCAATAATAATGTAGTTGTGTAACAACACCTATGGAGAAACATTCTTTCAACATTGACAGAGATATTTGCACTGACTTTTATTTCCTAGGTAACGAAAAACAGTTAGCAAAACCCAGTGCCATGGATGGAGATGTATCTTGGGCTGTCTGACTCCATTCAAAGAGTCTTAGAATTACCTGCAGGGCAGCAGTGAGGGTGAGCTGTGCTGTTCTCTAGGGCTACCTCTGGATTTGTGACTGAATGGAAAAGATGTACACAATTTAGTAAGAAAAGAACACTGACTAATAAATTGCAGAATTAATGAATTCAATCACAAAGTACAAGAGCCAAAATTACACTCCATCAGTTAAAAAAAACCCCAACCAACCAAAAGGTGCAGCTAAATCATCCTTGTACTCAGCCAGTCAATGTGCCAAAGAACTGCTCATGGCCAGTGCCCTTCTCGGCAGCTCTGGACACTGGATTACCACTGAGATGCCCATCACCTCCTATCATAGTAACCACTCTGCTTCTCCACTGCCCACCAAAGTCTTCACTTAACAAGTCCAGGCTTGTTAAGAGGAATGCTGGGACTGTTCCATGAGGACCAAGTGCAGGAACCTCCTCAGCAATTTCTGTGAGAAGCAGACGTGTGGATTTGTCCTCACCATTCTGCAGCAACAGCTTCCTTCTGCTTCCTCTCCCAGGCTTGATCTCTCACACAGGAACCCTCCATTAACTTGATCTTACTGGAGATAAGAAGTTTGACTAACTACTCATGTAAAGGCAGTCTTCAATTATATCCCTATAAAATTATGTCTTGAAGTTTAAATAGCATTTTTACTAGCTTGTTGAATAAGTAATAAAAAAGACAAGGTGAAAGACATCAATAATTTAAGATAGTATTTCTCATTTCTATTGAATTATTGAACTAAAAATATTCCTTAGAGTATTTTCAAAATACTCTATTTTCCATAAACTCTTACAATTTCTAGTTATAAAAAAACCTCCTGTGAAGCAAGCTGTATAGCAAACCCCCATGTAATTCAAGAGGGAGCCCAGAAATCTGGAAAGTGATCAAGATATAAACAAAAAAATGAAATGGAAATGAGCATCCAAAACAGCAAAATATATTTAAGTAGTATCACAAATACACTCAAAAAATCTATTTACATATCTAAAAACCATATATTCAGTAAAAATCCTCCCACAAAAGGTATTTATAAAGAAGAAAATTAATATGATTTAATTGTCTACTGCTGGCAACAGAGGTGCTTTACTGCTAGCATAGCATTAACTATGCTTTTACAAAACAAAATTATTCTGGGAAAAACTTGAACTGAAGACTGGACAACAACTACAAGGCATACAAAGGATAAGGAACTGCAAATACATAACTCTAGTAGTGCAAAAATGAAGAATAATGGCTTTTTCCCAAAAAAAACTTGTTCAGAGAAAAATACTACTGTGAATAAGCAATTTGAACCCCTCTAAAAGACTTACATTTTTAGGACTCAGTGCATTTGCATATTTCAGCAAGGCTGATACTATACAGAAGGTAAATGAAACAAAGTCAACATAAAGTTATGCTGTAACACAAGTTTATAACAAAGTTTATGGCAAAATGTCTGAATATACAGTACAGATACAAACCTCGCAAAAAAGTTTTTTTTCCCCAGAAATCTGTACACGTTACCACTAAACAACATGTACAGAACTGATAGCATGTTACATTCTTTGGAATTAGATTTAAATTTCTTTCAGGCCCTGTGTTTTATACAGGAACAGCAGAAGGATAACTCCTCACTTGGATTACAGGAGCTCCCAGTGTTTGTCCCTCAGGCACATGCCTGAGGCTGGGCAGAGACCTACTGAGAGGTTTAAGCACCAGGAGCTGGAGAAGAATTCTACCTGGGAATGTGAGTCACTGCAGGATGCTTTGATATGAGTCAGTGCAGAAGTGAAGAACTGATGCAGTTGAATTCCTCATCATCCATAGCCCTAGCGTGATAGTGTTTCGAAACACAACAGTCTCTTTGTCCAAAAAGGCCTCGTAATTTGAACAGCTGTAAACACTTTCAAGTTAGCAGTTTCACCATGCCTTTGCTGTTTAAAACAGTAACAAAATCAGAAGTAGGAACACCTTAGCTCATGTTAGAACTACTTCAAATTCAGAAAACCAGAGGTCTATAATAGGGAAAATAGAAACGTATCTGCAAACACATGATTAGTTTTGCAAATAGTATTTTTGCTCTATTTTTCAGCTCTTTATTTGCCTTTCAGCAAACAGCTGAATATCACCCAGTCTATCCTAGAAAAAAATCTAACTTTGATAAGTAAGCTGGGAACCATTTAATATCCAGAGGCAAAACAGCAGGACAAACTGTTGCATTTATTCTGCCCAGAGCTACGTCCATCACTGCATAGCAGATTCCTGCTCACAGATTCAGGAGAGGTCAGGAACCCCACAATTTTCTTGTTCCCCTTACCCTTCAAAAAGAAAGATACAGATGATGTTCATAAAAATGTAACAGTAGCAGGTAGAGATCTACCCATTAAGATCTGTCCATTATAATTAGTGGCAAATGTTACGGTTGATATTTAAAGCTTTTGCAGAACAGAAAGGACTAACTTCTTGACTTCAAATGTTCACAGGGTTACTATCAGGTGTTTATGGGGACTTTACTAAAAATTTCTAAGGCTCAAGTTGTAAGAGTTTGTGATGCAATCAGGTGAACTTTTACTGAAAGAGAAGTCAAAACAAAAATGGTAATTTTACAATCCAAATGTAATGGGAGTTTTTATGGATCTACACTCAAGAGCTGATGACCAGGAATGGAAGACAGTGACTTCTGCAGAAGGCAGTGCTGCTTTTCTGCAACCTCACGAATGCTTGTTCAACCCAACTTCAAGTATCCAGCTTAGGTGCCTGAACAAGGAGCTTAGGTACCCAGCTCAGCCTCCAGAGGATAGCTTAGAGGTGCTCTAAGGTTATTCAAGAGACATAAAGGATTTGCCTGCTTGACCTTTGGCACAGGAAAGCAAAGCAAAGCAAAACAAAACAAAACAACAAAAACAAACAAACAAAATTGATGCTCTCAATCACAGGAAAATTCATCTTAGAATAGAGACCAAATCAGTCTCCTCTTGAAATATTTACTTCTCCTTGCTAATGAGCAGTGGAGCACATCAGGTCACTAGCAGGATTCAGAAATCTGGCTTTTGGACATCTGAATTTAAATTAGATGATTCCAACCTCTGGCTCCCACATTAGGAACTTAAAATGGATACCTGAAGTCAGATGGTGAGAACCCTCTGTCCTTACTGACAACAGCCACCTCTTGATTCCCTGACAGAACTGCAATCACAGCATTTACTCAGAGAAGATCCAAAGGCATTGAGTCTTCATAGGATATAATTTATCTCTCATTTCTTTATCCCCTTTTCATGTAATGGAAGGGGACAGAGAAAGGGAAAGTGGCGTGGGAGGTGGTGTCTTGCTAAACAACATTGTCTTAGTAGCTGCCACTTGTAGATCTGAGAAAATCACCATTTTGAAGTCGGTGGGCACAAACTGCTTTGGCTGTTGTAGCTCTCATTACTTATTTCAGGAGTTACTGATGGGTGTTAGCAGATTCTCTAACTACGCTGGCTAAAGAGCTCAAATGGCATTAGAAAAAGCCATGATGGCAAAGACTTGAGCTACATACTACTTGCATGTATTTAAATAAAAAAAAAAAAAAGTTACATTTAAGACAAATATCAGCTACTCCCTAACACTTCTATTAAATTACTGATGGAAACAGAAAAAGTAAACTGTAGGTCTACTGAATTGCACACACATATGCAAATAAACCACCACAAACTGTACTGTCTTAGTCACTTACTGTTTCACCCCTTATTTTCTGTACTTGAGAAAATGACATAAAAAAGCTATGCAGCTTTTATGACTGAAGGAAAGGATTTCTAGAGTTCCATCCAGCTCTGGAAGGATTAAAATCAGGACCTTGTGGGTGGGAGAAAAGACTTAGGGAATATTGAGGATTCTCTCTTCTCCTAAGGGAATAATCCATTCAAACAAACTTTGCTTATGGTTTTAATAGATAATGAACACACTGGTCCAACTCTGTACTCAGAATTTCACAACATCAAGATCTTAGGCACACCAAAGACTTCAGATAAACATGGGAGCAAGGGAACACTTGTATTCCCATTTTTTATCTATTTGGATTATTTTCTTCATTAAATTCCTTGGGTTTTGTTTTACTTTGTTTTCTTTAGAGTAGCTTTTCAAAATACAAACTAGAAAGAGCCTGGAAAATTCAGAATCACCTAACAGGTGAGGGAAAAATGCTCAGTACAGTTTTTATTCTATATTTGAATTAACTACTGGGAATGTATGCTCAAAGATCACCAGCAAGATACTTAATGTTGAAAGTAACACTGAATGTTTTTAAAACTCACTTCACTCATACACCATCTGAGGAGTATCAGAGCATTAAAGGGTTGTCTGATTTCCCTGTTTTCCATGGAAAATTTCCACTGATGGCAGTAGAGAACTGAGGCAGGGCACAAGATGTAAAAGCAAATAGAACTAAAGCTTCTTGGTAGCTACTTACATACAGTAGCTATATACTCTGGGTTTTTTTGGCTCAGTGACCCCACCACATAATTTCAAGGACATATAAATTGATTGGAGTATTAGCTTGGTTCCCTTCCTGTATTTAAACTGTATAGTGAACATAAATGATAGATCAGCATGGTGTAACATTCACAGGAGCTCCTGTCCATCAAACTGGTGTCTCTAAACAAAGGCTGCCTTAAGTAAGACAAATGAACATGTGACCTGTCTCCAAAATGCATGGCCATATTAAATAAGTCTCTTACATATGTACATGTAAAAAAAAAAAAAAAAAAAAAATCAAAATATCATAGTTTTACCCTCTTCTGTTTAAGATTGCAATTTTTAACTGTTGCATATACTGTAGCTGCTCAAAAAGCTGAATAAAGTGAGAAGAGCAGACTTTTTCAGAGAAAAATAGTCATAGAAAAAGTTTTAAGTCTGGTACAGTGAGAAAGTTCACAGAGCTCTCGCTTAATTATCTCTTTGGTTGCTGATTAGGATTTGACAAGTTTGAAACCCTGTCCTGTATCCAGCACTGTGGGAAGAAACCAACTCATTTTCAATCTTTTTAAGCACCTAAAGCACGCTTTACAGACCCAGAACAGATTGAGACCACAAAACCAGTTTGCCAAATGTACCAATGGATAGGTGATGCGTGGGAAGTACATCATCCAGTGCTTGGCAACATCACTTCCCGTTGGCAAATGCAAGGTGTAGTCGCTCCAGCGCTTTGACACGCCATACAGCGCTTTCACCGCGCGGCCCTTTTCTGACCAGCTGATGTTGCTGTCAGGGTTACAGTTGTACTCAACCCACTGCCTGGTGAAGTCACCAAGCTGCGGAGGGTCCGCTTCCTCGATGTCTACAACCCTGGCCATTTCTGCTCCTTGCACAGCAACGTACTGGTCATTTACTTTTCTGACTTCTTTAACCCAAGGCTGAGAGTTCTCACAGTCTAAAACAATGATCAGTCGAGAACAGAAAGTGCCGTTCTTTTCTCTCCACCACTCCAACAGCGTGTCAAGTCGTAAAGCATCACCCCCTGCCACAAGGACAAAAAGATTTAATATCAGGATGAAGAAACAGAAACTTCTGCAGAATTTTAACTGTTTTGACTGGTTCTAAGAATCCCTTACTTTAACAATATGGTCAGATATAACAGATGTTTTCAATTCACCCTTTCTGTCTGTAAATGTTGCTTATCTCCGTAGAGGTACTGACTGATTTGCTGTGGCAGATTAAGCCATTAACTCACCTTTGATTAGAAAGAAAACCCACCACCAATAACAAAAAAGGAATTAATTTACAGAGTGAAAGAAATTATAGCCAATTGAAGGAATCTGGAGAATACAGATAAACAGAGAAAAAGCTGAAATAAAGTTTGTTTTGTATTAAATCTTAATAATTTTAGGAACAGGAATAGAACTCTTTTTTAATATGCTTTTATGAATATTAAAAAAGGCTCCTCTAAGAGATGAATTTAGAAGAAAATATATTTTCAAATGCTGGGAACCAAAACAGTTTCAAAGCACAATGAAAAAGCCACATGCAAGCACAAAAATTCACATGACCAGGAATGAAGAGATTCTCTCTATAGAGACAGCTGTTTTCAGAGCTTCAAGAAAACTGGCATGAATTTACAACTCAATTAAACAAAAACTTCTTTGGAATTTTTCCACAATATTTTTTTTCCTGTCAGGTCAGAAGACCCTTGCAACTAGTGTACAACTTCTCATGTTCTGTCTCAGCTCCTGCTCTAACAGCACTTTGAAAGAGGAGATTGTAATTAAACCTGATGTGATACCTAAAGCAGGAAGTCCTTTTGCTTAAATGTACTGGGTGCTGCAGGATCTATGTAGCTTTGAAAAGCAGACTGCTTCCTCACATACCTAAAGACAACATCTTGCAAACAAATGAATAACTCTTCATTGTCTCCCCAGTGATATTAAAGTGAAGAACTGGTCTTGGTTTTGGCTAGTTGACGCTATGATACGGGTTTACAACAAAAACACTCTGAAAATATCAACTTAAAAAAAAGAACAAAGGTATTTAAACTAACTGAATTTTAATTCCTGAGTGATTTTTTCACTATGGAATATAATTAAGCAGTGTTTAAAATGTTAGCTGCATATTTCAGCACTTAAGTTCTACCTGTAAGGGGTGACAAAAAAGTGCTTCAAATTAGTATCTCAGAATTAAAGGGTTATGCTTGCTATTGCAGTTAAAGTAAAAGCAAAACTACAGAACTGCACCTTCCTCCAAGAAAATGAAAAACTGGGAAATTTAGTACCAAAGAAAATCTCTAGGATACAAATCTAAAGTAATGACTTGGTACATGATCCTCAAATTGCTGTAGTTATTTACAGCAGAGACTTACATAGAAGTAGTTTCCCTTTTCTAGGTACACCTTCTGTGTGAATTATCTATAAAAATTTCTTTATTTGTTCACATTTTAAAGGCTTGTAAATAAACTTTATTTAAGTGTAGCTATGTAGGAGTGCAGCTGATTTCAAAACAGCACTGGATAGAATCACTCAAAGAAAATCATGTCATCCTTCACAGCTACAAGCAAACGTGCTTGGCTTCCAACCCTATGGACCTCCTACACATGAGCTTATCACCCAGCAGAAGATTTAGGCACCAAGCTGTGGTGCAAGTGAAATGCAAGTGAAATGCAAGTGAAATGCAAGTGAAATGCAAGTGAAATGCAAGTGAAATGCAAGTGTCTGGCTCTCCAGCAGGTTTAGCAGGACACCTCTGGCTCTCTGGCAGGTTTAGCAGGACAACAGGTACACCAACACTTTCAAGAACAGAGGCAAAGCTTTATAATCCTAGCTCATGCCTTTGCCTTCTCAGACAACATGACCTCCCAGGTTGTTTGACTGCTCATACTTTATGCATGACTAGTTAACAGTTTCTTTTGCATACCACTGTGTTGTATCTCAGCTTCCAACAACAGAGAAACATCATTACTGAATTAATAAATTCAGTAAGTCTCTTTTGAAAGATGTCATTGCAAAGCAAAGACTACACTGCTACTGCTGTGCGGTGCCATGGCATAAACCAGCAGTGAAAATCTACTCTTTCAATCAGATGAATGTCTTGTTTCATTGTTGTCACCTCTTTTCTTCCTCTTTACAGGTCAGAGTGCCCATTACTGGAATTGATTACGAAGCTCCAGTACACATCACTGGAACTGATGACCAAGGTTCTATCTGTCACAAAACGCCAGTGTCCAATACATGGGGCACAATTACAGTCAAACAGCCTTTACCTTTTCAGTTTATACTTTCAAGTTATATGGGAGCAGTGATATCTGGAAGGAGGATCACATTATACTCCATCATTTAACTAAAATTAATCACAAAAAAAACCAAACATGCAAGACCTGTGACAGCTGCCTGTTCTTCTCCTTTATCTGACTATACATGTATCCAATACAAAGCTGAAGATGAGGTTGAACAGAGAACTGAAAAGGAGCTTTGTGAGAAAGTTGAACACCACTGCATTTACACACTGCATCTTTCAGCACTGAAAGTTTTAAGTTACCTTGGCCTTACTTTATCCTAAAAGCCAGATATTAATTTAGGTTACAGCTACCTACAAGGTAGAGAGACCTAAGCTTCCCAGTCACACTCCAGGGTGGCTAGATGTAGTAAACCAGGACTGGGGTATAAACTGTCCAATTTTTTGCAGCAACATTTGGCTCTATACATGTAAGAAAGCTGACTTTGACTATGCTGCTGGCTGGAGCACAGGCGGGAGGTGGAGTTTTGCTGACTGTCTGCTCCACACAAGGTGTGGACACGCTCAGCAACTGCACAGGGTGGCAGCTGAAACCACTCCCTTCTCAGAGAAGTCATTTGGCCACCCCACATACACTGTAGTTCACCACTTGCACTAAGCTTACAGTACAGCTGTGGCTTTTTAAAATCTCTGATACAGATAAAGCCCTTGAAAAAAAAAAATACACACTGCTCTTCTGCAGGTCTAAAGGTTCAGGGAAGGAGCTGCACCAAAACAGGTAGAGAGCCTCCAGATGGAAACCGAGTCGTGCTTGAATACCTATCTCAGCATGAGCACACACTGAAGGGCACACCTCACTGAAGGGCACACGCACCTGGAGAGACATGGCTCACAAGGAGCCTGGAGCTCACAAGCAAAGTGCTACCCAAGAGAATTAATTCTATCCCAGGCAGAAAAAAGCTACAATTTTTCAATGTATTTACCATGAGATTCCCATTCTGCACACAGTGATCTCAGCTCCCTACAGCAGCAGAGAAAGGCTAAACCTTGCAATGACTTGACAACTTCATTAATGTTGGCCATTAACAAATGGGCCAAGAAGGGGGCAAATGGTGAAGTCTACGCCAAGTCTACGACAAAGCCTTAAACTGGCTCTTTAAATAGAGGTTTATAGTCTTGAGGCTACACTATGCCCACAATCACACCCAAAGTCTACAATGTCAGCAAATCATACCTGTTTTTATGATAGAAGGTTTGTTATATGTTTGAAGAGTTTTTCTAGTGTGAATTGAGTTATCTGCCTTCTGTTTCTTTTACTGATTCTGTCTTTTACGAAAAAACCAAAGCACATCTTAAGGACATAAACGCAGTCCTTTGTGACAGTCTAACTGAGACAGTGTCACAGAACACTCTGTAATTCACTCTGTCATGTCCAAGGAATGAGAAAAGATTATGCTTGTTCATTACAGTGAACAAATATTCCTCAAAATACAGGGGAAAATCTGTATTTAGAGCAGGACTGTGTAATTTCCACTTTTAATTCTATGCAGGGAAAAAAACAATTTTTAAAGTTAGCTTGTTGAATACAAAAATCATGTGGGAGCAAAATCAGGGGAATATGAAACTACGTATAAACTTGGAAGAATACATTTAGGGTCAACAATATTAGACAATTTTGAGAATAAGTGGAAGATTACCTAGCTGTAAGAGGATTTTTATCAAAGTCAATAACTACTAAAATGACATAAAGTTCATGAAGTAACATACCTGACTCTCATACAACGCAAGGGAAGGAAAGAGCCACCTCCTAGCAATAACTTACCTGCAAAGGGTATACCAAAGGAACTTCTGCATTTCTACATTCCCTCTATTAGCAGAGGTCATCAGCCTGCAACCTGGCTTGTTTTCTCAATTTCTTGTAGTCTCTGAATCTCTTAACAGTCATGCTCTGTAATATTACCTTCTCCTTTCCTCCCTCCCTGCCAGGAACTTGTATAAACCTGTTCTCCAAAGACTGATGGTTCTTTGCCATTCTAAACAATCCCAGAGTAAGTACATTCAGAACTTCAAAGTTTTGCAATACAGCATGATTTTCTTCAGAATCAATGAATTGATTTGGAAAGTTTATCAATAACCAAAACCATTAGCAAAACAAAAAAAAAAAAAAAGTCCCCAAACCACTTACCTGCCAGTGCCCATTCACCAGTGCCATGTGAGTGACCACTGTAATACAGAATGTAGGTATCATGTCTGGGTCCATCTGCAGTCCGAAGCTCAAGAAAAGACTTGATCTTGGAGTGAAGGGTATCAAAGGTCAGTCCACTTGTAGAGTAGTCACAACCATATGTCTCAATCATGTGATAGGCAAAAAATCTTTGGATGGCATTAAGCATGCCAGTAGACCTCAGATTTAACTCTTGGACATGCTCAGGTGGAAGAAGAGTTGGTTGGCCATCAGGACTAAAGAGAAGGAGAACAGCTAATGATTATGGTTGATAATTATTTCATGCTTAGTGGACTTTTAGTAACAGGCGTTTTTTTCCCCCCATGAATATTTTCTCTGCTATGAGGTAGCACTGTTCTAAATTCAAATCTACTTTAAATTTACAGTTTATAAACAACTCAAATGGCTATATTTGAGTAAGGGACCACCACCTCCCTTCTGTCACACTTCAATTCAAAGCACAGTCCTTAATCAGCCCCATGCTATTCCTGCAACTGAGAGACAGAGGGAGAGAAGGAAGCTGTGATGGGAAGACAGGAGGCTCCAACAATTTCATAGAGTCCCACTCGGGAGCACTGCCTTCATGAACAGGCACTTTTTCATGAACAGCTAGAAAGAAGTACGGGGAAAATGAGTGCTAATCTGCATAAACCATACTGCAAACTAGTTTCCAATAATGGACAAAAAAGAAATCCATACACACACTTGGCTCAGATACTCTGAAATACGGAACTCACACAAACACAGTTCTTTCTTGTTTGTGGATGTTCACATGCTGTTCTTTAAGCATAAGAAATGTCTTTCAGATAACAGTATTCACAACTTAGAAAAATCAAAGTTTTAAGGAAGTTACAAACTAGACCTGGAACAAACCATGTATGTGTATTTATGTCTACACAGACATGAATATGCATATATAAGAAAATAAAAAAGAGTCCCTGGGTGCCAAAATTAATTTTGTGTTGTTATGTATATTTTATATAAAATATAGATAAATATATAATAAATAAATCCAAATCTATACAGTATATAAAATACAGAATAAAAATACACTTTTTTTAGGTCTACACAGCCATTCATTAATTATAATAACAGGAAATTTGGTCTTGCAAGACACCCAGTTAGGGGAGTGCTCTTCAGAATATATTTTCAGAAAGACAAAAGCATTCATCACTCTTCAGCTGATGTAATAAGGGTAATGAAAAGGAACATGACTGACAGCTGGGCCAATTTAGCCTCATTTATGCTCAGTTACAGACATGGAGAGGTTTTGTGGGTGATAATAAGGAGATAAGTTTTACTCTACTAACACAAAACAGGACAATATAGTTGTTTTTTTTTCCTGTATATGTGTATATGTGTGTATTCTTCATGTATTTTGTTTACAAGTCAGGGTGTAAAGCTACCTAGTCTCCTTATTGGTCTAGCTAATTAAACCTTGCACCTTCTCACCTGTCTAGGGCTTTAATGAAAATTAATATCCCACTGGTATAGCTACATTGAATAGCTCATCATTACTGTTTGTCTCAGCAAGTGAAGACAGGGTCCATCACTGAAACAGTCAAGCTTTATTAATAAGGAAGTTTAGTTCTGTCAGGTCCTAAACAGTTGCTCAAAAGTATCTCATTTGCTTAAAATTAGAGGGAACTGCCTGTGCCAGAATAATATAAATCAATGAAAGAATTAAATTGTTACCACGGAAACAAAATTATTTTTATTGTAATGTAAATTTTGAAAATCTGTTTTTCAAATCTGTAATAATAATTGACATGGATTTTTTAAGGGTGCACAGCTGAAAAACTGTAGATCAGAAGCCCAAAAAATTTGTTTTTACAATAAAATATAAATATTTACAATATTTAAGTTATCTAAGATTAGCACACTATCTTTGCTTTCTTTGGTGTTAAATTCTTCCTTATCCACTAAATCCATTACATATAGTGAAGATGTGAAGTTTTTGTAAAGTGGGCAGTTCTATTTTGAAGCCTCTCACTTCAACTTACTACTCTGTCTCTTGTAATCTGAAGAGATATAGCTCCTGTTTATCATTTACAAAAAGAAATCTGCACACACTGATTTTAATTTTATGGCAAAAGCAGCATTTACAAGTTTAAAGTTTATAAGAAAAACACACAAATGGGCAAATAATAATACTACAATCCCTTTACAATCATGCATTTCTCATATGGTAACATTTAGGTTGGAACAAAAATCATCTTCTAATGCTCAACACTATTACACGACATGTAGTCCACTTGCAAATCTAATTTTAATGAACTTTAAATGTAGACATTACCTCATTTAATTGAATTCAAAATTATTTTGAACTGATCTGTTTGGATTATTAAATCTTCTCATGGAAGATACCTGGTCTCAGTCAAATGCCCCAATTGTCCTTTGCGTGAGGTATGGACTGTGAAATCTGCCTATGCACAGCTGGTCTGTGTTCACCAGCTTTCTAAAGCAAATTAGTTAGATAGAAAGGTGGAGTTACTGATTCCAGGGTGAGAAAAAGGAGAATTAGAAAATCTGCCTATTACTGTATTTAATTGGTGAAAAAGCCAAGCAACAGCACTGCACTGCCTCCATGAGCAAACAGTACATTTATTTACACACTGGGAAGCTGAAATGCATATGGTAACCATACCTGCAGAAGTTGGTGGGAATCACAACAGCATACCCAACACATGTTCCTCCCAAGCAGTTTCCCAGTTCATGGAAAAGCCCATGAGCCATGGACTCCAAAGGTAGAACGATGAGAAATGCACTCATGAAGATCCCATTGGTTGGCTAAAAAGAAAATTAAGAGATTTAGACATTATATGAAAATCCCTTTGTTTGATCCCACACAATTGGGAGAGACTTGCAAAGTATTATTGGTCATGTATATTTATTTTTCCATGTATTACATGGTGAATTACTGTAAAGACAAAAGCTTGGCGAGAAGATGGCTGGTAAGCAAGGATCACTTGTCTGAAAGGGATGCATTTGAAAACACTGACAGTACAGAATTTAGCTGTAAAAACTGTCATCATCGCTTAGTTTTGCCAACTGAGGCTACAAAATCAAATGTCACAAAACTAATTGTGTGCATAAAATAAGAAGATCTGTAAGCATCTGCAGGGTCAGGCCTTAATCAGTAAGGTACAACACAGATATTGTGTATCTAGAATCAGATGACAGCACACAGTATTGCATCCATCCCTGGAGGTATTTAAAAGATGTTTACATGCGACACTTTGGGAGGTGATTTAGTGGTGGACTTTGCAGTGCTGGGTTAATGGCTGAATGTGATGATTGTAGAACCTAAACCATTCCATGATCATTAAAAAGATATATTTAACTTGTGAAATACTATGTATCACACAAGAGATGAATTCTGAGATAACTTGTGAACATTATTTCAATAAAGAGACAATTCTTTGTCAGTTAAATAAATATCAGACACGTAAAGGAACATCCTCTACAGGACTTCATAGCATTCACAGAGCTAACAGCCTATATTGAGCTTTCCTGCTTCATAGGGAAAAAAAGTAGTTTTGGAAAATATTACACTTACTAATACATAGCTGATTGCTGTAAAAACAAACAAGAAGTTTCGACAGTTATATCTCAACCACTAGTACTAGTGAACTAAAAATGGACTTCTGAAATGCCAGATGTCTCTGAGAGGCAGAACAGATAAAGATTAATTTTAATTATTTTTGCATGATGTGAATGGGTTTAATGAGGCATCAAATGCTTTAGGAAAGACAGAAACAGTATTATAATATACAATTAAGCAAGAACTTTTAATATCTATGGTACATTTGTTAAATATTAACATTTGCTAGGTAGCAAAGGAAGTAAATTCATAGCTAAAGATTTCTGTCTTGAGAATAATCCTTTTGTCTCTGGTCCCCCCTATGTTTTATTCACCCTCTTTGTACAAATCTACAATATTAATGTTGTGGGTTTTTATTTTTTAATCTGGATATTGCCTTACTGTGTAAGACTCGGTGACTTGATGGGCACTGGTAGTTCAACTTAACACAAAGTCAACACTATTAATAACTTGGAAAGTATATTATACTGAAAAAAATGACACCTAAACCAACCCAGATCTTGCTGGCACATGGCATTAGCTTAACTACGTTCAGTTTTTAAACACAATTTCTTAGCCTGAAAGAGCAGCTTTACCCATCTAATGTGCTAAGAAAGAGCAGCTTTACCCATCTAATGTTTGCTACCTGTCCTGGTTTCAAAAAGTGTCCTATCATATTTCTGATGGAAGGATCTCACCTATGTGTCCTTGAAATGGTGACAGCAATACTTCTAATCACAAATAAACAAACACCAGAATGTGATACTAAATAATAACTGACAGCATTAATTACCTGAAATCACCAGTAGACAGGAAAGCTTAAAATACTGTAACTATTATGGTACCACCTCAATTTGTTTTGTTGTCAATACGGAGAGAAGAAATCCTTTAACTAATGAAATATAATTCCTGTTTCAAATGTATCAGGAGCAAGTGCTCCTTTTTGCTGCTCTGTTTCCCCAAGGCACTCTGAAAAAGACTCTGCGTGACAGTAAAAAAACCTTAAAAAGCTCTGGTTAGATTTTTTCCTGTAGAAACCTTATGAAGTATAAGACTGATGAAAGAGAGGAGTTTTCTAGCTAAATGAATTTCAAGACTTGGAGACTTAGTTTTCCAACAGTAGATTCCAGAAGGGTAATGTGTTTCAAGTTACAAAAAAAAAAAAAAAAAAAAAAAGGAAGTATTTTTGTGATAAGTTCAGATAAGTTCAGCTTTTCCACCCCATATAAATATATTTTCTTGAACTTTGCTAGAGCAATCCTATATTGCATTAGAGTTTTGATCACAATGAACATATCACAAAATAAAAAATACATTTGCCCGTAGAAACTAGAGTGATCATAATATCCTAAAAAATACTATTATAATACTACTTTATATGAATTTAATTGTAGTTTTCTTACAACATGCCATCTTGGTCTAAATACTCCCTGCACTTCCCCAATCCCCTAAACGCATGCAACTTATTAAACCCACAGCATTCTGCCACAACACAAATTGAAATTATCACAAAGACTCACTCTGAGTTTAACTCCTAAAAATATTTACATTTATTTATTGAAAATGCTCCTACTAATGTGAAGATACTGGCAAATAAAATTCCCAAGTTCTTGTGAGACAAGGGTATTACATAGAAACAGTAAGGTTCATTTCGGTGATCCCCCTTGCTCTGTATCTTGCTCTGTTTTTGACCAAATATTGTAACAGGAATGGGAAATAAGCTCTCTAGTGTAGGAATGCACCTCACAATGGTGGGCTATGCACACCACAGTAGCACGGATTTCCATATGAGGGAAGGATTTGGGTTTCACTCTTTGTCTTACTTATAAGGTAAAAAAAATAAAGACTTCCATGCATTTCTTACCTTATTTGGCCATGTGCCAGCACAGAGATACCTAATCAGATCTTTAGAGTTGTACCTCAAAACCTGTTGCTATTTCTATTGGGCAGGATGCCAAGAATCCCACCTCAGTCTTCATATACTTAAAAGACAGCACAATGGCCCTTGTGGCATTTTTGAGTTTTAGCAGGTACAAGGGTCCTCCTTGTGCATGGCATGGCTTTTTTCCTTTGTTCTGTATAGTTTGTTATTTTCATCTTAATTAAAACATTTTTGCTTTTCAAACATCTCCACTGATGCCATCTCGCTAATACTTTAAAGCCTTTCTGGGGTTGCTGGCCAACCCCAGAGGTGACTCACCTGTGAGGGGCTCATAATACTCTAGCTCCCCGTAGCTGTGTCACTAGAGTGTTATGAATCAACTCAGCTCCATCTGAGGTTTCAACTGTGTCATCTTTTAGAGGCCATCTTATGCTGTGGAATAGGAAAATGTTGGATTTTTTACATTTTTAGACATCTTTCTAATGTAAAGATGCTGGCAATTGCTGTCAGTACTTTTTCAACAGTTTTGATTTAGAAGAAATATGTCACAAATGTAAAAATGACTAATGATGATTAGAACAAATCTATAGTAGGATAGTAAAATATCTTAATCCAGCACTGAAAAAATGACTGGTAGCATTTTAAAATACCTAAACAATAAGAACTTCCAATAGCAAAAATATCTGGTTTAGTAATTGCAGTAAAACTGAAGAGAGGTTCCTCCCTTAAGATAAACAGCTAAAATTCCAGGTGGGAACTGTCAGTGCTCTATTAAATCCCAAAGATCTGATGACTGGTTCTTAATGCAGCAGATGGCCATGGATGCACAAGCAGAGCCAGAAAGGGATTTTGTTCTTTCATCTGTTCAACCCATTTTCATTGTTTTCAATTGCACTAGTAATGTGAGCCTGCAGTACATCCCTGAAGTCCAAGTACCCACTGATTCCAGACAGACTGCTCAAAAAGCAAACAGAAGACAGGGACCATCTAGGCAATCCTACTAGAAAAAGCCATGAGAAATCATTTTATCTCTTAATCTTTGGGTTTTTTTTCTTTTTCCTTTGTCTGTCTTGTTCTAAAGGAATTAACAATAAAGTCTCATTTCAAATAACATAGAAAAGGTAAAAGAAAAAATCTACCTCTTGCCTCTTATGACTGAAATGACAGATAGTAAAAGATTGGCGAGATTTCACTAGTAATAGTATTTCCACTTTGTCTTTTCTTGAGCACTGTTTATTGTTAAGTGTAACAGTGAGAACACCAGAAGAATTTAGAGGTATTTTACAGCTAAGATGTCATTTTATACTCATGGATAGGACAAGTTCCATGCCAAAAAATAACTACTGTTTGAAGCAGAATAACTCTGGAACTGTATTTAGTTATGGATGGTGTGACTGAAGAAAAAAAATCAAAATGCATAAAATGTTAGTTTAAATTGGAGGCCAATTACAAAGACCTATAGAAGAGTCCTTCTGTTTAAAACAGAAATGAAACACTAAACATATGTCAACTAAGATGATCACAGGATCACCGAATGGTTGGGGTTGGAAGGAGCCTCTGGAAATTGTTTGGTCCAACCCACTGCTCACACAGCAGGGTGCCTGGGATTATACCTAACAGACCAATAACTGAGAAAGCTTACAAAGATACCCTTGTGCATTTCCAAGCAAAAATAGTGTCCTGCTTTCCATTATCCAAGCTGAATATTTACCTGTTTTTATACAGGTACACAAAACCCCCAAACAAAAGAAGTATAAAAGAAGAACACCCTCTACAACAGAGAAGGCTCAGGAGAAAAAGGGTAACATGCTAACTAATCTACAAACATTTCATGAATAGCTTATTTCAAATGAGGACAAGATATGTATATTACACATAGAAAAAAACTTAAAGAGAAAATTTGTAAAGCTACAAAGTACATCAGCTACCAGAGGAAACAGTCCTATAACAAGTTACCGAATGGACAGTCTATAGAGATGAATAAATAATCCTTTACTTTTGACTATTGGAACAGCAGTGGAAAAATCTAGAAAACAATTTGCAGAAAACAGTTGTCACATCACTGGCAGATGGATTTAATGTGCTATGTTTCCCATCCCTGATTCCTGTTCTAACCATGGGAAAGCCTGTGCTTTATTCTATGTGCATTTGTTCCAGCAAACCCACAAGTAGTTACCAGTTTAAAAGCATATTAAAAACTCTGATGTTTTTAAATACAAAAATGTGAATCCCGAAATTAATGACATTTTGACAGCAAACGAAACCCTTAATAGACTCTTCAGACTAAAAATGAATACTTTCTCTTGTCACCAGAGATCCCCTTCAACAGTGAGGAGCTCTGGAAGCAGTGGTGGCAGCAGCAAGGTGGGCTGCCACTGTGGATTTCAGCAGGCAACCTGAGCTAGCCCTCGGGACAGGACTGGAGAGGCAGAGAGCCAAGGAGGGCTGAGCACACCCCGAAGAGAGGAAGTCAGGAGCAAAAGCACACATGATAGAGGGTGAGTTTGATAAGAAATGGTGAGCAATGGGCAATGGGGACTTAGGATACAGCTTGAGAGCTGATGGAACAGTAGGAAAAGAGGGAATAAAGGTATTGGAAAAGAAACTCAACAGAACAGTCTTTAAAATAACAGCAAAGCACAGGTATTGAAGGTAGATTGGCAAGAAGGGGAAAAACTGTCAGTGACAAAAAGAAAGGGGGGAACTAAACACGACCAGACAGAGAGATGAAAAAAGGCAGAAGTGCCATGGATATTTGAGAAAATATGGAAAGAGGCCAGAGGATGCAGCAGAGTCTCTAGGGGGCGGGAAAAACCTCAAAAAAAATTTGCCCCAAACAACCAAAGTCTGAGGAGGATTGGATTTAAAATACAAGCCAGGAAGAGGCAAAGAGAAGGAAAAAGACTGAATATGATTTGCATTCAAGTTATTTACCCCATGATAAATTCAAAAAACTGCTAATAAAAGTATGTCTAAGTAAATATAGATGTTATATGCATACAGGCAACCACACCAGAATAAAGATTACAAAATAATTAGCTCTTCCCCGAACAGGAAAATACTCATACATACAGTAAACTTATTCTGTCTCCTATAAATAATTCAACTTAAATGGTATTGTCTTTTTAAGTATGAGTACTCAAGCATGTAATGAATATTATTATTTTACTAACCCATAAAATTCACTAAAACCAAGAATAATGTACTGAAACAACTTAATTCCATTACTTTACCTGCTCTAACATAGTTAATTTTTCTCTTGGTAATATTAAATACAAGCCTTCCAGGGATAATAATTCTCTTTGGCCAGTAATTCAGAAAACCTGTAGGTACCTTGGCATAGAGCACTTAAGAAAATTTGATTTTAAGTTTTTGAGAAAAAGAGTGCCCCAAACCTTTCCAAGATCTTTGTCTGAAAATTACAAGCTCTTCATCTGCAAATTTTTCATCATTTTATTGGATCCTTGAAGAAGTAATATCTGAGTCATTTGCATGACTTCTTCTGGATCTTGTCCAATCCAAGGGCCTAATTACAAACAGGCACATGATTAATTGCTGAAAGAAGTTGGCGCTAAAGAGTCTATTGATCTGACTGAAATAACTCAGACAAATGTAAAGGCAGGTGCTGACCATTTCTTGCAGATTTTGCAAAGAAAACGTCCATATATTTTTACCAACAGGACAAGACGTCCTTCCTCTACAGCTATAACAAGGATTATTCTCAGAAGCAGACCATGTCCCAGCTGAAACATGCCCGACCGGAAGAAAAGCTGTTATTCCATTTTTTAATGCACCCAATTTTAACACATTACTTCTACAGTTCTTCCCCAGCACATACCCGAGCACCATGAACAGAGAGTTTAAACCCTTGCCTTCTCACAAAGGCCATGTTCCCCTTAAAGAAAGGTCCTTGGCTAAAAAGACTCTTAAGCTCAACAGCTCTGCAGCAGTAAGAAAACCACCGTCTCTGCTACAGCAAGTTAACTCACCTCACTTCAAAAACCTTTCCCCAGAAGGAGATTTGATAATTTTTCTGGCAATTTTAATAAAATAGGATACTTCTAGGCACCAATAACAGGTGTCTAGCCTGTTTTAGGTCTTGGCTTTTAATATACGTGAGATTCATATGAAGCACAAATTTACAGTTATTAGAAAAGTTAAGAGGGCATATATAAAGCTTCCAAAACATTTCCCATGAAGGGGACCCCCGCCCTTTTCACCACTCCATTTCTGGCTAAAATTGAGATTTTTTAATAAGTTATTGCCAATTAATTATAGCTGACTGTTAGGAAACACCTTTCCAAGGCCCAGATTTTTAGCAATTCTGTTCATAGGAGGTCAATCACAAAGGGATTTCAAGCCACCTCTCTTATCAAATGCACTATAAGTAAACAGTTTTCAGTAGTGAGGAAAGACACAAACAAAAAATGCTTCACTTTCCAGGTAACATTTAACAGATTTTAAATATAATTCACACATACTGAAACAACTACAGAAATTCCAAATGAATGTTGCAAAGACTGAAAATTGTTCATCTTATACATGCAAAGAATGTTTTAAATCATCTTCAGAAGAGCAAACACATTTTCAGGAACTGGGGACCAAGGAATACTTGGCATTCCTAAGAAACTCTATGGAATAATACATTAAAAATGTACATGTAAAATGTAAAAAAAAATCCTTAATATAAAAATGTATGAATGGCTGTATTAATCTGCACCAAAGGTCCATCCAGAAGAATATTTGGTCTCCAAAGGGCCCAAATGGATGCCTAGGAAAGACTGTAAGGACAGCCCAAACATGTTTCCCAAGTACTTGGACCACTAGTGGCTCAAGAACTTCCTGAGCCAGATGTGATTTCCAGATAGTATACAGACCCCAGTGAATTTTGTCCAGCTTCCTCCTGTGCCTCTGCCACCAAGGGGGACACATGGCATGCCATGATACACAGCCCCAGAGCTCAGCGCCATATGAGGAACTATTCCTACATACCTGGCCTCCAAGTCTTGCCAACTTGATCCCCCTCAACTTTTGCACTGAACTGATTGTTTATTGTTTATTATCAGGATTGTTTATTATCTCTATGTTTCTGGTTCTGTTTCCTTCTGTCCTTTCTGCAAGTCCAAACACCATAGCTGTGAGTGATGATAATCTTCCAAAAAAAACCAAAACAACAAAAACAAAACAAAACAAAANCAAAAAAAAAAAAAAAAAAAAAAAAAAAAAAAAAAAAAAAAAAAAAAAAAAAAAAAAAAAACAAAAAAAAACAAACAAAAAAACCCAAAAAACAAACCGCAAAACTACCCAGTGTTTCTTGCAGGCTTATCTGTTAAACTCTCATATTCTTCATACAAAAAAACAAAACCCCAAACCAAATCCCAACACAGCACCTTACAAAGTAACTGTTAATTTCATTACTGTTCATCCACAAGGTTACTCAATATAAGAAAATCTGCAGGATTAGAAATTCTACAGGAGTGGGCAGGAAATTGTTCTGGAAACACTGCAAAGACATGTCTGTAAATCTGATCTACTGTAAGTGGTATTTTCTATGTATTCATATATGTTTGTAATTCATATAAGAGGTGAATGGACACAAAATTAATTGTTATTGTTGTTTCTATCAAATTGAAAAAGGAAACAGACTCTGACTGCCCTGCTGCAACTATGACAACATACCATGTGTCTTAACTTGGGCACTGAACAAACATTTTGGAAGAAATATATGCCTTCTGCTAAAAAAAAGACAACACCCTTAACTCATAAATGGAAAAGAAAGTCAAAGGACACTGTGTGATTTTCATGCCTGATCTTTCAGATACAATATCCTGGGGTGCATAACTAGATTTGAAAGTGAGACACTTAAAGCTCATGTTATATCAACAATTTATCAGTTTATCAGCTGACGTCTGATTTCATGTAATTGATTAAGAGCAAAGCAAAATTACTGAAAAATACATTATTTAATACATTTCCACCTAATTAAAATAGTCCACAACAAAAGCCCTAGATTTAGTGAGCATTACTAGGGTTTAAGCATTACAGTGATTTATTTTAAAATGAAATTTTATGGCACAATGAATTCAAAAGCAAAACAATTTCTCAAGTAGGTAAATACAAAATACTTTGCTCACCTCTTCTGCCTTTGGTAAAAGGGCTTGCCTAAAGGAAGCATTACCTTTTCCCATGCTCCCAACATATGGAAGCTGGTAAACTGCACTTGCTTTAACAGGTCATAGTCAAGGCAGCTCGAAGTGTTAACTTCAAAGCACATGACAGTGAAACCATGCATTCCAACTTCGAACTGCTAACCCACAGCACGCCGCCAAATTTTAGGAATTTTATGGAGCCAGCAATTCTCAGGATTACCGTCAAGAGGAGATCAAGATAAAGAGATTATTATTTACCTGCCAAGAGACGGCTCCCAAAACAGCAGTCGCAACAAGGCTGAAAAAGACCAGCTGTTCGGAGATCAAACAGAAGTGACGCATTCCTTTAGATGCCATGACTCTGTCCAGGCTGTTGTTTTCTGCACGGTGAGTATAGTACACCTTGTGGCAGTCATTTAGTTTTGTGTGAAATCCCCAAAGAGTTATAAAAAAAATCACATGACAGATCATCCAGAAAATTCCAAAAATAGAAAAACCAGGTATTACAAAATACCAGAGATCCAAATCACGTAGTTTAAAGGCTGCAAGAATGAAAAAGATTAATTCAATGACTCCAACTGAGATGACAGAAAGTCGCCTGCAAATTTTACCACGGTACAGGTAGGGCTTCCATCGCTCAGTAACAGAAAGTCCACTGAAGTAAACGTCCAGAAGGGGATCTGAAATGAGGCAGCTGAAGAAACACGCCAAGGCAAAAGGGTTTGTGGGGATTTGCAGCGACGGAAAAAAGAGCAGGGATGCAATGGCTCCAAAAATTGCCAAATTTGGAATTGCCAAAAAAGACTTCATACGTAAGTCAATAATCAACATGGCCAAAGCCAAGACCAACAGAATAATACTTACAGATTTTTCTACCAGCATAGTTGTGCTGGCAATTGCAAATCCAACTAGCTCCAAAGATTCAACTGTTGTCAGCAGAGTTGGTCGATGATGGACACAACCACAAATCCTCTCAACTAAAGCACATAATATCCTTAAAACAATGGCAGAGAGAAGCAAATATTTTGTAGCTTCTTCTTTCACATCCGTTTTGAAGGCAGAATTATTGAGAAAACAGAGAAGGCCAAGTAAAAAACCAAACCAAAGATTGGAGAGACTAAAACTTGCTGTTTCCATTGAAAAATAGTAGTACAGTATGCTGGCAATTCCAAGAACAAAGAGGCCCAGAATAAATATTACCAAAATCAGTGCATCTGCAGTTTTTTCCCACCTGACATAAAGGCCCATGCAAATGGCAACTAGTAAGTTGATTCGGGCAAGATAACCAAGGTATCTGACTGATGAGTGCATGTTCACTTCTCTGTTTGCTTCTTCTAGCCTTGTCATTGCTGCATAGAGACAGTGACTAACACAGTAACGCAGTGACCTACACATCTAAACTGCAGTTAGGGGTTTCACCCGCGTGACTGACAGTAAATATTTGGGTTTCATCCAACAAACAAAATGCAACTGCTGCCTTCTGTAATATCATTTCAGTAACAGAGGTCCAGAATCCTTGATGTCCTGGAAGAGAATTAAGAAAAGTTTTAGTGGCAAATAATTCCTTTTAAACATATAGAACATAAAAATAACCCATCATATCTCACAAAGAAGTTTAATATCTAGAGTAAAAAAAAAAAAAAGTATTAAAAAACATTAAAAACACCAATTAAGACCAATAATTAAAACCAATATAAAATGGGTTCTGCATAAACCTTATTTCGTAACTTGAATGAGAGGAAAACAATCCTGGCCTGGGCAGTTTTCCACAAAATTCATCGATTAGGTATCTATATTAACTATCTATGGATATCCAAAACCCTTCTACAAAAGCCACTTGCTTCTAGAACCTTTTATAATTATTTTAAAACACTATCTTATTTCACCATTACATTTGATAAGTTCTCACTTTATATTAAATCTTTTCAGCATGCTTTGTAAGACTTCCTTTTAGTAGTCAAATAAGTATATGATTTACAAAAAGAACTTTCCACTCAGTTAATGAGATTAACCCACAGTAAAAAAGATATTATTATCCCCATTTCAAAAAAGGAGAGTGGATACACAGATGTAACAATGGCATGATTTTCAGAGATTTCTCCTAATGTAAAATCAAAGCCTTCATCTGCACCCCTTCAAGCCAGTTTCGCCCCTCCTCAAAAAACAAGAAAACAAACAAGCTGATCAGAATAAATATTACATTTAAAACAGAAGCACTTCCTACTCAGATCCATTTAACTGACGTGATTTTCTTTTCATGTAGTTAGGAACAGACAGTGGTATTTTTAAGGGGCGTTTTGTAATGTTATGGGCAGAGTCTCCAACACATAAAAAGACCTCTACGTAGCCTCTATAATTTTTAAAGTAATTAACTAATTGCCATTTTACGGAGACTTCTGAAGAGTTACTGGTATGATAGAGAAACCAGTGTGCCAAGAACATTCAGTGCTAGGTTATAGCTTATTGCTTTTATTTATAACGGTGAGGGAAGTGTTAAAAGACCTCTTGACCCAAATGCAAAATTTACACTTTATTCTCGATTTTTAAATTCTCATTTTTTTAAACCAGTGAACAACAAACGATAAAGCAAATTAACTGCTTTGCCCATAAGTTTTGGCAGATTCGAAGACTGACACACAGTGTAAAACCAGCTTAAGTAATTGTTGCAGATTAAAACTAGGCCTAAGAAATCCTGTTGTTTAAATTACTTTTTGGTAACATGTATTTTCAAATTATGTTATATATCCAACAACAATGCAGATATTACTTGGAAGAACTATGCATTAAAAATCTGTTTACCTGAATCAAATACATACCATATATTTAAAACAAATTGCTATTACATTAAGTTATTGTAAGTTAAAAGCTCTTTGGATTTCAACTGTGCATTTTCATAGTACTCATTATTATTAGTGTTTTACAGATACTGACTTAATTCTGAGTTGCCTGGATGCTTAATATCTCACAGTACCTCTTCCCTCACCTAGTAAGGTGCTTCCTGCTCCTCTCACCCTTTTGTTTCTCCATTATACAGATACCACAAACGCAAGTTAGCTTTCCTATTCCGAGTCACGATACTTTAGGTTTCATCGGACTGACTGCATCTCACTGCTTCTTGTACTGCAATCAACATTCATTCTATGGACGACTTGAATCATTTATTTCAGCTGCTACACATGACCTCCCCCTCCCCCTCCCTCTCTCTAGTTCAAACCATGAATATGGAGAAACGACTTCCCATCTCCTTTCAACCCACAGCACTGACATGCGACTGCTGCTACTCTGAAGAACATATGCCATGCCATCCTGTTTATCTGGATTGCTGAGCCTCTCTGGAACCCCTCCAAGTCAAGGGGCTAACCCTATAAACGTTCAGTTGGACAACAGCCCCAGAAGCCAGCAGGAATGAGCCCCTTGCATATGAGCAAATGACAAAGCTTCCGCATCACACCTGGCTGAAAATTTTGCTGTGATCACTGAACTGTTTTCTGTGGGATCGCTAACAGTAGCAAACTCCCTTCCAGGCAAACCACGAGCCACTCTGACAGAGCACAATTCTCACTGGGTCAGCTCGTGCAAAGTGGTGTTTTGCTGCCTGCACATCACAAGAAACATTAAAGAGAAACTCCTCTGCTCCTGCCCCACCAGCTGCTTTGGGTGCTGGGGTGGGGGACAAGTGGGACAACATGTTTGTTCCTACTGCAAAGACACAAAATCTACTTGGGCACGAAGGATTTGCAAAATGACAGCTCAGACTGTGAATGCAATCTCTTCTTCCTGACTCTATCTTGTAGCCAACTAGCAAAAACGTCTGTACTCCTAAACCACACTATTAAACATTACCATTTTTTAACCAAAATACATGGTTGACTGTTTATGAAGAGGGAAAGGTGCATTTTCATGATTAATGTATCCCATCACACAGCCATTACCAAATAAAAGACAACAGTAATTCAATTTTAAAGAGAAACTTCAATAACTGATTTGTTCTCTAAAACACAGCTATTTGTTAGTAATTTCTGCCAATACTTTGTTTACACAAGGACTGTTCAAAGTCCTGGGGTGGGGTAATGCTGTTATGTTTGGTTTAAACTAATGGATTTAAGGTTTAGATTGAACACGACTTACAGATCTCAGCAAATCACATTTAGATTCAAAACAGAATGTGGACACCCCCTTTTAAGTATCTGTCAACTTTTGCAGATATAATTCCAATGAAAACCAGGAGTCTCATTAACATTTAGATACCAAACTATCTAACAGCTTTCCTATATGTAAAGAAACACTGCTTTCAATGCGACTTTTACCCTAACTTGTCTAAGAAAGCTGAAAAAACAACCAAACCCCAAAGCTGGTTCAGTAGTTAAGCCCAAGTGAGACCTATCTAAAACAGTGAATTCACCTTCCTTCTCGTTTATCATTCCAGTTTAGCACTCTTCTTTTTAAAGCAATTCTCTAAGAGGTTTTTTTTTTCTTTTCTTTCAAACAAAAAGTCCTATTTAGCTAATACATTAACACAGTAGACTTTAACCCTCGCTGATGGATTGCGTTAATTTCCAGATGTTGCCACCGCGCGCACAGCGGGGATCGCCGGTTTGGGGGGAAGGGCGCGCTCCCGGCTGCAGCTGCGGGGCCGGCCCGGCCAGGGAAGGTCGGTGGCGGCATTGGGCTCGGCAGCGCGGAGGTCCTGAGCAGCCTCCCCGCGACGCCGATGGGTGCTGGCGGTCCCCGCGTCCCACGGCGATGTGCGACCGGCCGCCCTCGGTGACGACCCCGCTGCGCCCCCGCCCCGCCCGGCCCGCTCTCACCTCAACAGGCGGCCCGGAACCTTCCCGCCCCCGGCGCCGGCCGCCGCCATGCCGAGGCCGAGCGCGGCCCTTTCAGCTACGGGCCGCGCCGAGGCTCAAACACCGCCGCACCGCCAGGGCGCGGCCGGATAGAATCATGAAAAAACCCGACCAACCAACCAACCAATAGCCCCAACCAACCCCATGAACAGCGTCAACTGGTGCTTAGGCAAGGAAGCGGGGAAACTGTGTTTAAATTAGGACTGCAAGGGAGACGGAGCCCTCCCTATCCTGTGGTCCGGCGCGACTCGTGCACTTCCTCGGCCTCGGGGTTCGTTTCTCCACACTCGGTGTTGGAAATGCACGTTTCGAATCGCCCCTCGCAGGCAGGTGAGCAAACAGCGGGAAGGTTCTGGATCGTGGCAACTCCATGCTCTGGCCGAGAGAGGCGAAACAAGAGGAGTCGGAATGACAGTGCTGCTAAGGGGCTCTTTGAACTGCAGGTAGGCTGGGCTGCTGCAGAGACGAAGCCTTTGGTGCTGTAATCTGTCATCACAACCAGCACCTTCTGCCCCCAGTCAAGAAGCACTAGGGCAGCCTAAACATCCAAGCTTGCCTGTCTTTCCTTACTCAATTATCCAGACAACTGATTCACAAGAACCTCAGTCATCCTCTTCAAATATTAGATAAAATTGGCCCAAAGGCCTAAGAAGTTACATGGGTTAAAACCAACAACAAACAAAACCAGTGAACCCCCCAAATAAACAGAGAAAAGCCCAACAAAACAAAACAAAAAAACCCCCCACAAGCTAAGAGGTTTTCCTTTAACAAACACTACAGTAGAAATCTCAGTTGCCTGGTGAGGTTCACATGCTTCAGATGTTTTACCAGTATTATGGACAACACTTAATTGGCACTGTATTGAGCCAACCATGATCTCCTTATACTCCTCAAGCAACTATGGAAACTTCTTTGTGAATATTTTACTCAGAGAGTAAAATAACCCAACTAAGTTTCTGTGCAAGTTTGTGAAACAAAACCTTTCTAAAAAAGACACCTTGCTATTCTACAGGTTGAAAAAAATTGAGGGAAACAGAAAGGGGAGGAAAAACAAGCAGAAAACCTGCTGCTCATTCATGGAGATAAGATTAAAAAAAGCCTTAGAATGATCACACTTGTAAAGCAAGTCAGGCAGTCTTCCTGAAGCAGAACGAGGCAGAAAGGATCTCCAGGAAGCAACACTGAGCACAGCTGTGAAATGCTATTTAGTCACCTTCACACTCACTTAAAAGATCAGAATATACCAGGTAGGCTGTGCAGTGCTAAGGACATACTTCAGATCTGCTGAAATTCAGTCTTCCCAGAACTTGTATCTGAGCAGGAGCCTTGAATTTTCAGTTCTTTGGATATCTTTTCCCACTGCCATCCTTTTCCCAATACTTCCAGTATTCAGAATCACAATGTAGAAAAATACAATAATGATATCAAAGGGGCAGCATACAATGGGTGCTGTAGAAGTATTTCAGTGAGATAGAGAAGAAATTAAGAACACGTAGAGATAGATGTGAGGAAGTGCATTAGAAAGTGGTTACAACTAAGTGGGCAGGCAAAGAAACACGGTAACAGAATGAACTGGAGGAACTTACAAAACCCTTCTGAAAAGCAACGACCACAACTGAAATGTAGAAGCTGAAACTGAAGTACCAAATTTAACATTGTTACAGGTTATAAAATAAACCTGAGACCACTATCTCCTTGAAAATAAAGAAAATAGCTTTGCATTGATTTCACTGGACTTCAGCATAAACAGATTGCAGCATAAACAGAAAGAAAAAAAGACAACAGCTCTACTTCAAAGAATTTTTAAAAATGTTTTCAGTTTTTCAGATTTTTTTTTAATAAATGTGCTTTGTTCACAAAAGTAGTGACATAAAAGACAACAGAGATGCCAATACAAGTTTTCTTCCTTTTCTTCTCCAGCACCTTAAGAATGAAAGGTGTCTTGCACAGTCATAATTTTTAAATATTTCATAACCTAGAAATAATATTCTTGCACCAAAGCCAAATATACAACTCCTGATATCACCACTTTATTAAGGGAGATGGTAGTATTTATGTCAATCACACTCTCCTCCTCCACCACAATCTACTGTCCCTTGTGAAAAAAACAATACAAACCAAACAAAAAAAACCCTCAAAACCAAACCAAAACAACAACCCCAAAAAAACAACAAACCACAAAACCAAGTAACCAATAAACTCACTTTGGACATTTAAAATGATCAGCAAGAAAACCAAGCTGTTATGAATCTTAGGTCCCTAAACCACAGTGCTGTCACCAACCTCTCAAAAAGGATTAAACTTTAAATCTTAATATTTAAGCTATTTTGGGGGATAAATCTTGATCTGAATTGCATTTCTTTGTGTATGAATCACAAACCAATTTACAGTAATCAATGCCAACACATAGGTTTGATGGTGTACTTGTTTTTAAATCAGTTGAAATATGAGGTACACTTTGAAAAATGCACATATTAACCTCCCATAAACAGCTGAATTTACAGCAGCAATATTTTAACAAGAGCACTGCTGGAATCAGTGGTTAATTGGGAAGAAGGGCTTTCAATGACAAAAATTTTAACGAAAATACTGACTTAAAGCCAATTTTGAAGCCATTGTGTATTTCATTAAAGAACTATTCTCTGCAACAAAAATTAGCAAGTGAACCATGACTCTTGTATGTCTAACCTTAATTTCTTTTTTTTACACATCAGAATATAATTGGTTTGTAAAACTGTCATTCAGACTGAATAACAAATTTGAATTAGGTATTTGGGAATGCTTTAAATTCAAGAAGACACAAAAAGCTTATGTTAAAGAATACAGCACCACAGTCCAGATCACACTTGACTGTAAGCTGGACCAATGCAATTACTCTATGTAGGAAATACTACAAAAGAAAAACAGGTAGGTCAAACTGTGACACATTCAGTGCAAAACTTCAGTGGAAGGAGTAAGTTTCATTTTTGTAGCAACCACTGTAAAATCCACACTACAACTTCAATTCATCTAGCAACTTCCATATTATAAATACAATGGTGGTTTAATATGGTGTAAGATATTTCATGACAATCACCTGTGAAACTGTATTAGTATTTTCTTACCAATTTTCAGAAGTCAGAAATAAACCATGATCTGGCACCTAGTTCAAATCATTTACTACTAGGGCACTTACATATAGATTTAAGAGCCTAATATCCAAATTGAAAATTATGGCCATTATTTTTACATGGAGGAAAATCTAAGCTAAACTAATAAAGAATCCTCTTTTTTTAACCACTGAACAGAATTGATTTTTCCTGCAAAACCTCACAGATTAATTACTCAAGTTGAAAACTTAATAGATGTGAAAATAGATGTTTCATCTCCTTACACTGCTGACAGTGTTTTCAGTCGTTTTTATTTAACTGAACAGGGGATTTTTGGGTCCTAATAAGCAAAAAAATAACATCACTTGTGTGGTCTGAATTACATGGCTTTATGCAAATATGTGTATGCTTGAAGAACTTGTACTGTTATGTTCCTTCTTACAAAATCAGTTTGGAGTCACTGGCTAACTTAGAAGGTCTACAAATAAGGACAATTCAAGAAAAAGTTGTTTCTTTTTAAAATGCATAAATAATTTACTTTAAAACATGACAAAACCCACCCTGTACCCCCAAAAAAACACAGATGGAAGAGAATACAGAACACCATAGCTGGGGAAATACTGATGTATGTTAGTGCTTGTATACTCATAAAACTGCAAAACATATCCCAGCTTTGAAGTGAAACATCATTGTCTAGACGTACCATACTCCTCTAGGGGAAAAGCCTCTTCAGAAATTGCTATTTATGTAATGAAATTACACAGTATGTATCACTGTGGATGAATATATTCCAGTGTTTTGGTGTTACGTCAAGAGGGCTGCAATAAACATAAAATCAAATGTGCAAGCATTATAGTTTCTCCAGCCCAGGCTTAACCAGAGTGAAACAAATTTTGGAAGAAAAATGTTTTGTTCCATAATTAAGAAGGGACATTTGTAACCAAGTGTCTTAACCTATCTGCACATTTAATTAAAGTGCAAATTATTTCTTCCTACATATACTTCTCAGAAGCCCACCAACTCCAGTGCCTTAAGCTCAACCACATTGAGTTAAAATACTGAAACAACATTTAACAAATTAAATAGAATTCACACTTCACAGCACTAAAGAAAAGAATGGTACCTTTCTGGAAAAAAAATAGTGATACAAATCTAAAGAAAGTAACAGCAATTTATGCTATGACATGAGTCATTTGCATAAAACTTGTATTTTTTCACTTTCATACAAGAATAAATTTTAAAATTGAAAAGTAGAAAAAAATAGCAAACTCTGTAAACCTTTGCATTTTCTTTATGCAAACCATTTTTCTGTGTTGAGCCCATGTTAGTATAGCAAAATTAGTTAAGCAAGAGGTTTGACTGAAAGGGCATTTCAATGACTACATTAACTTAGAAGCAATATAGGATCTTCTAGCTCATAGAAAGGAATCGAACTAGACTGGCTTTCTCCAGAGTCTGAGTCATAGGGAGCATCAGGGAGCTCCATAAAACCATAGGCTAGCTGTTCATCTTCTGTGTCTGACCGCACATAGCAGGCAGTGTTGGAATACTCCTCGTCCTCTATGCTGTTGAAATCCTGTGGGATATACAACATTCCTGGGTAGTTCCTGCTAACTAAGTCACTTGTTGTTTGCAGGGAAGTTTTCCTAAATGCCATCAGGTGCATGTGAGAAAACTTGGAATACTTGAAGCGTTTAAAACCCAAGGACTCTATGGCAATTTTCCAGCTTTTCATCATCATAGCCCGGCGATTCTGATGAGATGAGTCAGGAGTTATTACAAGCAATAAACCATTTAATACGAGAAGTTCATGTGCCTTCTTGCAGCATATCCATCGTTGATAGGGTGATGGAAAGTAAGAAAGAAGGAGTGAGAAAACGACAACATGGAACAGTTCTCCAGGTAGAGAATCAATGGGATTTTTCAGTTGCTTAAGAAAGGCATCTATAGCATCTTGTGCCAGTTGAAGAGGTTGCTGAATTTGAAGATTTAGGAAGTCACATTTATATACGCTCTGGTGGAGTGACAAAAACAGAAAATCAAACATTAAGTTAGTTTAAAGAGCAAATACAACCAAAATACACAGAAAAATCAATGATTCCATTCAAGAAATGTCAAGCCTGCTGAACATTCCGCTTGCTATTAAATAAATCTTAAAAGAAAAATTTAACACATATGCAAAATTTTAGATGTGCAGTGTTTTACTAGAGATTTGATAGCTGAGAACAGTTAATTAGAAAAAATATTTATCCCCAAAAGAAAAAAGTATTGAATCAACTATCTCACAAATTATTTAAGAAATCAGAAGATTGCCTGTGTTTTAACAGGTGCTGAAAGCCTTTTATAGGTTTTTATAAACCTGAAGTAATTAGAAACTAAATTTGATACCTCAGAATTTCTACCAGTTCTTTAAAAGGAATCCAAAAAACTCAGTAACTTGGTCACTCGAGAAAAAGTGTCATTTTTTTACTGGTAAAGGCACAAGGAATAACAAGGCAATATAGATTCTGAAGTTACAAAACTGATTTGCAGCAGTGATGTAGATCCATGTTTTAGCTTTGCTGTAGATGCAAAGTGTAGTGGTACACATTTGAGCACTTATCAAAGTAAGCTAACGACCACAAATCATCTGTCGATCATTTGTGCACTCAAGCTGTCGAAGACTAGAAATGACATCGCAATGCAACATACAGAAGAATAAATTCTTAACACCCTTAATCACAAAGCATTCAAA
Organism: Rhadina sibilatrix; assembly: GCA_013400275.1. NCBI lineage: Eukaryota > Metazoa > Chordata > Aves > Passeriformes > Phylloscopidae > Rhadina > Rhadina sibilatrix. The sequence goes on from VWYO01024105.1 coordinate 563,134, forward strand.
AAGTAAATGCATGTGCTTTAATGAATCCAAGTTTTGACACTTCACCCAAACCCGGGACTGACTTTTCACAAAAAAAGGTAGTAAGATATAATGTTGCGATCTAATAGCAACAAAAATGGTTCCTAATGCCTAGAGAATGTGCAGTGAGTGACAGACATGAAACAGGTAGGCAAATATGAAAGCAGACACAAAACATTCTGTGGAACACATCTGTAAGGTGGAATTAAATCTGCTGCATTTTAATACCACGAAAATAGTAACAGTAGAAAAGTAGCAGAAAAAGTGTGTTTTATAAAGCAATGTTCAAAAAAGATTACTAGAACACTATTGCAAGGATATTCATAAAGGAACTAATATGCACAATTGTTTTCAAGTAGAAGAGAATGTTATTTCTGTTCATAAAAAATTATATTCTCTTTCAAGAGTAAGCAGAAAATTACAAAAAGTAATCAATGTTCAAAAAAACTGATTTGTTTGTTAGCTTTAATTTTGGCCTTCAATATCCAAAGATGCAGAAAAAGATTTGCATTATGTGGCTATAACCAAGAAATTTTAATTGCAACCATTACACCTGTAGGGTGTATTCTGTTTTCCTGTAATACTGAGAACAGGAAATTACAGTAGCAATTTCATTATATCTTCTAGTAAGTTTTAAAAGAAAGAAGCATTTTGAAAACTGATTGTTCTGACTGAACACTTAGAACTTCAAAACTTCAAGAGTTAAAAAGTTAGTGGTCACACAAATACAGTGGAAAAAAACAATTTAGACTGCAATTATTTCTGAGTAGTGGAGAAACAAATTAGTAACACAGAAATAATGTTAAAGACAATTTGAGGACCAAGGCATGTTTCAAGTGGAATCTGTAACCAGCTTTAGGACAAAAATGCTGCTAAACTGGAATTTGCTACTAAACTTTCGTTATACAAGTCTTGAACTAATGTTTAAGTCCTCAGAGACACTGGTACAGCAGTTGTATCTCAGTGCATCCACTGACATTTAAGAATATGATCCTACTTACGTGAGTAATTTGCACAGATATTTCACAGAATATTCTGAGTTGGAAGAGGCCCTCAAGTATCGAGATATATGTCCTATTTTTTAACTCCAGTACCCTTCTGAAGCCACTTTTTTTTTTTTT
>VWYO01024105.1:564305-592505 GCA_013400275.1 Rhadina sibilatrix
TTTTTTTTTTTACCTCAGACTGTATTACTCCAATACAACATCTGCTGCACACTCCAGTCTCAGCTTCCATCCTCCTAACTTCTAATAATGCATGTTTCCCTCAGCGGAAGTACACCAGGACACTGGAAGTGAGTGCATGGTGTCTACCTAAAAAAAATCTTTTAAATCTACTAATCTTTTCTTGGTAAGCAGTTTCCCTCTCTCTCAAAACCCTTTAATGGAAATATATTTCTATATTCTACAGCTTGCATTCTCTGTATGTGAAACAGATTCTAAAAATTTTGAAGACATTTATCCTTTAGTTACATAACTAACATTTCCTTGTATTTCCACGATTACATCCTTCTTATTCCTCCAAATAAATTGAAGTATTACTCAACTACTTCATATATATCCAAAGCATTTCTATATGAAGGTGTATAAGCTTTTTTATGAAAGAAAGAACTATTTAACCCTCTAATCAACATTATTTAAGAAATTGGCTTTGTAAGAAGCCTCTGTGCTTTTATTTGTTTTAAAAGGTACTTTAGTATCTCACCTAAGAAATCTGCTAAATCAGAAAACATTATCAGTTTGTTTTCAGCTTTTAGCTTATCAAGATAAATTTTTCAAGTCAGGAGATGGCATTAACTACCATAATAAACCTCTGGCTGTTATTCCAAAAACTTTTAATCTGCCCAGGCAACTGCTGGTGTAAAGATAAATTTATTCAGAAAGTTATGGTGCTGATGCAGCTCAAAGTAGAGTCATCTTCAGTACCTCAGGGCTCATTAATTCTGTTTTGGAGGTAGGACTAAGCTTATTCTAGCAGATGTGTTTGACTGCTCAAACTATACTCCCTGTCCCTCCAAGAACACTTGCTAGCCAGGCTTCAAGGTGCCCTGAACAAGCCAAAGCATCCAAGAGAATTAAAGATGTTGGTGAGCCTGAGACAGGCCTTAGAGGAAGCATGTACATTAGCACTCTGGGAAGCTCCTACCATAAAGCTATGGTACTAACCATGTCAGACGACCAGAAATCAATTATCTTGTTCCCTTCTACTGGGAGAGAATCTAAAGAACTAGTTAGTATATAGAAATTGCATATGTTCCTCCTTTAAATCCACAGAAGTTATTTTTTCAGAACTTTTCCCAATAAAGGTTTTGGTCATTGTACATTTAAATTGATTTTCATGAGAACAAATGTAGCTTTCTTACAAAAGCAGAACAACAGATTAGAAGATAGAAAAATATTAACTAGGCATACTCAAAAATTAATGTTTAGGTTCAACTCATGTAATGTTACGTACCTAGGCTGCCATTATAGTCACTGGAGAATTATTCAATACAGAACTTAATTCACCTCGCCACTGAACAGCAGCTATTTAGGTTTAACTATTTTTAATAGTAAATGGTATTCACTGATTATAATTAGAACCTGAGATATAGACATTGAGGATCTATATATCATAGCTAGAAATTCACTTGCCATGTATTACCATTTTAAATGCCACAGGCTGCCATTTCAGTAGCATGTGTCTTTTTTACCTCCTGGGTCATGCCCAACAGCCCCACACAGTCCTACAGCCTCCAAAGTGGTGGAAAGCAATTATGATGCCCATGTTTCAAATTAGTCAAGACAAAATCTACTCAAAGTTTGTGTTTTAGATGGAACTAACATTGAATTGCTTTTGAATGCAATTTATCAGACTCACATTTTTAAAGAATATCTTTCAGTATCTCTCAGCATATATGCAAAAATACAAATGAAGTGTTAATGGACTAAACATGGTAACAAAAACAAACTACCAGGCATTTAGTAAGTAAATCACACTGCAGCAAATAAGAGAACATTACTTTCCAGTTAAGTGTATTATTTCACCTGTATACTTCTTTTCACCTCTCTGCTTCTAAAGAGGGTTATCTTAGGCCACATATTTTATCAGAGCCTGATTTTTAACTGTAAGTAGTCAAGGTGCACATAGCCAAAGGCTTTTCTGTTTTCTGTCAAAAATCTATTTCTGTGTCTTATAAAAATTTTTTTCCACTTTATCCTTTTGTGTGGTTGATAAATGGAATTAGTGCTGACAGAAATTGGGTCAAGAGCAAAAGACAGAAAGAAGATATGATTACAGCAGAATTAAGGCATTTGAGAACCTTAGTGCCTAGGGAAAAATGAAACAATTTACCCGAAATATGCTCATATATTTGTCCTCTGGATTTTGGAAGCTTAAAAATATTTCTAGCAATAAAAAGAAATGCTCCCTTATAGTGCACTTCTGATTACTAAATCTTCCCAGAAAAACTCAATAAATACTGATCATTTCCTTCTGTCGGTGAATGCAGCCTCTGAGAGGTTTTTGCCTAAGCATAAGCCTACTTAATTGTTATTTAGACCTTTTAAGATGCAAGGACCCATCTGAAATATCATTAAAAGATGGCTACTAAAATTTTCTAATTATAGGATTTATAATGCCATTATAAAGGCATGGCTCTGGGATAAAAATTGTATTTTTAGAAGAAGACACAACTTTAGAGCCTGTTCATGGAAAAGGATGTAGTGTTTTAGTTCCTACTAAAACAGATATTTAGAAAGCATGTAAGTATTAAACGCACCTTTTTTACAGTCATTTTGAGGCATTCCACACATCTGAGGATCAAGTTTTTCTTAAATACAGCAAACATTACATACCTCGACAGCTGGAACAATGTCTATGCCAACTGTCAGAAATTCTTCAAACTTCAGAAATGGATTAAAGCAGCTACCAACATCAAGTAATCTGATCTTTCCCAAGGAGTGAAGGAACCTAAGAAGCAGCAAGAATTAAGTTTTATCAAATGTAACTTTTAAAGCCATATTCTGAGTTACAATTTCAGGTAACTAATGCAAAAGATTCTCACAGAACACCACAGTAGTGACTAACAGAAGTGAATGACTTACTTCAGTTGCTGAGATATCTAAAGAACCAAGCTCCATCAAGAAAAGAAGATGGTCCTCAAGCAGAAGAGTTTTGTTCAGAGCCGCTGTAATACTATTTATTAACTTGTGCACTTGTAGTAAGTAAATAAAACAGTAAATTTTGTGTCCCCTAGACAGGCTTTCTCACACTGTTTTGTGTTTCTCACTTAACTTTGTAGTATTTACTGATATTGAAGTCACACTAGACACCAGAGTTAAAATTTCGTGAGTTGAAAAGGGAAACAGAACAGCTACATAAATTGCATCATTTACAGGGCTGCAATCTAAAAAAATTCTGTGATGATTTGTAACATCTTAGAATACCCAAAATCCATTAACAGAGGCAAACAAAGTCACAGCTTTCAGAGGGACTTCACAGAAATGAGAATGCTAATAACCTTCCAGAAAGAAAATGTTTTTTATTTTGCTTCAAGCTTCTGCAACCAAAACCAATTGGCATCTCCAAAATATAACTTGTTGTGTTTCTGGGAAAGGCTCAGCCCTGGAGAGACAGTTAATTGCAAAAACTTTCAGAAACAGAGGTACAGGGCCAATGGAGTAAAACCAAGCCATGGCTGTACTCATAGCAACAACAATGCAGAAAGAAAAAAAAGCCTCTAAGCAGCAATAAGAGATCCAAGCTCTCTGGGCTCCTTCTAGACTCCCAGTAAGCTACTGAGAGAGGATGTTGGAAAAGCAAGAGAAAATGTTCTGTTGGTATTTGGCAAAATAATAATGGCAAGTTTAAGCATTTTGCTTTGACATGGATATGCAAGGCATACTCCTCTCAAAACACCACCATGACCAGGGCAAACAGTGCAACTCACCTGTAAGTTAGAGCTGCAAATACTACCAAGCTACGCTGTAAGTCAAGCAGTACTGAGTGAGATTTCAGAATGAAGATGAAAACAACAATTTTTCCAGACTTGGAACAGGAATTTGGATACTGTACTGTGTAGGCAGATCCTAGTAGCCATAAATCACAAACACGGACTAAAGTCAAGTAGTGTCTTTTCCTACCTAAGGGTAGTCTGAGGTTTCTCAGACCAGTATATCTCCTTGTCTAGTGAACGGAGACACTAATGGCAGATCCTTCCTCATTCAAACATAGAAATGTATGTCTGTATGTATGCCTGCATTCTATATGAGAGTCCAATATGGTAACAACAAATCAGTGGACACAAGGAACCACCACAGTAAACATAAGAGGAAACAGGCTGCTACAGTGCAGAGAAAACTTCCCATAAAAAAGAGAAAGCCTCTAGAGATTGAAACGTGTTCCCTTTAAAGTGTTCAGTGAAATACTTGCACAGATTAAAATTAAGCAGCAAATCTCAGAAGCCTCTAATTTCCAGGACACCCACTTCACTGATGGTACAGTGAAAAAAATCACTATTATATATTCTGTCTTCCGATTTACAAAAGCTACCTTATTTATATACATTTATATATTACTTGAGAGAGGATTATATATGGAATGAACAGAACTATTGTCTTTACACCTACCAGAGTAAAACAAAGAGTCACAGGCTTAGTCACACGGATAGATAAACCCACAACTCTTACTTGTAGTGTTACATGACCACAATGGAGTGACAGTCTTTAAACACTGTGCGTAGGCTCCCTCATATCCCTTGTACCAAGGGATCTCTGCTTCATGTAATACACAATCCACTTTCTTTCTGATAAACTCTGCAATTTCTTCTGTAAGGCATCAAGAAAAAAAATGAATTTTGACTTCTCTTGGCAGTAACTTAGACCAATTATGCCTTGTTCAAGGTCTGTATGCTACTTACTATTGTTTGTAGCTTACTCAGGTAAATATTATCAAACTTGCCTTTGCCAGGTATGTCTTAAGGGGTGTGTATATTTTTCAAGTTTTGAGAATGTAAATAAAAATCACCTGCGCTTGCTATACTAAAAATACTTTAAAATAATTTATAAAAATTCTCTATTAACTCCTTTCTGTAGACATTAGAACAAAAGGGAAGGCTACAAACAACTGGTAGCTCTGTCACAGCTGCTATTAACTGTAGAAAGTATGAAGACAGAGATCAAAGAGAGAGCAAAGAGAGACAATGAAATGCAAAGAGAGAACCAATGCTTTATTCTTACAATGCCTTGCACTGGTAGACAGCTTTAAAGTGTATATGATCATCAAACCTATTGATTCCAACAAACATGAGAGACACAAAAGACACTAGCTCCTAAGGACAGACTCACCTTCTAATAACATTATGACCACGTCATTCTGTTCCTAACTGATACTACACCTAGTTTCAAGTAAGTGCTGAATTGCTGACATTGAAATCAAGGGAAAAAAAAATCTCTTTACACAACAGAAAAAACACTACTGCAAGAAGTTCTAAGAACTAATCTATAAAAAATATGAAACAAGTCGTAACTTTTATAGATTCTATACTTATGCATTCATTATTTCATTGTACTTGCAAAATATGAGGTTTTTTCCATCACATATGGAATAGTCACAAACATGTCATATGTTATTTAGGAAAAAAAATGGACAGTGGGACTTTAGAAATAACCAAGTTAGTCTTGGATGTCAAAAAATAAGATTTTTACTTGAGTGAAGGTCACAAAATTAAAACTGTTGTCTGGAAAATACCTCAAGGATGCTACAAGTTCTGCAGAGCCAGTCATCAGAAAGCTAGCACATCAGAAGTTAAGGGTTGTAATTCCAAATTGCTTTTGAAGTGTGTAATTGGAATCAAGAGTTTCACTGCAATTATTTATGAAGAGAAAGTTTTAAGTACTCTGATATTTACATTTGGCACTTAGTACTTACATAAGCAATTGACTTTTCAACAGTGCTGAACAGTCATTAGATTCTAACTTAATTAACATCTCCCTTATTTCACCTCAAGGTTTAATATAAATTGCATTGCACACCAATGACATACTTAAGTGAAATTGCTCTAGCACTAAAATGAAGATGACTAAGTTGTCATTCTCAAACAATTTTTTTATGGCATTCACCAAAATATACAACATAAACAGCTTCTGAAATGTATATATTCACATGAACATTCCCTTTTTTTAACTATTAAAAATACATCAGACTGATCTAACTTGCTATGGCGAAGAAAATGTCATGGCAAGTTTTAACACTCAATAAGAGGAAAAAAAGTCAAAACAAGCAAAACTTACTCTTCTGTCATAGCTTCATGATTTGTCAAGCCAAAGTTCTGAAAAGAATCTTCAATCTTGGGAGTCTGAGGAACATTTAAAGCTGGAGTGGTCTTAGAAGCAAGAAGTGCTCTTTTTTCATCTTTCTCAAGTGCTTTTCTTTTTCCACCATTCTGAAAATATTCTCGGCACACACTGAAAAGACAAAAAGAAACATCCCCAGGAAAACGGAATGCTCCTGTTAGTCACTACTATAACTAACATGCATACCAGAGGGTTAAGAGATACAAGTGCTGTCAGCTATTAAATAAATCTGGGTTTAATTTCTACTTTGGTAAACCAGCTTTTAAAAAAATGTGATACACCCAACAACACAAAATCCATTGGTGGTTTGTTGGGATTTTTTTTCCCTAAAATTATGCCATTAGTCACAGCTGAGTAAACAGATTCAAAATATTTTTATCTGGATCTGGACTTTTAAAGTAAGACAGAAGAAGTCTTGTCAGAACATCACCAGAATGTAAACTTCAGCTCAGTTCTCCACTATAGTGCACAGAGTTATCAACTAGCTCCCTGTCAACACAAGGTTTTGAAATGTGTGTCTTGCAGGCACATAAACTGGGGGAAAAGAAACCTATTCCGGATTTATGCGCAAACTTGCATCCAGCAGTTTTTAATTTTGAGTTTGTCTGGGCATTTTTTAAGTAACAGATAGTAGCTGTATTATTGTGGAAGACATACTTTAGCTTTCAGTTTTTCCCCCATATTTTTCTTATTTTTACTTATTTTTCTGATAGGAACCAGAACAAAATAATCTAATCATACTTGAACAGAAATATTAGCTAGTTCAAAGAAATTAATGTTACAAAAGAAGTCAAATAGCACTTGTGTTCCTCAATCAGTAGTCAGCATTAGTGTATGAGAAACAAGCACTATGTTTGAGAATAACTGAATTTCATCCACAAAATATAACTAGGACTGGAAAAAAAATGTTGCTGTGAAATTAAAAAGATGGACTCACTCTGCACAATTCAGTTTTTAAAATTATATTTTGTCATCCAAGTATTTGCATGGAAATTTTAACAGAATTAATACTTGTTTGAATAATGTTTTCTGAAAAATGCATTTTTATGATGCTTTCTTGACATTCACTCCATTTTCCTCTAACAAAATTGCAGAGGTTTGAAGGAAACATTCCACAAAACATAAATTCAAGTGCAGTTTAATAATATCTTATACAACGCAGGAACAAGATTATGACACTTCACAGATTTAAGGATGGGCATGCTGGTATAATGGTGCATTTAAATCACAAATAATGACAAGGACTTGGTATACATAGGGCTTATCTAAGGTTTGGTGATATTTTAGGCATCAAATATACCCAGTCTCTTCATCATACAAGATGTGAAGGACAATGAAAAAAATGTCATTGAAGTGGCACTGAGTTTCTCTGATGGAAACATACACAAACAGGTGCAGATAGAAGTAACTTTACCCCAAGGTAGGCAGGAAAGAAGCACCTTGAGTCAGAAATGTGTAATCACAGAATGGGTCAGGTTACTAGGGACCCCAGAGGGTCAACTTTCAGAGAGGAAGACTCCACCTCTCTGTGCAATCTGTCCAATACTCAGTCAACTGCACAGTAAAGAAGTTCTTCCTCATTTTCAGGTGGAACTTTCTGTGCATCAGTTTCTGCCTGTTGCCTTTTGTCCCACTGGCTGGCATGACCAAGCTGAGCCTGGATCCATCCTCTCCACACCCTCCCTTCAGATACTGACATACATTGATGAGGTCCCCTCCCACTTGTTTCTTCTTGAGATTGAACAGGCCTAACTCCCTCAGCCTTTCCTCTTAAAGACAAATGCTCCAGTCTAGGCTGCAATACTGCCAGCATACAGACAGCAAAATTATAGCAGCTCCATCCATTAGAAACTGCACATATGAAAAGATAACAATTCTAAAATTAACTAAGTATAAGAAGCCAGTCACTTAACTTAGCAGGAAAGAGATTTTATAAAGATCAATAAAGAAATGAGAACCCCAGAAAAAAACCACTTGCATTACTGATGGTATGCTAATTAAAGTGTATTTTACACATTGTATTATTTATTTATAAGCATGTGATCAATTTAGAACTATTTAGTTCTGTGTATCAATTAGTCAAAGAAATAAAACTTAGAAAGAAATATCTTTTTTGTCCATTTATCAGCTATTGCACCACTTGGTTAGCACCCTACAGTCTCTTTATTTTTATTGTAAGTCTTTTTTTCTCATTACATCTCTTAAAACATCCAGAATCAATGGCAGTTTAAGTTTTGTTGCACTGACATGTAAGTCATTAGAGAATTCTCAGCCTTGGAAGAATTTGTTCTTTTTTTTTTTCTCAACTATTCATGTTATCAACCTTTTAATTCCCTAAAAGCTGGTATGCTACCCAGCTTAACACTTAAGGAGCACAGGAGAACCACCTACTTGTAAAGTGCAAATTCCTCTTGTCATTGAGAAGCCATTACTTCCTCATTCTTCGTATCGATGCAAATGAGTGTTTTTTCCATCCTTCTACCCCTATCATGTCAACTGAGTTCTCATAATTCTGTAATCTTCATAACACACTTTCCTCATTTGCACATAAGATAAAGTCAACCACAAAGAGAAGCATCTCCTACTTCTGCATTTTCCCTGGTGGACAACCAGCCAGTGCCACAGGAAGGCCCAAGAATGGATAAAATTGTTCACATTCAGATCCCAGGCTCTGTATACTGGCACAGTACCACAGGGTACCAAAAAACCCCAGCCAAATCCACCCAATACAAACAAAAAAACCTAAGATCACACAGCACTTCATAGCCACTGAGGGTTATCTTCCCTTTACGCTTTTTTGACGTCACAGTCATTCTGGCATGATTACTACATGTTGCCCCTTTTAGCTCTCGAGCTCTCAGAGGAGTTAGCTATGTACTCCCCCTGTAGAAGTGACCCTCCTGTGGGGTAACAGCAAGCACACTGCACTGGTAGTTAGCAGAGATAATGCACTCTGTAGCTTACCCCATGGTAACTTGTGGATGTAGCCAGATGTTTAACTTCACAGTCATTAAAAGCCATCATTGGTCATTCTGGTTTTGAGTATGCAGCTATGTAAGATGCTACATTTAACAACTGTCTCAAGTAAGGACCAGCATCTCAATTATCTACACAGTGAAAATTAAGGAATCTATTTTAAATTTCTAAAAACTGACATGGCTCCATTTTTAACTGACAATGAAACATTCAGTCTCCGAGGACATAATATTAGCTCTACAATTAACATACTTGCTTGTGAAGAATTCTGCAATGTAAATGCTATCTGAGCTGACGCTGCAGTTCACACAAACTGTGAAATAAATATTTCAAGTCTAAACTGTTTCAGTTTCCTAGATGAGGAGACAGGTTAGGTTTCTGAAGTGTGCACTTCATGTCTTTCCTTTACAAAAGAAATAAAAAAATCAAATCTTTGTATTTCCTTAGTGAAACTTGTTTTCCGTATTTCAAATCTCAAACACTAAATAACCTGTTCCAGTTGACTCCCCTGTTCTGTTTGCCATTTGACACATAAAGAAGTCTCAGAAAAAGCCAATATGAATACATATGATTTTGTTAATAGTTTCCAGCAATAAAAGAGAAGCTTTGTTTTCAAAAAGAAAAACTAAATCTATGAGTGGTTCAATAGAATATAAAACAAAAACAATTGAGGGGGATGTCACCAAGAGACATTATATGAAATTAAAAAAACCATAACAGAATTGTTAATTAAGTCTTCTGCTCAAGTAATAATGAACAACTAAATTAAAGCTGGTGTGGTCAACTTTTATCATAGCAAAAAGCAGTTTCTGATAATTGTAATCAATGCTTAAGAATTTCAAGCACCCAGTTTTATTGACTTGACTCTTTCCTTCTGCTTTATAATGAGGAAAAGGTGATCTTGACTCATGTTCCTTAGAATATTAACTAACCAAAACCTGATGCTGATGATGGCTTTCAGTGAGGGTACAGAGAAATAGCAAACTTCCCTTCAGAGCTGAAGGAATGTCTAGACTTCTCATCATGGTTTTTGCTGCAAAACATATCTCCCCTCCTTCCACACACTCAGAAACAAGTTTATAAACGCCCACTCTCACAGCTGTTTGCCTGAAAAAAAAAAATGCAAATGCTTCTACAAGTTTAACCCATCCACCTCCCAACCTCCAAAGTGAAGGGAAGGAGAAGTCTCAATTTCCCTTGTACACATTAATCATACCTAAAAGAGCAGTCAAGTTTCCCTTGGACTAAAAATATTTCCTGAATGTCATGCGCACCCAGCTTCAAGTTAAGGAAATAGAATGTTCATCACAGGTGAGAAAATCAGGTTTTTCAATGTAAAGTATCATCATTTTTTATCAGCATAATTATATTTTTTTAAACTTCAAGTTGAGAAACTTGTATATAATACATTTTCCACTTTGTTTTTGCTATTTGGTCTCAATTCTGGGGGTTTGAGACATTTTCCTTTGGAGAAACGCAACTAGATCTGTAATCATATGATTCTCTTGGGCTGTGGCCAGCCCAAGCCAGTTTCTGGAGGCAGTATCTTTTATTGCCAAAGGATTCAAAGAACTTGAAAATAGTCGGCAGTTATCATATGATCATTGCTTTAATTAGCTCTTGTGTTCAACAAACAAATTATTTTCTTGTCAAAACAAAGCAGTTATAGAACCATAGAATATCCTTAGTTGGAAGGGATCAATTAGGGTCACTGAAGTCCATTTCATGAACCTGCAGGGAACAGCCCCAAGAGTCACATCACGTGCACAAAAGTATTGTTGAACCCTGTCAGGCTTGGTGCTGCGACCACTGAGGAGTCTGTTCCAGTGCCCAATCACCTTCTGGGTGGAAAACCTTTTTCTAATATTCACCCTAAAGTTCCCCTGACACAACTGCAGGCCATTCCCTCGGGTCCTGTCATTGGTCACCACAGAGACCAGTGTCTGCTCTTCCTCTTCCCCTCATGAGGAAGTTGTAACTGCAATCTCAGTCTCCCCTCAGTCTCCTCTTCTCCAGGCTGAACAAACCAAGTGACCTCAGCCACTCCTGTCATACAGCTTCTCCTCAAGGCCCTTCACCATCTTGGTTGCCCTCCTTTGGACACTCTCTCAGAGCTTTACATCTTTCTTATACTGTAGCACCCAAAACACCTCACCCCAGTCCTTGAGGTGAGGCTGCCCCAGTGCAGAGCAGAGCAGAGCAGGTCAATCCCCTCCCTTGCCCAGCTGGCAACACACCCCTAATGCACACCAGGACAGGGTTGGCCCTCCTGGCTGCCAGGGCACTGCTGGCTCAAATTCAACTTGTCATCGACCAGCAGGACCCTCAGGTCCCTTTCCCTGGTGCTGTTTTCCAGCATTTCATTCCCCACTCCATCTATACATCCAGGGTTGCCTTGTCGCAGGTGCAAAATCGGGCACTTGTCTTTGTTAAAATTCATGCAGTTGGTGACTGCCCAGCCCTCTTAATTAGTTGAGGTTTCTCTGGAGAGCCTGTCTGCCTTCAAGAGAGTTAACACTCCTCACAATTTAGTATCATCAGCAAACCATGTTTTTAACAGCAAAAAATTAAAACTGTCATATAAATACGAACATTGAACATTATCCTTTCCTATTTTAAATAGTTCCCCTCCTGCTGTTTGCCACCTTCCTCAGTTCCATTCCCCTTGCAGTGAATTGCTCGATTAATTGCAGTCATCAAAAACACCTCCAAAACAGTGTTGAAGGGACTTGCAAACACTCATTCATTCAATCTTCCAAATAAACAGGATCAGCTTTCCAGTTCTAGCAGAGATCTGTTATTCTCAAAGATCCTCTAATAGATTACTTAGCCTTCTCTTCTTTTGACTAGACAGCTCCAGTTTCTAGACAAGAACACCAAGGCTTTTGTGGAAAAAAATAGAAGGTTTTTGATAATTTCTTTATCTTTCTTGGAGTTGAGCTGCTGTTTGTTGTTTTTTAAATGCAGTGACCAAGGTGGTATTTTGGCTAAGAGCAACGTTAAGTAAAATCAGAGTAGTACTTTCCATATCTTGTGGTCAATCTCATTAACACATTCAAGTATGGTATTTGCCTCTACTGCAAAAGCATCCCATGACCACTTCATATTCAGTTTATGGCCTGCTTCAGAAGCCAAATAGTTTTTTGAAGACTGACACAATCAATTATTCCCTGGCCTTTATTTGTACAGCTGCTATTTAATATAGTAGATGATGTTTAGTATACATTATAATTCTATTAATTTTAATTCTACTCTCAGAGTGACAGTTCCTCTCTCTTTGGTCTCATTTCCAAATTTAATAAATATACTTTACTCTGGCAGACTGCTAAAGAAGTATTGATTAGTTATGGATACAGGGACAAACTTCTGACAGAATCCTTCTCAGTAAATCACGTTTTTAAGATAAGCTTCTCACATCTATTCTCTGCAAGTGTTTCCAAACAATTCTCACCGGTCATGAATTTCATCAGAACTGTATTTCTTTGCTCATTAAACAGTCAAAAGACTTTTTTAAAAAAATGCACATCTAGATAGTGTTTTGTCATGACACTAGAAGAGCAGATTTTATTTTTTGCTCTTTAAGAAAACAGTCAAGTCAACACAAGTCTTAACATTGATGCAAAAGCAACAGAAAGAAGCAAACCTGCTGGTCTGGCTTATTCTATTCTAACTAGAGCCAGAACAGGGTGGCATTTATTGTCCATACAAAGGTTCACCAGCCTATCTATGCCAGCAAAAATTAAAGAGTTATAACAATTATTCAGAGTAAACACCATCTTAACCTGCTTTAAGTTTTGTATTGTAATATAAATGAAAGAGAAACAGAAGTGTTAATTTGCAAATACCATTTGCTACTCACATTCAATTTTCTAAATATATATAAAGGAAGGAAGGAAGAAACAGCTGAGTGTTGCCCAGGCTTTTTACACCACCACTCAGGGGATCAGAAACCTGGATCTAAAAGCGAATAAAGTTTAAATCCCGCTTGCCCTGTCCCCTCTCACCACTTAACTGTTCTGTAATGTTTCCCTGAAACAACAGAAAAACTGGCCCTATACAGCTCAGCATATGGCCACCAGCATAGTCTGCATCTACTGCTTTCTATCTTTTACAGTTTCTAGAGTGTGGATACATGTTCTTTAAATCAACACTAATGAAGAATTAAATTTATGTCATCTGGTTTAAGAATTAATGTCAGAATCTTTTCAGTGTCTTCAACTAGATAGCTAGAAACACTTTTGAAAGAAAAAAAAAATTGTTATTCTTGATCCTGAGAAGTATACACAGCTTCTCTAGTGGTTATTCTACAGTATCTGATTTATTTTATCAGATCCTAGGAGAATACAATGAAAATGAAGGAAAGAACAAAATTCCACCAAGTCTTTTGTAGTTTTGTACTTTTTTCCCCCTTTTAATTGATGGAGAAAACACTTCTCAGTTTCAGATCCCTGAAAAGATCTTCCTTCAAATTAAAACAAAACTCAGTCTCTCCTTTCTTCAGGAGGCATACACTGGTGGTTCCAAACTATTTTCAGCATTCCACTCACAAATTAAAATTCATCTATTATGAAACAGCTACCTTCCTGCTGTCAGGGTAATACACTAATAAGCATTGAGCAAAAGCTTTCACTTAAGCCTCATGCAAGTTCTCTTGCATGCAGTTCTGCACCCAGGCATAAGGAGGAATAACAACAATGGGACCTGCCACCAGTCTGGCACACCTCTTGGCCCCATGAAAAGAAACAAAAAACTGCAGAACACAAAGTCAATCTGATATGTTCTGGTATTTAGCAATCCAGGCCTTGGTATAATCTGAGAAATGAAAAGTACCCTTTCTTTTTCTACTAATGTAAAAACTCCTGATCCCTTGACTTAGTAAACTGAAAAGCTATGTGCTCTATCTGAAGCTTTATACAAAGGCAGAGGATTTTAGTGTCTCTTAGTGGGTGGATTCTCTTCCTAATATGATGAGCTCAGGCTGCAAAGCTCAAAGTGGACATTTCCTTCAATGTTTACTCTGTAAATGATCTATAACAGAAACCAAGTGGGAGCCCAAAACCTTCTACATACAAGTCATCACTGTCCACGAGAAACATTATCCTGTCCTACAGGGCAACAGACAAACTTGCCACCAGCTAAGGGATTACTGCTAAGCTGAAATTAAAGAACACACAGCTCTACTGAAAATGTTTCACATATTAGTTGACAATCAAATTGTAAGAAAATATCAAGCAGTGTTCCATGGAATCTGCCATGAATCCAGTACAACTACTTTTTTCATAGATAACCTGAACTGTGGAAGAGTCAGTTTCAGTTCCTTAAAAGTGATCTGAGAATGATGTCAGACCAGGGCAGGGTGGAAGGAAGATGCTGCAAGAAATCATAGTATTAGAATTCAATATGATTCAAGGTAGTGTAATGTAGTGAAGAGAAATACAAGTATCAGCATTTCCACAGAAATAATGAATAGCACAAATACAAGTAAACAACTAGCAACTCAGGAAGCCTGTAACACAGAAACAGGCAGCTGGGGATCACAAAGGAGCAAAAGTCAGTGCCAATTACCAACAAAACAAAACAAGCACACAAACAAAAGAACAAAACCAACAAAAAAAAAAGCCAAACAAGACCCCAAATTAATAAAATATTAAACCTCCACTAAACAAGGTCCACAGCATAAACGAGAGTCTACTACAACCTCAATAAAATATATTTTACTTATCCCTGACAAAGCCATTGAAATGCTCCGTCCATTTTTGGTCTTAGTTCTTTATAACTGAGACACCTCTCATGTAATTGGGAAATAGACACACAAAGCATGTCCAGAAAGGCATCTATAAAGAAATACTTAAATATGATTTTTTTTCTAAGCTAAAGGATAAAATATGGGTAAGTAAAAGAATGGTTTTCAAATATTTAAGAGTTTGTGCTAGGGAAAAAAACCCTCAACTTATTATAACTTGCTCCATTTCCAGAAGCCACAGAACAGCTCAAACTGCCACCAAGATCAACTGTTTCACAGTCTTCTCTTTTTTGTTTAATGAGCTCAAGAGAATTTAACAATATCACATCTACTGTTCTTTGCTCAGCACTTTGCAACACTCACCTGCAGGACCTACAAACTGGCACATAAGATTACTTTTGGTTTTCTGAAGTCATTCCCTTCCCAATGGCAAGACCATTGATACATTCTCTTCCCATTTAAATATCAACCGAATTGTGTTTTATTCTGCTGCACAGATTCCACAGTATGTTTTGGATGCCAACTGTATGCAGAAATTCTGAATGACCAACATTTCTCCTCTTTTTACTATTTATTTTCCTCAGGGACTGAAATAGTTTAGCTCCTCATTTCATGACTTTACAGCTCAGACAGCCCAAAAAAACCTAGGTGTTTATGACTAATAGGAATCTTAAAGAGTTTTAAATACATTTAAAACAAGTTTTACAGGGGTAAAGTCTGTCACAGGAGATTAAGAATTGAAGATTAAGCACCAGAAATCTGCATTTAGAGATCAAACACTATTATATGTACAAATCAAACCAAACCCCTGAAAATTAAACTTGAGTTACACTCACTGCATTTATTCAGCTTAGGTTCAAAAGCATGGAACATTACTTCGCAGGTTTACTTGTAAACTGCTTCAGTATTTGAGAAAAAAAATTTGTTTATTGAAAATACTTCAAAAAGGATCACCTAATAACAAAACACTTCATAAGCTATTTCCTTAGTAAGCTGGAACACTAAGAAAGCATTTTTTTAAGAAAGCAATAAATTATTAATACGCTATAGGACAAATGTTAAATATTGGCAAAAAGTAACAAAGAAGCTTTGTATTATAAATAATTGCAAGTACAAGTGTGCAATTGCATGTTTCAAATCCATTATTTACCTGCAACACCATTCAATCCGGCCTTCCCCTTCACAAGTTTTTGCCCAGTGATTATCTGCAAGGTTTTTCATTGCCACAGCATATTCACACAGAGTTTCCTCATCCTCACAGTGCTCACGCCAGATCTTATCAAAGTCTCCCACTAAACAAAACAAAACAGAAAAATTGCACATCAGATACAAAGTCTCTCATTATCTCATGGCAAAATCCCCATCCAGTTAAAAAGTTGCATAATGCACCAAGAGATTACTTTACCTGCACATAACAAAAACAAGTTCTTTCTCTAGTCATAAGCACAAAAGACCAAGTTTTTAGGGCAGGAAGGGGCCGTCAGGTACTTGAGAAACTAGAAATATCAGTTCATAGATTTTGTTCAGTTTGTAATGTGAAATTAAAGTCCCTGGGAAGTTTTACTTTCAGGGCATTAGCATGAGCATTAACATGACAAACATTTTAGAAATGAAAGATTTAAAGGTTTCTACTAGCATTCACACCCGTGGCAAATACTGTAGATGATATTACATGAAAAATCCATGGAAGTTAAATCCACACTATAGATTTCTTTGGGTATACTGAAAAAAAAAAAAATGGAATTCAAACTCTCATTGATTGCTATCTAATCTAGCCAGGCCCAGTAAATTAGCTTCTGGGGACAGTACTAAAGAATCAAACCAACTATTATCAGGAAATTGCAGACAAACTCCTCTACTGATCTCTAGGGACAGTTTTATTTCCATGCTCCTCACCTTGCTGAAAAGAACTCTTGCAGGGTAAGCTCTGGCACTTCAAAGTAATTAAATAGGATGATTTTCCATCTTTGCTGCTAAGTATCCACTTCTCCTAGCCTGCTTTACACAATGTACTGCTAAACAAGAACAAGATAAATGCTAGTCATGGCTAGCCCCAAGTCCAATTTACAGCATGCAAACCCTTGGTGTAACTTACTTAAAGGATATTTATGAAAGAAAGATGCTTTCCTGGTATGGTGTTCACTAATTTCTTTTGTGTTTCTTAACCAAAAATGTGTGCACATATCTAGCATATATGTCAATCTGCAGAATAAAAAAAATAAAAAAATGTACTGATTTTGAACTTACAAGCTAATACAGTTAAAAATAACTTTTCAAGAACACAGCCGTATTTTAAGCTTTAATTTGGACAAATAACACACTTTTCACAACATGGTTCCATCTTGTGGCATATTTATATGATAAGGAAATACTTTAAAAATCTATCAGCCCTAAGCTAACAATTAATGTCTGTTAAAGCCTCAAAGTAGCTTACAGTATGACCTGTTCTCACACCAGTAAGAAATTTCTATTTCTAACACACTTATGGCAATTTATTTGATGTACTTTGTTTTAATCAGCAATAAATCAAGAATTTTTTCCAGTGACAACCTTTTTATTTTTTCCCTCCTGTGCAAAGCAGCAACAATCCTCACCTCATTTGTCCTCCACTTACAGAAAGACTGGCCCCGATGGACAAGTAGAGATGTATACTTAAAAGATTTAAATCAACCATCCAGGTTACTCCCTACTTAGGTTTGGTTTAGGGATGTCATAGCAATTTTCAGAAATAATCATCTAGCACACTCGTACAATCATCAAAGTGAGTCATGTTTAAAATTAGGTGTTTGTACTCCATTGTCTGAGATGACAGTTGAGATGGAAGGGAATGGACTGGCCAAAATTTCATGTTATCAAAATGGGGAAGCTGTGCAAGAAATTATGTATTCTATTTGCTTTCAACAAACATATATGATGAGAAAGTTACAAAACTGAAAAAAAAAAAGGGTATAATACTGAATGGCATCCCTCATTATTTTCCAAATGATCCAAGTTCAGAGAGGTATGCTTTTTAAGAAATGGTACTAGCAAGGTCACCAGCTGACCACCAGAGCGGAGAAAGCCAAGTTGCAGGCAAGTCTCCACAGGGATTCCTGCTAAAACCTGTGGGGTACTTTTGCAGAGCTTTCAGGAGAGCCTTCTGCAGAAACAAACACGCAGAACAGAACATACCCTACTGACAAGAGAGCAGAAAATGGCATCAACCAGCACAGGGGGAAAAATACACACAACTCTTAGCAATCTGTATTTTTTGTGTCAAAGTGCAGAACCTATATACCAAGTCAGAAAGCACTAGCAAAGTTTGAAGAGACTCTCAATAGCAAATTCATTCTGGTGCAACTTAGATAACGTGTCATAGTGTCTCTGACACAATACTCTGAATTCTACTGCATGCTCCAGACAACTGTGAAATGCTTCAATGACCTGGAGTTGCTAAAGATTTGCTTGATTACATGGCTGATTAGAAAGATACAAAGTAAATAAATGAACATTTACTGAAAGAAAATATCACAAATACAAAATCTGAAGTTTATTACTGGTCATTTATTTGTTTACCGCATCTGGTCTATCCTGAAGCAATTATTGTATTTGCAAATACCCTTTTCCTTAAAACGTAAGAAATAAGACAAATGGGAAAGAAGAAATATGCAAAGACCAGATGTTCTTAACTTGCTTACTCTTAGTAACAGCAAAGTAGTGATACCTTCTAACACCGAATCCTGCTCTCATAGCAGCTGCTCTGATTTCCTTGTGAACAAGGCATAGATTTGCCCTCTCCCTGGAAGTCAGATGAGGATTAAAAGCATCCACAGATAAGGGATTTTAAATTGAGATATATAGCAACAGAGCTGACTACCAGCACACTTGGACATGAAATTTGGGAGCTGCCTGTAACAGTAACAGCTTCTAGGCTCTGAGATGACAAGAAAACAAAATTGAATTATACAGGCCATGAGGAGAGAGATGCTGAACAAAAGTGAAAAAAAATCATCACAAAGTAATTCCGTCACACATCCTATATTAAATCAGTTCTGTGGGTACTTCTGATTTATTTTCATTTACCAATACAAAGATACAGGAGTTGTCTACATGAGAGAGATACAGCCCTGCTTTTGTATGAGGAACAAGGAGGAAGGCACATGAAACAAGTAGAGGACAAACTTCCACATGATCACAACTGACAGAGGGAAGGTAAATATGGAACAACTTCTGGCTGATCCAAGAATATGAAACATTCAGAAAGAGCAGCTTAAAAGAAAAAAAAAGAAAGTTATTTCCTCATAAAATGTATATCTAAGCTTAAAGTTCATGAAGTTCATGCAGCTCAGCAAACTATGGGAAGAAAATCCATGACAAACTCCATATTTAAAGATGAGATTTTGAACTCAGGAGCTCCTAGAACACAGTATCACTGAAAGACAGAATGGTAAGCAAGAATGCAGTGATACTCCAGCAGCATTTTTCACTTACTCTTGACTCAGCATCTGCTGTTGGCCCACTGTCAGTACTGATTTGGATATGATGCCCATTTCTCTGCCCTTTCATGAATATAAGCACCAACCCACTGCAGACAATGGGCCATCTTAAGGCACTGGTACCATTGAGAAGGGCCTTTCAAAGTGTCTGGCATCTAATTTCGTTTGAGCAAGTAGCATGGCAGTGTCTTGTTTTGCTGTGGTTTTTCTCCCCCATACTTTAACATAATGAGCTTTGAGAAGGCACAAACAGGCACACTAGATATAGGGAACTTTAAATCCAGAACCATGCTCCAAAACTGAGTTGAAAATGCAAACAGTCCTTCCTATCTGTTGAGACTTTGAGACAGTGACTACAGCAAGTCTTGTACACTCAATTTCAGACTGGCATTCAGAATAAAGAAAAGTTATGTGCTAATTTTTTTCAATCAGTATATTATAACCCACTGTGTACTAATTTTTCAAGCAATACATTATAATCCAGGTGAAAATATGGCATTAACTCTATACTCTAGAGTTAAACATTTATGAATCAATACATTTTTGCTTATGTAACCAAATAGGCAGTAAAATATACAGGAAGGTTTCACGACAAAACCAGGAGTTACTAGAGAAATAAGATACGTAAAGTCTTCTATTAAGTATTCAGTGACACTGTAAATTAAATAGCAGTTTGTGGTAGGCTAATCTAAAAGAAAAAAAAAGTCTTGAATCTTTGATCACATCTTAGTTATTATTTGATTTTGTGTATTAAACTTTTCATACTCATCACCATACCATACATAAAGTTTAAGGCACTTAACATTT
This sequence comes from Rhadina sibilatrix, assembly GCA_013400275.1. NCBI lineage: Eukaryota > Metazoa > Chordata > Aves > Passeriformes > Phylloscopidae > Rhadina > Rhadina sibilatrix. The sequence continues at coordinate 584,475 of VWYO01024105.1, forward strand.
CTACCCTACACTTACAGATTACCTTTTATGCAATTTAAGAACTCTTTTGGGTGCTGAACCTTCAGAGATCTTCATAGGCCTGAGATCTCCATCAAGGAGCCAGATATGCCACTGTCCTGCTGAAAACTGTGACCAGCAAAACTAGCTCATAATAGAAGTTTCACACACCTCTCAAGCCACTATACTCATGCTATTCTAAAATTACTAATGCTTGTTCTATTTTATTCAGAATTACACAGAAAATAAACAAATAACCTACTTTTCACCTTGAAGATTAACTATTCCTTTAAAAACAAAAAAGGTCAAAACCCACTGCTTCCTAGAATTCTGTCACTGAACAAATGACTGATGAACATGTTCTTCATAACACAGACTTTACAGTAACAAAAATCCAATACTACTTACCTAGATGGATCCTTCTAAGTCATTTCCACCCACATTAATATTGCCCACGGAATAGCCAAGTCATAACCAGAACTCAACCACAGACTAATCAGTAGTTGCTGTATACTGTCACAGAGAGAACAGGTCAGGCACGTAGAAGTTATTTTTAAATGATCCTAATCACAAGATTATTTTAATTGTGGGTAACAGCAATAGAGACAAAATGTTAGCTGTAACTTCAACAACCAAACCCATTTTTAATAGAGAAGAATCATACAAAATTAGTAAGAACTCCCCTTGTTCTGCATTTATTTACAAGTGCTTATCGGAGGTTCCCAGAAGAGCATGAGAAGATCAGATCTGCCATTCTTAGTGAGACAAACCTATACCATAATTCTTCTCTCCTGTAGTCTCCTATTAAGAAAAAAAAAAATCCACCTTTCTTCCATCCCATTTTTTTAAAAAAATATTTTATTTTAAAAAGGAATTTATTTGTTGAGTGTTAAACTGAACTGTCATTTAAGGTATGCTTAAAAAATAAACAAAAAAATTATGCCTTCTTCTCCAACTTTTAAAAGAACAAATAATATCAACCAGTATTTTAAGAAAACACAACCTTCTGTAATATAAAAGAAAGAGAGCTCAGTTCTGCTAAAGGCAGTATTTTTTTTTTGATGAAAAAAATCAAAACAATTGATGAAACTCAAAACAATTGATTTGAGTAATTCTGTTTTATCAAGCAACACAATAGTTGTCACATAGAGTTATAAAAGTACTATCTGCACCCACAAGAAGAGATCTGTAATTATTATTTTCCATAAGTCCACTGGTGCTCTTTGGAAAAAAGTGCAGTCATCTCTGAGAATCTCAAAATTACTACAAAATACTTCATCCATCATGAAACAAGACCTTAATCAAAAGTTAACTGACACTGACACTGTCCTTTTAAGTCTTCAGGTACATATAATGCAGGTTTAGATCTTGAGCAACAATTTCCTCCAAAAAAAAGAAATTAAAAAGTAATAATAATCTAAAAAGACTCACAAAACCAAAACAAACAACCCCCATCAAAACAAAACAAGACAAAAAACCCACCAACCAAAACAAAACAAAACACCACAAACAAACAAACAAACAAACAAAAAACCCAAAAAACCCCCCGCCCACTTGAGAAAAAGGGTAATTAGAACTGCCATTATTTCCTTCTGGGAAACTAAAATTTTCTCAATTCAAGGTAGCTCTAGTTGGAAAAACCACCATCACAACAAAAACAACAACCAAAAAAACCCAAACTCCCAACCCATCAAAACCCATCCCCAAGTTTTTAAGGGTTTGAAGTCTTCTGCCTAATGGTATAACTTAGTAATGTAGAAAACCAGATTCAATCCACTCCTTTTTCAACACCTTCACTTAACAACACATTGCTTTCCTCTTTTCTCCCCTACCAGAACTTTGATGGCTCTGGTAGAAGAGAAAATAACCTCAATATATTGACTAAAACAGAAGGCAAATACAAAACGGACACGTTAATATTTGCACAATATTAATACTAACTTCATAAAAATTAACAAATATTGTTTATTGTAAAAAGGAAATCTATCTCCACAATTAACAAGTGTCCATGACAATGCTGGATAACTTCAGATGACCAGCTGCTGGCCATAGCAATGCCTGACAAGATTTTTGAGGGCTTTTTTGTTTGTTGATTGAAAATGAGATGGATTCTTTTCATTCTGCAGTGCATTGCAATCTCTTAAGATCACCTCTCACTTGTTAGAAATGGTAAACTAGCTTCTATACATGCTAAACAGTAAATTAGGAAAGCAGTCCCACACTGTTCACTAGGCTAGAGCTGAAATCAAATTCCTATGAATATCTGACAAAATTTCCTCATTAACATTGTCAGTTGAAATTTAGCTGTACTACTACTATGGATGCTGTGGCAATGATAAGAAAAATTAATTACATGAGGAATATCAGCAAATATTATGACATTCATAATTTTCATTTTATACAAGATAAACTTACTGAACATCTGTCTTACTAAAAGTATATTCAGCATTCCTTGCAAACGACATTAGGTATTTTTGGCTTCTCTGTTTTCCAATTTTACGTGTCTATATACAGAACATGAACTTCAACTTGGACAAAGTTCAAGCAATAAGAGTTAATATTTTCCTTCTTATGTCTGACTAGTATTTGCTTCACATTTCTTAGGAGTTACCTCAACTATTTCAGAATAAAATATTTTTCAAAAAATTAAGTGCAAGAATCTAATTTTCTCTATCTCAGTATTAATGTTCTGCCCTTCAGCTTATATGGAAGGGATTCATTCGACCAAATGTGGATTTCTACATCTGATCTCTCAGGTAAAGTTCCATCCATCTGTTTACATGAAACAGGCTCTGAGGGCCCAACTGACTGATATTTCAGCATCTACTGGGGGTCAGCTCTACATCACTCAGCAGAATAATTTGTGTCTCTGATCTGCTATAAATCTCTGATGGCTGTCACACAAACAGCATGTATGTGACAGTTTAAGCAATTACTGCCCCCAGGTGTTGGATCTACTCTGCTGGAAACTTCATTCCTCTCCTCTTTCCCAAATCTGACTTTCTGGGATGGACTATGTGCTGTACCTTAACACAACCAACAGAGAGATGAATATGTCAACAGAAACTACTAATTTTGGTAATTTTCGCAAATGCAGGAGCAAAACTTACAAGTATCAGATGCATAGGTACAGATTTATTATGCTGACCCTGCAACAGGAACACTATCTTCCCTGCCACGGCAACAAAGGAGCAGGGAAGGTGATATGGACCTGTTTGTTCAGTGAGTGCAAGCCCATGCTGTAGTCAGTATGTTTTCAAATTTACAGGCTAACTATATGATAGCAGTAATTAAATCTCCCAAAATGTAAATCTTATGTGATTTCTAATGAAAGCCTTGTTGCAAAACTGTGGTGTGCAAACTCTAAGGGCAATCATACCTTAAAGCTCATGTCATAAACTAGCATGAATTTTCATTTTAATTAAATAAAATTTAGCTTCTATTGCTGGAAAATTCAACAGTTAGTATTACAAAATGTCTTCCTCCTCCAAGAAATTAATGCAAGTGGTAAAATGCAAAGTGGCAAATTGAAAACTTAGGTCTATTTTTACTGTAAATCAGTTACATTTAACAAAAAGGAGTAACAACTGTTAACTTATCGTGTAGAGTTCAATGACAAAGCTTTTCCTGTCCTGTGAAAAATGACACCATTTCAAAATGTTTCCTGTTTCACATTAGGAAGAACTTAAGCTCTCTCACAGTTTTTCACGAAAAACATGAGACAAAGAGACCATGAAACAACAGAGTTCAGAACAACCCTTCCATCTACTTGGGTTGCTTATTATCATCAGGCAGGGTCCTGTAAATTTTCCCGAATTTTCTGAAAAAAAATCTTTTAAAAAGTTCCTTTTCTTTGAAGTTTCAAAGAAAATTTAAGGAATCAAACTGCCACCTAGACATTTTTTTGTCAGCTTCTGTGCTGTGGTAACTAGTAACAGGACAAACAACAATTCTATGTGATTCTCTAAGCCTCAACAGCCTTAGCAGGCATACGTTAGGAGAAATTAACTGTTTTAGTGAACACACAGGAAAACACTTCGTAAAATACCTTTACAGAGACCTCAGCAATCTTTCCACTTGTACTTACTACAGGATTTTAAGGGAAAAGTAGTCTTGTAAATCACCTTTGAGACTATACACAAAACCATCTATAACTGAGGGTCATGCTACAGAGAAAATGTTTACTTGATAAATACAGCTCTGCATGACTACAAAGGTAATAAACAACTGAGAGAAAAACAGGATGCCTCTATATCAGGGGGAGGGATTTTTATCCCAGCAAAAATTAAACCTATTTGGTTACTCCAAGCAATTGGAAGCAAACAAACATACATCACACAGCAGATGTTCAGTAGATCTTCTGTAGGTCCTTAGGAACCACTAAATCTGCTTTTACAGGTCTGTCTGTCAGGCTCGACACACATCAGCCTACGTGCAGTATATGAAACATTCTTGCATATATGCAACCCATAGAACATGCTCCAGCCTATGGCTGCAGGTGCCCAAAAGATGCACAGAGGAAAGCTCTGTAAAACTTGGGGTCACCTGTGGTACCAAGAAACAGAACCAACAGGAAGGGACTAAATCAAACACTGTTTTTTCCCCATCTCCATGCAGCAACAGAAATTCAAACATCATGAAAAACCCTGTACAGTACTTTCTAAGTGCTTATGTCAAGCATCCAGAATCACCCTGAAATTTCTGATAAGTGAGTAACAACTCACTACTTGAGAGTAGTTTCAGCTTTGGGATTTTACTGTGGTGTGTAAAACAATTAAGAATAAATTACTCCATTTGAACAGAAAGTAGGAATAGAACTAAAAAACCCCATGAGCCTTATACTACTGAGAGAGTTACTACTAAGTTACTACTAAGTGAACATGTTACATCTCAGAATTATTCTCACTTAAAGTTTTCTTTATGATGAGGAAGTTTATAGGCTAACCTTAAGAATTATGTTTATTTTTAGGAACCACTATAGAGGTACTCTTTCTCTATGATACCTGTAGCCTGAAACAACTTCTTAATGGTTAGCTGATTTAGTTGACACATTCACTCAGTGTGGACAAGAACCAACCACTTTAATTTAAAACCTACACTCATTTGCTAAACTTCACTAAATAATTTCAGAATATCACATAGAATACTACTGCAGGACCCAAAGCAGCCTACAATTTCAAAATACCAAATCTGCCATGGCATTTATGATGACATGCTTCCCTTATTTTCTTATTAACAACAGAGAGGGTAAGAGAAAGGAAGGGGAAGAGAAGAAAATAAAAAAGGATAAAAAGGAGATAAAAAAGGAGAAAAGAATTTAAATATTCCCACTATAAGTCATACTGGTAATATCCAAACAATAGAAAAGACTAGTCACACAGCAAAAAACTCTAAAATTGTTGAAAAAATGCATTTCAGTGCAAACTTAAAAGCATTTCAGCTGCATCATTTAAAAGATGGTAAATGCTTGTCATGAATGGCATGGAGCTATGATATGACATGACATGAGGCACAGTACAGAACTACATACAAAATCCATGCACCATATTTACAAGTATAAGTGATTCAGTAAGTACAGAAATTAAAAAAAATTGCCAAGGTTCAACTTTGATTAATCTCCAGAACTACTGTTTTTCACCAGGAAAAAAAAAATATCAAAATCAAACCCTTTACATGACATGATGACTAAACTTTATTCTAGTAATTCCCTAGTAACTGCAAAAATTTTGCTGCAATGCTTCCCTAGTTAAGAAATATTGCTCTTGCACTTCTGACAAGTATGCAACTTCTTCAAAAACATGTTGGCTTGCAATTTTGGAGCATATTGTCACTTTTTACTGGCTCATCTTCAAAAAAGAGGGGAACCATTGCAGAAAATGAAACGAAATTATAACACTGGTGCAGTTACAAGCAACTCAGATAATATACTGGCTTGCCTGTTACAATGACCCATTAAAACACAGACCTTGATAACATCAGCAAGGCAAATGAATTAGCAAAGAAATCAGCTTATTAAAATCAAGTCCAAATAAAATCTATCAACACGTATCTCAGTGTCTCAAGGATGCATCTATTTCCTTTCAACACCTCTAACAGAAGACAGTAACATAGGATCCTATTACAATACCAAGAACTTCCTTAGGCTTACCTACCCTGTGCAAAACAACCATATAGCTTTCAGGATAATGAACATGATTCTTCATCTACCAACAAAATTAATACGGGATTCTACTTGGGCTTCTACAGACAAAGCATTGAAGTCCATGCAACAGCAATTCTAGTAGTGTTTGCTTATTTAGACAAAATGGAAACTAGCTTCATAGAACTCTAGTAAAACATGACAGTAGGCAGAGTAGAAAAAGAAAAAAAGGGACAATATAAGATTGCAGGATAATACAGAATAATGTTTCTGATTCATATGGGGGTGAGAGCACTGAACTGTGGAATAAAGGGGCTTTCCCTGTATAAAAAACTGTAAACACATAAGCAAGGATGAGGGGATTTTATTCTTTCCTTTTCCATACTCAAGTCATAATTCAAATTGTACATTACAGATCATTTATTATTTTTTTACTTCTATTTAACAAACTGTCAACTTTAATTTTGTCAGGGTAACATACTTGCCAGTGAGCATCACCAAGTATTAGGAAAAAAAATTCCAAAGGAAGACCTTCCAGAGATCAAGCATGTCCTAGTATTACAATTTCAGAACAACATTAAAGGTATTTAAGAAGGAGATTCTCAAGTCTGCCTTTAGAAGCAAAGGTAGATGTAGGTAGAAAAGACTCCAAAACTAAAACTCTTAAGCTGAAAGAACCTAACATAGGAAGTACTACCAAGCACTAATAACTTGTAAGGACCACCTACTATTGGATGAGTAGGTAATGGGTAGAGCTCCTCTTGTTGCACAGATGTGATGATTTATTTGGTTTTAACTCTCTCAATGAAACGATGTATCATGTTGCTACTTTGGAGTGACTAGAAAAATCACTGTAAAGTTTTCACTAATGCATCATTTACAAGTCATAGGAAGTAAAAGAAAATGCTGTTGGCTCTTTTACTTAACCAGCTATACACAACTTACCCTTGAGCACGAACTTGCTTTTTGCTAAGAAGTAGGCTTACCAAAACTTCCTCCTTATTTAGGCTCTCATCTAAAAAAAAAATCAGTTGCTACAGAGATTGCTCTCTTAAAAAAAAAAAAAAAAGTTAACAAAGCCAATCCTTGTCTGTCTTAATCGGCAGGTACTCTGAAATAACACAGAAACACGTACTGCTAAAATCTCAACTCCTTTGACAGGATTTGAATGTTTAAATATACTATGTTCATTCTCCCAACACTGGAGTGAAGAGGGGAGATCCTCCCTTAAGTTTTGCCTCATCAAGGCCAAAATAAACAGCAACTTTTGATCAGTATCTAGATAGGTCGGTATTTGTGCAAAAATTCCATGAACTGGCTCCAGGGGAGATTTTGGGAGTCCAGAAGGCAGTATGACCTTGTTTCTTTAACAGAAGTGTCATATGCAAACAAAGGGGAGAGGCAAGAACTTGTGCCTACAAGAGGAAGAGCTCCCATTTCATGCGCGTTTTTCTAGAGGTCAGCTGTAGGCTCACTAAAAGAATAGAGGGATGAATTTTCTGTGACCTGGGCTAGCAGTTCACGGAGGTTTTAAAGCATTCCAATTCCAATTTTATGGGTGCATAAAAACCTTGCATAAGGACATTAATACTGAAAACAAAGTAGATTTTTTCGAAGACTATAAGTAATTACAACAGCTTTACCCCAACCCCTGTGCTCCTGCCTGAACTACTGCACTGCGAATGAAAGACAGGAGGCACAAATAATTCACAAAGACCTGCGCCTTTCCAGATTACCATTCAATCTCTTTTGGCATTCATCATCTACTGTCCTCACGCTTGCAGATCCTCAGTTTGGAAAGCACTGCTCTACGGCCGGGAAGCTCCCTCCTCAGCCAGGAAGGGGGCTCCGCTGCCGACAACTCCAGGAAATCGGCACAACCCCGGCAGACCCGA
>VWYO01024105.1:600427-689118 GCA_013400275.1 Rhadina sibilatrix
ACCATTCAGACTGAAGTCTAAAGAATAACAGATATATCAGAAGATCTATCTGGCCTTATAGGTTGTTGGAGGGTTGTCCACAAGAGTAATTATTTTTACACAATTAGCTATTTCAAAAGAAGTTGCCTGTGTGGGACAAGTAGAATTCTGTTTGCCTGTGAAGGCTCTTTTATGAAGAATCATCTCAAGTGAGATGGAATGTGAAAGACATTGCATTTGGTATGGGCACCAGTTATATTTAAATCATGTTTGGCGTGTACTCTTGGGGTCACTCGTATTTTCATCTTATTCTCAGATCCAGCACGAAACATCCTATGAATCCCTGTTGACAGGTTGTTTTTTTTTTTTTTCCAGGCTATCTACAAATCTCATTAATTCTATGGTCTTGACATTGCTCAGGATGCCTAGGATTACCTAGGACAAATATGCATTTTTAGTTATGATTTATGCCTGAAGTTTGTCCTTAACTTTAGTATGCAATTTGTGGTGGCCCAGCCATTCATTGCTTCATGACTGATGGAGGGGAAACCTCTGAATGAGAGACAATGTGTCCAGCTGTAAATAGCAGCTTCTGCAGTCACCCCAGTGTAACCTGCAGGAGACAGACGGGTGAGAGAAACAAGACAAATGGCTATTGTATTTCAAATTCATACCTGTCTTGTTAGTTTTGCAATAGCTGTTTCATGCTGATGGTCATGAATGGGACCTTAGCCAATTTTCTTTTGCTGGAAGAAGTGTTTGCTTCTGGGGATTGAATGCCTCTGCCTTCATTAGCAGTTAAGAGCACTACGTAAGTGTTTCTATGATGTGAATTGTCCCTGCCTGTGAGTCTCCTACACTTGATGTTCTTCAGGTTACATTACTTAAGGCCTTTGGAGGACAGGAACTAAACTTTCTGAAGAAGCTTAGCTGGAAATTACACACTAAAAGTAATGGGAACATGTAATCTTTGGGCTCTTGAAAAGGAATACAGAGGTTGATTCTGGTACTAATTTGAATTGTACTCCAGTATAATTTCCTCTTTTATCTTGATTAAGAGAAATACCAACACAAGGGTCAGCTTTTAAAGCTCTCTATTGCTGAGATTTTATTGCTAGAAGTTCCTTTGTAGAATCTGATCTACTTTGTGAGATTTTTGAATCTGTGAAGAGAGAGACTTTCTAAAATACCTGTGTTACTGGTATGGGGTAAGAGACTTCTGAAAGACTTAGCTAATCTTTAGTGAGTCATATTTCTAATAGAATTTTATTTTAAACAAATTATCTTTTACATTCTCTCCACTCTGGGCTATATGCTCAGTGACTATAATACTTGCTGTTCTGATATATCTACCAGGTCATCTGTGAATGTTTTTGAGTCTCCCTCTTCCTGAAGAACCTGGCACCTAAATGAAGGTGACAGGCAAATGACTACAGTCTGAGGTCTTCTTTTGCTGCTGGAGATTGCTGAATTCACATGTGCTTGCTGGATCTTGGAGATGACTGACGTAAGCAGCTACCACTTCTGACAGCAGGTGCTTATCAGGCCTAAATTTGAATCTCTTAAACTCAATGGCAGGACTTGGGTCAATATGCTTAGTAAGTGACTTGTGATCACTATTCCTCTGCATATACTCTTTTTACAACAGTTTTACAAACAGTTGGCTCCAGACTAATGAATCAGTCTTTTTTCTAACACAAAACTGGTAATGGCCATTAGATCACACGCTGGCATCTGGTGTGTAAACGTGTAAAGCTTGATTGATAAATAGTCAAATAGCTTCACAGTTTTGGAAGAGGCTGCAATTCTGACTGCAGGAATACACAGTCAGTGTGTTCAGAGGAAATATGTTCTCACTTAAGTCCCTCACTGTTTCTTGTGTGGTTTTGTAATTTCACGTAGCTAGTAGTAAGTGTAAATTTATTTATAAAAGTACTTCTAGAGTTGAATCCTTAAATAAGAAGATCAGAAGAGATTGCAATCAGAATAGATTTGTAAACAGAGTAAGACGAACAAAAAATTTCCAAATAAAATTTTCAATCTTATATACAAATTATTGGCACTTTACACTGTTTTTTACCTTTCCTGTAATTGTGTTTAATGTGGTCATGAGTGCCACAGGAGCAACTTGCCATAAATAAGGTTTTTAGTCTTGATACTCTATAATTTCTGACTCCCAAATTGGTATTTTAATTGCAAATAGTACTTCATTTTTGAAGAGTGCATAGTTTGAAATGATAACTTTAGCCAAGTATTATTTTGAAAAACCAAAATTTACAATGTGACATGTACATGATTGGAAGTGACCTAATGAACCACAGAATAAAGGCAAAAATTAAAACTTATCTTAAATATTTGTCTTTCTAGATCTCAGCAGATTGATTTTAAGTTTACAGACCAAGTGAATATAATACTTATGAGACTGTAGTTTCACAGATTTTTTTGATTTATACTGGTGAAGCACTTGCATATCTCCTGTAAGTAAAAAATGTAGATTTCTTACCAGTATATGAAAGGTGACCAAATAAATACAGTACTTGGAGACAGAAAACAGAGGAATAGAACATTTTTCTAAAATTCATAATGTGTTTAAAATAACAAAAGATACCATAAGAGTGGTCTGCAATAAAAAAAAAAAAAAAGAATTGCAAACTGATTTCTAATATGCTCTAAAAATTTGAGAAGTAGAAACCAAGAGGAGGAAAGATCACATGCCAGGAACACTATTAAATCAAATCATCCAGATGTGATCAATTAGACAACATACCAAGGGCAAACAGATCAATGGCTCTATCTTCAAATGAAAACTTGTTTTTATTTACCAACATTTGCATCTTTAAGATAAGCATGAACTTCTTTCATGTCAGTTAAAATTCCAAGTCTTGTTGGTGTTGCCTCTTTTTTTTTTCCTTAAACAATTATTTTTGTATTCACTTATTTTATCCTTACCAGACTTTGAGTGGAGAGTGGTTGCCAGAAAGGAGGCAACTGCTGATATGAGGCAACTTTCCTTAGAACTTCCTGTAGGAAGCTCACAGAACTCATTCCCTTTCATGCTAAAGTCACAGATTCAGATCTATCCTCATTGGAATTAAAAATAATTAATTTATTATTAGTGGGTTTATCTGTCAGGGACAGTTTCAAATGGACAAATGCCTGCATGGCAGGTGGGTCACTAATGGTGTCTGCAGGCTGTTTTAGGAGAGGTGAAGAGAGACTCTGTGTTCAGTAGGACTAATCCACCACAGTCACAGGAGAGCCTGGGATACGTGTGTTCTCATCATCCATAGGTCATCCTACTTCATGTGTAGCTCTTAAGTTTGCTGCTCTTAAAACTGAACTGAAGTAGATTTGAAGGGGATTAGAAAGCATAAGTGAGGAAGGGACTTCTTAGGAAGAACTGTTTCAGTACTAAATAAAAACACCTCTCTTTAGAAAATATTTTATTCTTTAATATAAAGGAGGAAATCCTCAGGAAAGAGGAAGGTGTGCTGCCACTTCCTGAGCCATTTCCAGAATGTGGGGAAGAAGGATGCATTTCAGTGTATGAACCTAAAAGCTTTCAGCAGCCCTGCATTGATTATTAAGTCACTTTGGTCCTTGTGTTGGTGAATTCATCAGGGAAACTTCCATTTATAAAGCCTGCACAATGTAGAGATGGTCGTGTTTAGCCTTGAGCTGTGCAAAGCAGGCAAAAGATGCTCTTGTTCTGCCTGGTGTGCAAGCAGTAACACACTGTCTGCAGTAAAGACTAGAAAACCCAGGTTTGTCATGCTAAGCTTGAGAAATTTTGGAAATGATTCTTAAATTATACTTCTTGTGAAACAACCCGTTTGAAAACAAATAACTGATCTTATTCGTGTTTATGAAGATATTGTCTACAGTAAACTCACCCTCCCACCACCTCCTCCCCAAAATCTAAGCATCATGCTGTTCATTTACCCCAGAGAAGAAAATCAGCTGGAGCTACAGCTGCACTGGAGCAGATGTCACAGCCATACTGCTCATTGCTTTTCCATACGTATGAAAAATCCTAATTACATGGAGGAGCAAGACACTGGTATGGTTGTGTCTGAGCTACAGAGACTAAAAGCCAGCACTTGTGAAGGTCTAATGAAATACAATTCACCTGTGTGTTTAATAAATGTAATAGCAAGTTTAGCTGATAAACAAGTGCATCAGTTCTTGAAAATACAAGTGGAAAATTAAAAGCAAATCTTTACAGCAAGGCCTTGCCTTCCTCTTACTCTGGAAGAGTGTGAATGTGAGCAGCTTTCTTCAGGTATATAAGCACTGTGAGAATGCATGACACTCTCAGTGAAATGTGCCTTAGTGCCTCAGTGGTTCTGGGCAATTACATTATATAGTAACTGGACAAAAATGAGTTAATTACAAAATCATACTCAAATCCTGTTTCCTGCTCCCCACAAGCAAATGCTGCCTTTGTTCAATCTTTAGGTTTGGTTTGTAAGTTAGAAGTCACAAAGAAGGTTGCAAATTTTGGTGGGGAACTTAGCTGCTAGAAGAGCTACATCTCTTGCCTAGAGAAGTACAAGAACACACCATATATTTTTCTGGCTTGAAGTAGGTAGTAAAAGGATCCAAAGGCACTCTGAGTTCTCGGGAGAAAAGTCTTGGGAGAGACTCAGCATATTGCAATTCAGAGCAGCTGTGGGATACGAGAATGCTGGAATTTTCTCAACCCGCTTTCTTGTCACTTGGTTTTTAGCTGCTTTGCAAAGTCTAAGTTTCAGTGATTGCTGTCCTCAGCTGTCCTTGGCATTATGTCTTATTGACAAAACCTGTAGGAAGAAGCCAAGCTCCCTCTTTCTGTCTGCAGTTGCATGGCTCAGGTCAGGGCTCAAAGGCGAATTTGCTCAGCACTGACAGGAGCAGTATGCAAGGAGTTCATTACTTGCTGTGAGTCACCCACCCAAGCTGCCAGAGAGAAAAAGATCTTTTGTGTTTTCTGCCTGCTTCTGGCTCTTGTTGCTGTTGTGAGACAGGAAAAACAAAGCATCCTTTGACTGTTTTTATTTTTAGATGTATTTGCTCCTCTTGCCTTATTCAGTATTTGATATCTATAAAGCACTGGGATACAACTGACTTTCCTGCCACTTTCACAGACAGACCAGATTCCCAGGAGTGTTTGAAAAGAACCTGTGGATGCCATCTACCCCATCTCCTGCTTGAAGCAGAACTTATCCTGGAACTAAATCAGATCAGCCATAGCTTTGTCTAGCCAAGTCTGGAAAACTTCCAGGGACGAGGATCCATTTGCCTTTATCAGCATGTGCAGTATAACATAAGTAGAAAAAAAGCTGACCATAGTGTTTCCTTTTTCACAAGTTTGCTGCTTGGTAGGAATGCAATCAACAGAAGAGAGACTGCCTCTCAAATCAGGAAGCTAAATTTGCAGCAGTTAACCTTGTTGATAAAAAAAGTAAATCATGTTGCAAAGTGGGGTTTGTTTTATTTTCCTGATTTTCATGAAGCATCAGCTTTTAGAATCATATCAACTAAGAATGTCATCTTACTCTGCTTTAGGTGTAAATTTGTGATGCTATTGATTACAGAAATACAATATAAAACTTTAATACAATATATACTATAAATACAATATATAACTTCAGCATACTCCAAATTTAATAGTGTTGTGCCCTTGCCAAGCAGAAGAAAATAGTCCACTTGCTACCAAGCAGGAATTTTCCAGCTCTGTAAGGCTTGGAGGGAAACCAGAGATGGTAACGAAATGCTTCAGATAGGAGTTGTTAATGAAACTCCTTTGCTGGAGCAAAGGATAATAAAGCAGTAGTTCTTATTTCTATCTGAGGTGTAAAGAATGGCAGGATTGTGACAGGTGCTTGAAGGAACACTTAACCTTTCCCTGATAGAACTAGAGGCTCTGGCTCAGGTTTTTTTTTTTTTTTTTTTTTTTTTTTTTTTTTTGTTTTTTTTTTTTTTTTTTTTTTTTTTTTTTTTTTTTTTTTTTTTTTTTTTNCTATTTCCTCTCAACCCATAGCAAAGGTTTTCTGAGAAGTAATTATAATAGGATTGCTGTGTGGTAGGAGTAAATGTGCTTATTTGCAGTGTGACTAGAGAAGATGAGGTTGGGAGAATAAAGGAATATTCTGTTGGATTGTCTGAATTCTCAAAATTCTGGGTAAGGGTTGATTGAGTTGGTTATTTTTACTTAAGGCCAGTTCCCTAATCATAAGTTGCAGAAATGCAGAGGAAGACCTGAGGGTGATGAAGAGCGAATGAGACAAGAGTTCACAATGTGATGAAGTTGCAAAAAATTAGTATTGTACCAGATATATAAATAGAATATGACTTTTAAGGACAGGAAAATAATTCTGCTTCATGTAACTTTGCTTACACTTAGGAATACTGTGTCCAGGCTTAAAAATATTTTGGAAATTTGTTGGAATCCTGGACAGTTGACAGTAATCCTAAGGTTTTAGGGAATCATTTTTATGGAATAAAAAAGGGGTTTAAGTCTAAAAAGAAAAAGCTGAGGTTTCACTCTGGTTCCTTATCCTGGAATAACCTATGATATTTCAGTCATGTGAGACTGTTGCTGATGTAAAACAAAGAGGATGTCCTGAAATTAAAATAACTGTCCCACTATTTAATTCTAAATGAGCTTTAGTGATTTTGCCCGCTTTCAAGAGTGGTTTTATGTACCATTTTAGGCCCGTGAAGTATTTCCTGCATCACAGAAAATTGTCACAGATGCATCAAAACCAGGATAGTAGTAGGCACTAAACTCCCCCATATCAGCTTGTCTGCCAGCAGATTTTAAAAATACAAGTTATTCTTTTCCAAAATTTTACAACATGCGAGTTACTACTTCTGAGGAAATATAAATGAAGAATGCATATTTCTTTCCATCTATCTCTAGCCATGCATAGAGATAGCAGTATATCAGACATGAAATGTGCTTTATCTCCAAACACAGGTCTAGAACTGAGTATTAGTAGATGAGTAGAATACTAAAGACCAATATGTTTGCTAGCTTGAGATATTAGCCATTTGCTTAGGGTAGTAAGATGTTAACATCACAGATTAAAAACAGGCAAATAGCTGATGATGCAATTAGGAACTGCCAGACTGAATGCATCTACTAACTCCAAACAGCTTCAAAGTTTTCACAGGCTTTCACGAGTCTTCACTGTTTAGAATACTTTTAGTATGTAATGCATGAAAATACTGGATCTGCCTATAACATGAAACCAAAAAAAAAAAAAAAAAAAAAAAAAAAAAAAAAAAAAAAAAAAAAAAAAATCCTAAAACCCTAAGCTCTCTATATATCCAATTGCTTTACAAGTAATTTGGGAAAAGCAGACCCTTACCTAGTCTGATTTTACATCTCTAATTAATCTTTTGGAGATACAAAACATCATGGATGCCAAATACCAATATGATGTCAGGCACATTTTGATTCTGCTTTAATGTACAAGTAGAGGTTATGTGGCTAATGCTAAGAAAAAGATACAGTCTTTAAATTAAATGCTCTTGTAACAGTTTTGCTCCAAACTCCAAAAGAAGGAGCTGAAAAAAAAATTGATAACTGCTTCTAGGCCTAAGTAGGTTGTAAATAATAATCTCTTATTAAATATCCAATGGGAGAATTAAAAACTCTATTTTTGTGAGAAGTCTCTAAGAAAAGAACAACACTGAAAAGCTGAACAAAGTTTCAATTACTAACTTCTCCTTATGAGGAGGTTATTTTTCCTTAGGAAACAAACACTTATGAATATAATCGATCATAAGCTTTTTTTTATCTTATTTATAAAGAGAAGTAACATTTATGTCAGATGCATTCAGTCTCTACTGCCATCATTTTCCCAGTATTTCCTCTATTACACACAAGCTACAACAAAGGTAGGGATAATATAATGAAAGATCTGTTACTGGTGATACAAGAGGGAGCTTGCAGAAAGTAAGAATATTGTTGCTGTTTGGTATTTTGTGTCCTTGAGGTATTTCGTGTCCTGTGCATCCCTGCTGATGACTGAATCCCAGACAGGGAGGTTGTTCTGACTTCTTCAGTGCTGTCAAAAATACATCTCATCAAGTACAGAAATTTCCATGAGCATGTGACCTATCTTACCTTCACAGTTTTACTTCTCTCCACTAATAAAAAACATTAGGTTCAAGGTTACCTTCCTCTTCTATAAGGCCCTTAAAGACATTTTATGGTATGCATCTGGGTTAAGACAGCAGCTGTCAACTCAGGAACAAAGAATCTGACTATCACAACAGAAAATCAGGGGATGAGACAGCTCTTTCCTGGACACTGATCCAGGATCACTTCTGATCTCATTTCTCTCTGTGCTAGATGGATGAGGAACTCAAGGCCTGCCTTCATGTATAAATGCTCATGGACCTGATGATGAAAGAACACATATGCAACTTCTATTGTGAAAAATACGATGGACTCCTTAAGTGACAGATGCTGTGGTTTGTGGGTTTTAGCTGTTGTTGTTTTGGTTTTGGTTTTTTTTCCTTGTGTGTTATGACTTGAAACCATGGCACAAAAAGTGACATAAAAACCTGGATGGTGCTGCATAGCCAGGCTTACTGTTAGTGCCAGCTGCCTTTTTTTCAAAGGCATGGTCCAAAGGAGAAACAAGGGTTCTATGCAGACATAAATGTGTAAATATCTGGTAGGTATATGGATGCATGTTTCTCCCCCTTCACTGTACTTTTTCATGGGGGCCTTGTGACCTAGGAGGCCAGTTCAGATGAGGACTGCAAGGTTCTGTTTCTTGGGTTTTATGCCTTTTCATATGGATATTTTTTCTGAACAAAGGCTTCATAATAATTCCTTGTCCTTTGGCATAAATGGTTTGCCAATATTTGGAAGCTCTTCTGGCGTCCTTCAATAATTAACAGATTTTGATAATCCTTGGTAATTATTTCTGTTAGCTTAATTCCCCTAACACAGTATATAAAAGACTTCCACAAGCAGCTTTTTAACTGGTGGTAGCCAAGGATGGCTTTCCAACTCGTTCTGTACCACACTGAGCCCTGCATGTTCTCCCAATGAACAAAATCTGTGCTATCTGCTGGGTTGCTTTTAGTGTTTTGGTTTTCCTCAGCCTCTAATAATGCAGAACTAAAAATCTCTATGCCTCTACCCATTGCCTGGCAATCAACTGAGAACTCAGAGAAGCCTTTTGACTGAACTGGCTTAACTGCTTAAAATACTGGCTTTAACCTTGGGCAGGAGTTTCTGTTTCAGGTGTCATCACACATGGGAATATTTAATTAATCCTTCCTTCACCTGAATGAAAGGTACTTACCAGACTTGTGTGAGTAATGGATATTGTTATGGGGCAAGCATAAAAAACAGATTTAAAATTGTTTGGATTTACTCCACATTAAATGTATCATTCTGTCTGGGAATGAAACCGTGATTTTGGAATGACAATTGTTTTAGTTAAAAAAAACATTAAAATTGTTCACTTAATTCAAACCAGTTGTAATTCTTTCAAGATTTTCATTTCTGCTTGCAATTTCTCATCCCTAGAAATGTCTTCTGTCTCTGGTATTCAGTATATCCATTTACTTTAAAGGTACTGGTAAATTAGTGGCAGTCCTTCTTATGAATCCTAAAATTAGACTTTCGGAGATCATAGTTTTGAAAGTGTCTTTTTCTATCTGAGATTAATTTTCAAATCCTTTTTTTGAGGTGGATTTATTTTCTGATTCCTTCTTTCAATAGTTGCTCTCCCTAAATACAGAGAAAGCAGTCAAATTCTCTTTTCCCAGCGCGTCATCTAAATGTGCAGGTCCTCTTGTTATCCTTGAATTTGTCTACTTATATTAACAGCTCATCTTCTCTTACCACATGCTTGGATTCTGGACTCTGTTCAATATCAAATGACTGTAGTAATTCCTCAATCATTGTTAATTTCTGCCCCAATTCTCAACCTATTACTCTTTCACATATATACATGGTGGAGCTCTTCATAATCCTCTTACCCATTTGCCCAGAATTACTAACATGGATTCCTTTTTTTGATGTTCTTGCTCTTTCTGAAGTCCTTGCAATTTGCTTCTTGGAATAGAGATGTTTACATTCTGAAAATAGATCTTTTCATGTTATGCCAAGAAAATGGTGATCATTTGGATTAGTTCTTCAGAAAGGTAGAATCCTTTTTTGCTTGAAATCTTTGATTCCAGGATCATAAAACTGTAGCCTGTGTAATCTTGAAGGTTTATGCTAGCTTCAACTCAAGATCAAGAAAAAATATGCAGTTGGAGAATCCACATCTACTGCTAACTTTCACAGATTTCCAGGGAAAGATGTGAGGTTTAGATGTTTTACTAGACTAGACTAGATAGTCACTCATACATGTGAGGCCTATGATGATACAGTCATGTTTGCTGTTTTCTCTTGATGGTCTCTGGGGCCTTGGAGCATTTCTGAAATGCGGGTGTACTCATGTTTTGCTTTTTGAAGTTTTCCATTGTTTGTATTTTTGTAAATGGTATAGTGAAATTCTCTGAAGATATGATCTGGTACCTTTATTATGCAGTAAGCAAGACTGGCTTTGTGTGACTTTGCGTGCTAAATTCTGTATAACCTTAATGTACTCTATAAACAACTCATAATCTAAAAAAAATTGAGATGTATAACGTTGATGTATAATTCATGCACTCATTTATGGAGGGTGCAATATGCACATGCTAGCAGTTTCCTCTGGGGCCTGCAAACTGAATGGAAAATTGTTTTGACTTATGTTCAATGTAGTGTATAGTTTAGTAATTTTCCAAGCTAAATCTTAATTGCTGGAGGAAGAGGTGAATTGCTATCTAAAGTGGAAAGTAGGACAACAAAATCTCTGTTGTGTCAAAGTCATTAGTCCAATCAGAATACGAACAAAGAGGAGGGACCTTGGAAGTGCTAACCTTATCAATCATAAAGAAGAGCAACCTCAAAACT
Source organism: Rhadina sibilatrix (assembly GCA_013400275.1). Classification (NCBI taxonomy): domain Eukaryota; kingdom Metazoa; phylum Chordata; class Aves; order Passeriformes; family Phylloscopidae; genus Rhadina; species Rhadina sibilatrix. The sequence continues at coordinate 611,364 of VWYO01024105.1, forward strand.
GAGATTAATCACACAGTGATTATTTAAATGTTATGAGTGTCTTCTTTTATCTTTCAACATTTTCAAGTGTTTTCAACTCATACAAGTGGTGTCTGACAAAATAGATCAGGAAATCTAATGGATGATTGGTTGGGAATAAGAGAATAAAATCATTATGTATTGAAATCATATTCATTTAGTCTTCAGATTTGTGAGACTAATGGGAATGTCAGATACCAGTCCTATTCTTGAACTTATACAGTATTTTTCCTGGGCTTTTTATCAAGGAAGGTATCTGTATTATCCATATTTGATTAACCAGATCTTGTGATTTTAAAAGTACATTAGGAATGAATACAGTGTTAACAGGAAGAACCAAGAGTATTGTGGGAAAACCACTTGCAAATGTTTGGGGAGCTTTTTATTTATTTCTGTTCTTTTTATTTGTGCTAGGTTGGTTTTGTTGGGTTGTTTGGTTGGTTTGTTTGGTTTTCTTTTTTAAATTGGCATGTGTTGACTTTCCTTAATACTTTGGCTTTTTTTAATTTGTAATTTTCCCCTCTGAAAAGGTTTTCATATTCTTGGCTTTTTTCCTCTCTTGGTTAAATCTTCACACTTTTTTTTTTTTTTCTCCTTCTCCAATTCCTCTTTTTCCCATCCTCTCTAGCTACATTACCTTGAAAAGTTCCTGTCTCTGTAGCTTTGAGGTCAGGCATGACCTTTCTTACCTTTCTTACCTTTCTTACCTTTCTTACCTCTCTTTCTATTGCTCAGTGTTTGTAAGAATTTAGAAATGCTTATTTCCACTATGATTCACATCTTATCCATTGATGTTAAAGCTAGTTATTAGAGTATGACAAGGGTTCACAGTGTTACATTGTTCTGTAAGTATTACATCATCCCAAAGTGGGCAGATATCTTGTTCTGTAGCTGAGGTCTCTGGAACAGGAACTTCATTCCTTCAGTCAGCAGCAGAGTCCAGTTGGAGCTGGTCTTGGCACGCATCTCCCCTTCACTGAACTATTGGTGTTTATTCCTTTAGACTGAGTCATGTACTGGTCAGAACAGAGGTTATGTGTACTTGCAAGTGGCTCCTGCCCCTTTAGCAGGGAGCATGTGGTGGCACTAACAGCCCTGGAAATTTCAAAATTGGTTTCAAGCTGTCTTCAGGTAACAGAGGAGTTGTAGCTATAAACTGCCCTTCCAGCTCTGCCTGGCTGGAAGAAAACTAAAACTAACATGGAAGAAAACTAAAATGGATTTTTCAGAGAACTCTGTCTGTTAAGTACAGAACATGATGAGAAGATCTGTGAACACACCTGAAGTGAATTTTAACATTTCTACCAACTCCAGACCAGGAAAGTAACTGGACCTCAAAGGTCAGCTCTGAAATGAGCAGTCTGGCTTGGGAAGGCTTAGGGACACCAGACTCCTCTTGTGTGAGCTTGGGTGAGCTGATGCTAATGTCAGGCACATCAGCCAGGCTTCATACACTGCAACAGAGTACAAAAGAATATATCTCAGTGCTTTGGAGACATATCTCTGGGGAGGTTTTGTCCCAGTTTTGCTTCTCTTGTCATTATGGGGCATTACAATAAGCAAAGTCACAAAGTTTCAGAAATGAGATCCCCTCTGACCCTTCTACAGGGCTTCTTTTGATGATGGGCTTTCTTCCTCCTGCTTGTGACAGCATTGGCAGCATGAGACTACTGGTATTAGATAAAGACATTAGTATGGTGCATTAATTTTAATGAGATGGTCAGTTTAGGGCAGCATATGACTACCATAACTCGGATGATTTTGGAGAGCTGAACGTCTTTGTTGGAGCCCTGTCTGGGGCAGTTACTGTGCCATGGTAGGCAGGCAAATACAGGCTAAAGCCAGAGCTGTGCTGGCTCATGTCCAGCTATGTCAGCTCTTCCAGAACTGTACCCTATGTGCTTCTGCCACTGGGGTAAGCATGAGGGGAGTAATACAAATATCTTTGCCTATCAAAGCAGGCACAGCTTACATGAGTTCTCAGTTGGCCTAATTGTCCATTAGAAACATACTTTGACACTAGTCCACAAGCCCTGTTTTCCTCTGAAGAGGAGCACCTGAACATCTGAGAACACTCCTTTTGCATAAGGAAACAGTGGATGGTAAGGAAACAGGTATTTCATAGCTGGAGATACCTTAAAATTGCATGATTCTCTGAACATAAATTCAGCCCCTGCCCCATGAAGTAAACAGTTTGTGTGTAAGCTAAAGCACAGCACAGAAATAAAATAAAACAGTAGCAGGGAGCACAAGCTGGCAGTGAACATAATGGACAACAGTGTAATTGCCAGCCAAACTTGCTGTCTGCCCAGGTTCTGTGGGCATTGCTGTGGGGGAGAAGTTTTAGGAGGTTTTAGAAGACTTTGCAGACTTTTTTACTGATGTATACTTGACTGAGGAGTAAAATGTTCAGCAGATTTTTGAAGACTTGGCAGATTTTTATACTGAAATGTACTTGTACATGAAAGAAGCATGGGAAAAAAAGAGCAAGCTATGAAAACCTAAGACATAGCTGCACAAAAAGTACTTACAAAGTTAAGAAAGGAGGGGAAGTAAACAGTGATAGAGCAGAGAAATTGAGTTTAGCATAAAAGCAATGCTGAAAAGGAGAAGAGCAGGTATTCAATCACCATCTGTGCCCATCACAAATCCTACAGGTATCCTGGAGACTGTTTTGAGCCCTATGGCCCAGCAGTGGTGGAGTGGGCAGGGGGTGAAAGGCTGCATTTCTTCCCTTTCCTCCACCTCCTCCTCCTCTGTGCTCTCCATAGCAAGGGCTAAACGACCTCTAGGCTCTGCTCCTACCATGACTTTGGTTTTTTCACCCTACAGAGCCAGTATGATAACCCCACCATCTGGAATGGCTTTGCAAATGTATTTTCCCACTGTTTGCAGCTTAACCTCCAACAGCAGTTGTCAGACACTCTCTTGCCCCTTTTGTGATCCCTCACAAACTCCTGCAGAGTGCTATGGAATACTGTCAAGCAGAATAGTACTTTATATCCACTTACCCAGACATAGTGACTGTGCAGAAGTCACTAAAGTCCACAGAAGCAGAGAACAAGTACACAGTGTTCTGAAAAGTAATTAGTCACTGTATGTGAAATACCAGTGAAGCCTTAAAGGGAGAAATTGCTAAATGAATCAGTCTTGAAAAAGTACACCCATTTAATCAAGTGAATTTAAAAATCAATCTGGTTCATCTGGTGCAAATCTGTAATGTAGGTTTCTATCAATCCTTTTAACCCTTGTGTATATCAGTTTTGCTTGTGTCAGGAAGTTACTGATGGTGTGCAGATACAATAAAGGGCTTAATACCCACAAATTAGGTGCTCCAGTGCCCCAATTCTAAGTGCTTGGAGTAAATTGCAATAATATATTAAAGCATTCAAGCTCCTCATAGAGGCAGCAGGAAGAATTAAGTGCCTTAGACGAGTTCTGAACCAGCCCTCATGCAAGAGGAATCTCCTCTGAGTTAATGATGGGGGGGTGTTGAGTACAGAGTTATGTCTGAACTTCTGCTCCTCTTTGGAGTTTTATTATCTAGCCTCAAAAAAGAGGTTGTGAGCCTGCATCAAGAACTCCAACTCATTTTTGATGTCTGCAAACACACAATTTTAGAAGCCTTGCCTTCTGTCTGGTTGTGCTTCCCACTTTTTGCATAACAATTGAGCAGATGGAGCAGTTGCCCAGAGAAGGGGAGCAAGCCCAAGGCATGAGCTTTCTCAGCCTGGAAAAGTGCCCTGGTTACTGCCTGTTTCACCAGGGGAGGCACCTCCCACCCCTTCTGCCTCTATGGGATACCAGGGAGCAAGGAGCACAGCCATGAGGTGTTTGGAGAGCAGATAGCTGTGATTCTAGGGTGATAACATAGAGGTGGGGAGTTTCCCCAAAACAAGAACATTCTTGTTCCATAGAAAGTCACAGGGTTTTAGCTAGTGAATGTAAATCAAATGCAGCACATCGAGTTTTCAGGGAACAGGATGGCTGGATGGAGACACCTGCCTCTCCCAATGTACTGCACTGATGATTGTGTGCCTTATCTTGAGCTCCCTTTGGAGGCAAGGGACTAAGGATTCATTTTAAAATGGCCACAAGACTGAGTCTCAGGCCTTGCCTATGCAGATTTGGAGCTGCCCCTTTTTTACACCTCCTTCATGTTCATGTTGTGCTTTCATATGTAAGGTAAAGCCCTGCTTCTGCTTTCAAGTAGCAAAGGGGGGATGTGCAGGAGAGGCAAGGCAAGGCAGATTACTGAAATAAGGCTCAGGATTGCTGCTCTCTGGCCCCTTGTGCTTCATGTATGTGTCTGAAGCAGTGTTGTCTGGGGAAGGAACAGGACTGAAGGGAAAAAAGCACAAGGTCAACCTCATACTGCACCTAGCAGATCAGAACAATTTCTGTGTGAGAATGGATGAGAGATTCAAGTGACTGGTGGAGAGGTTTATAGACTAAAGAGTGAGGCATCATTTTGCCTTCAGTGATCATTGAAAGCATATGCTATTTGACCTCAACAAAGCAATCCTAATGGTGTTTTCATCAAGCTCATGGAGAGTTTTGCTTAGAGACCTCTTGGAGAGTCCTGGGTTAGACTGATGTCTAATTGAGTTACCTGAGTCTAATTCTGTTGTCGTAATTGCCTGGGGGAAGTAAAAGAGGCTGGTTAGCAATTAAGATTTTAATGTTATTAATTTAAGAGTTTGAAGGGCATATGTAGTCTAAGGAATCTATTTAATTGATATGAAAACAAAGTAAATATCCTCCTGCCTCAAATTCTAGCTGTGTTCTCTCTCCAGGGAATTCAGTTTTCTATTTTTACTTTTGAAAGGTCAGGTCTTTGCAGCCTGTGGGAGGGCTGGCATAGTCATGTCGTGAGAAGCTGAAATCCAATCTGCAGCTCTGACTTTGCACAATGAGGGGCTGGGTGATGAATGGGGAGACACCCTCTTCTGCAGAACAGCTGTAATTCATGTAACAGCTTGGTGTGACATCAGTGTTTAGATGTCTGAAAATATAACTGTTGTCTTCCAGTACAGAGAGTAACAGAAGAAGAAAACATCTCAGCAGAAAGGAACAGTAAAGACTGATAGATGGTTTTTAGTTTCACAATATTTTGTTGAGAAGAGGTGAACCCCATTCTAGAAATCATAAGGGAAATGTCATGTAAAATTTTTGCTGTGTGACCCCATCCAGTTAATTTTTGTGAACTTCAGCTCACAACTGACCTGAAGTCGAGAGTACTAGGTAGTTACAAGGAGGACTACTAAAATGTGGCAACCCTCCCTTTGCAGATGAGGATTACTAAATCTTCATGACTGAATGGTTACTCCAGATGTTTGTGATAATGCAAAAAAAAAATAACCAACAAAACAACAGTGCAATTAAATGTTAAGCAAATTACTATGACTTTTTTTCTCCTATTTTTTTTTTAAATAAGAGAGAGGATGGAAGCTCTCACCTGTGAAGCTGTATAAACTGTGGCCAAAACATAATCCTGTGGTATGTTTTGGATTTGGTTGCCAGCTCTATAAACAGCTCCTGTATAGGCAGTGCATTCACTGAGCCTAGTAAGCCTTATCCTACTGAAGCGACTTTTGGGATGCTGAGGCTTGTTTTAGTAAGGTAGCAGTGACTTTACAGAGTGCAAAATTGCAATTTATAATAGAAGCTGCAGAGTTCAATTTTCCAGAGTCTGACACAGGGCAGGTCTGTCTTTGTGATCCAGAGGGACTCTGCTTGTATGACCTGAAGGGCAGACCATTGTCTACCTGTCTTCAAGAATGAAGCACTGGTATCAAAGCAGATCTCTGTCCTTAATGGGCTCTTTGAAGCCACAGCAGCAGAGAAGGTGAAGTACTGCAGCTTCCTCCCTCCTTCTGAAGAAAAACCAGCACAGCATGGCTCTCTAGAAGTTACGTGTATAAAAGTAAAGAAACTAAATATGATTTTATGGAATACACTGCTCTTGGAGAGCACCTGTTTCTGTTCAGTTACCTTATTTGTCACTGAAACTTTAACTGTAAAGCCCCACTCTGGCTTTGATAACATTTCTCTGGTCTGCAAGTGGAAAAAACTGGTGTTGCCTTCTCTACTACTGCAGTCACTTGTACAAACAGAAAGTGGTATCTTCATGATGTTCATGTAAATGAATACACAATGTGAAAAAAAACCAAAACACCAACAAAAAATTGACTTAACTGTACAGTGACTAAAGATTGGCTGATGCTTTAGTTGCCCCACTTGTTAAGAAACTTGTGTAGCCTATTTTCATACTGTTTTGGTGGTTTCTTTCTGCAGGGATAGCAACTAAGTTAGCTAGTAGGAGTACTTGCAAAAATGGAGTATAACTGAATATTGAAAAATACTGGTGAAACATTGTACTGAATTCCTGTCTTCACATGGGTAAATTTATTGTCTGATTTACATCAGTGCAATCAAAGTTTTTTAAAAAAGCCCAACAAAGCAACATGACTAATCTATTGAAATAGTTCATTTTTAATACTGACTACTGGCAGCAAACTACTTACTAATGAGGTTCAGGATGTCAATTATTGTTGAAATAGTTTTGTATAATGTGTTGAAGAAAATCACAATCTGTTTGCAACATATTTCAAAGCAGAAAGAGATTAAATCAATTCCACATGTTATATTTCTTTCCAAAAAGCTCCTGGCCCTTATAAGCATTTCCTACTGGTCTTTTATTTTTTCTTGCCGGTAAAGGAAGACCTACCTAAAATAGAAATTAAGTAAGCAACTACAGTGAGTATTCTAATAAGTACTGCAATAATAATATGGCTTCTTTCTCACAAGAAATAGGTACCAAAGTGTTAACATTAAGGACTTCTGTTCTTTGGTGTAACTTTAATGTATATTCAAAGATAAATCAGCTACTGATAATCCTGTTACAAATTAACATTTTCTGTACCTTTTCAGGTTGATCCGTACTTACTTATGGCAATTTATTACCTAGTAGTTAAATTATTAGAAATTGTTTTCAGACTTGTGAAGGAAAAAAGCCTATTCTGTTTTCTCTTTAGTCATGCTTCAGCCTTGCAAGTTCAAAAGAACCCTCTGGGTTGTATTTATGCCTGCAGACTTTATGCTGGATGAGAAAATGTTTGCTTGTGTAATGGTGGAGCAATCTTTATAAAGGTCTGAATAATAACTCCTGGCTTGACTTGCAACCAAACGTGTGAAGTTATCCTTTCAGTTTACAGCCAAGGCACCAAAGTGCCTTTGGGAATTCCAGTAAGTGCCGACTGAGCACTGAGAGTTTACTTTGAATGTTGTGAAATGCATATGCCAAAAAAAAAAAATAATATGCTTTCATAGCTTTGTACATACCTGATGAATTGGGATACTGTATTTCAGACTGCTAATGTCAATAGTGATGGAGCAAAGACACATGTCAATGACACACTTAATGTGCTCTGATGATGGCAGGTAAGACTTGAAATCCGTGTCTTCGTAGAAGTCACCTTCATTTTGTGTCTGTGTTTCTTGAACACGCAGGAGTTGCCTCAGAAAAGATCCACAAGAGCCAGGGCACACAAGTATCGGGTGTGCCTAAATCTTCCAGTTATAAAAAAGAAAAAAGCAAATTTGGTTTTGTTGTTTTTTTTTTGTTTGGTTTTTTTTGTTTGTTTGTTTGTTTGTTTGTTTGGGGGAACTCATATCAGTTATTTCTCTCATGGCAAGAGTTCCCGTATCTCCAGGCTAGGTGGTGGGGGAAAAGGAAGCTTGAGGCCTGAGCCTGCCTCAGTCACACCTTTGAGTTATTTGTCTTCACTTGCCCTTGCTCAAGCTGTGGGTGCCCCTATGCCAGGGCCATGCCGGGGCTGCAGCTCCTCCCTCCTGCAGAGATGCCCAGGAGCAGGGCCTGTGCAAACACTTCTTCTTGGAAGGCTCCAGTGTGCCACTGTCAGAGAGAAGGTAAAAGGAGATGGCCAGAGCTAAGGATTAAGAGAAGATGAGGAAAAGTAACATCCTCAACCCCAGAGTGGGGTTAGGGCATGGGGAAGCATAGCCAGTCATGCGTGCATCTATTTGGTCAGGAGGGCTGCTGCCATAAACTCTGTAAGATCTTTTGTCTGATGTCTTGGGTTTGGGCCATTTCATGCATTTTGATTTGCCCCAGCTTTCCTCTATTTAACAAAAACAAACAAACAAACAAAAACAAAAAAAAAACAAACAAAAAACCCCAAAAATCCCCAAAAAACAAAAACAAAAAAAAAAACAAACAAAAACCCCAAAACAAACAAACAAAAAAAAACCCACAAAAAAACACCCACCTGGTTTAATGCAGAAACCTATTTAAATTGCTGATACCTTTTCTATCCTTCACTACTGAAGACTGAATGTGAAGTTACTCCACTCCTCCACTCTAATTATTTGCTGATGTTTTGTTTGTTTTCTTTTAGCACTTGCAGTTGAGCACTGATAGCAAAACCTACATATAATTTTTTCTAGCTTTTAAAATTTGTCATTTGCTCTTACAGATTATTCAGTAAACTCAAATTGCTTTTTGTTTTAATTGGGTCTTATCTGCATTCTGCTCTGGCCAATTTTCAGCCTATCACCTAAATTGCTTTGTGCCCTAATAAGAATGACTGGTTCATAAAGGGTAGTTTAACATTTATTTTATACCTCAGATTCCCCTCAGCTTGTGTAGAAAACTAATTCAAGAATTAACCTATTTTACATCTGATTTTAGCAGACACCAGTTTTCCAGAATGTCATGCTGGCTAAAAGTAACTGGGAGAAGACTGTTCAGCCAGGCTCTCCCTTCAAACATTTAATTTTTTTTGCCAATCACCCATCTAACTTTTCTGAAATCAGTTTTTGGAACTTTTAATACTTTTCTCAAGCATGAACTGAACTTTTCTGGTTTACAGTCTGGATTGGTTTCATAGGCATAGGAATCTGAGGTTGCTGGAGTTTAATGGCTCTGTTTTCTCACTAATTAATAAACAATTCTTGCCATACCTCTTCAGCTCAGGCGTCTCCCACTCTTGGATCTGTGTTGTTGGCTTTTAACGCACTTAAGTGAGTAACTCATATATTTTATTGAAACTAAATATCGTGGGTAATAGGCACTTTGAATACTCCAATACAGTCATAACAAATCTGCTGATCTTTGTTCTAAAATGGACATATCCCTGTTTCTAACTTCTCCCACCTCATAAGAAAAAGTACAGTGAAACTAAAAAGAGATACATCAGAAGGACACATTTTGGGATATGAATATAGCTGGTTCTATTTAACTTATATAAAAATTATCCAGAGATAATTTGTGTGTGACGCATAAAAGAGAAGGTAGTAGAATAGTAAAATTATAGTTTATTTGTTTTCAGATAATCATGGCAGAAATCTTGGGAACGAGTTTGGAGTTTGTTGGATTTTTTTGTTTTCAGGGTTTTTTGGTTTGTTTTTTTTTTTTTGCAGATGAAGTAAATCTCTAAGTTTACCTCATGAATAAAAGTTAAAAATCATGTATTTATGGGAACAGATGGATTGTGAGGTGAGTTGCTGGCTCTGGAGAAGTGGCTTAGCTGTTCTGTTTGGCTGCATCCAGCTGGGCTGGGCTATCTCCATATGGACTCTGTGTGCCAGGGGCCTGGTTGAGGTGGGTGTTAGGCTCCAGAGACCTCTGGTACCAGCCAGCTGAAGCACGGAGCAGATGAAGCCATGCTGGCACCTCCCTGGCAAGGAGGAACACCTTCCCAGAGCCACTCCTGTTGTGTGTGTGAAGAGCAGCCTGCAGCAGCGTCCTTCTGTCCTCCCCATCCAGCTGTGCTGCACAGAACAGCAGCTGGCTCTGTGCTCAGTGTGCTCAGGGTGAGAAAGGGGTTTGGGGGTCAAACTGAAATCTTCTGTCCTTTCCTGCTCAGCAGCCGTTCTGCTCTAACACAGAACACAGTCAGTGTCGTGTGTGGTTTCTTCCTCCTTACAGATCCCATTAGCTGGCACTGAAATGAGCCTTCACTGTCTTCCAGTCAACAGAAATCTGGGTGTGAAATCTGTCCTTTTTTTGCCAGCCATGGTTACATGGTAATCATCAGCTATCTTTCCTTACATTATCTTCCCTTGCTTATTTCTAGGTGATGTGCTCTCTTTTCTCACTTATGTTTCAGCTGTTAAACTGTTAGAAAAGGCTAGTGGTTTCATAGTGCTGAAGCTGTATTCAGGCTTTTCGGTTTTATAGATTTTTTTTTTTTATTGTGAGTTTTTTTTTTCCTTACTTGTTAAAAATTGTAACTTTTTTTCTACTTTATCACAGTATAAAAATTAATAGGTGGCAGCATGGCTACATTCCATGACCTGGTTAGGAATCATGAAAAAAAAGAAAATCTTCCAGGGGTTACTTTTTCATGAAAGCTAATCTCTAGTAGAAGAATAAGAAATATACATATGACTTACTTATCAATATTATAATCTCTGTATATTCATAACTAAGGATATAAGCATCTTTAAATTGATGAAAACAATGTACTTAAGAAAAGGTTTTTTCCTGTTTATATATTCCTACAATAACAAAATGAAAAGCAGGAAGTAAAAAGCTTGTATGGCCCAGAAATAGGATTTTTTAAAAAACCCCAATTTTACAGTGTTGCTACAGAACAAACACATCTCCATTTTTCTTTGGCAGCACTAAAACTGAGGTGGTTAAGGTTTTGTTATTATTTCTAACCACTTCAATAGAAGATAAATATCATATACGATGTTATCACCATACCAAAGCCAACCATCCTGTAAACCATTGTAACACATCATGGTGTTACATCTGTGCATTTTATAGGAATTTTCATATGCAAGCTTAAATTAAAATAACTTGTCTTTCTATAATTAGTATGTCAAAATGGGTGAGAAACTGAAATGCATCTCTAAGAGTGGAATTTCAAATGTTATTTTAAATTTCTGTCACTTTTCTGAGAAAAAGTACCTCATGTAAATGTTCCCTTCCAACTTCCCCCCAGCTGTTTTTCCATATTTCATTTTAGACTTGGGAGGAAAATCTAATTTTTAATTTATTTTTTCATTATTGTGGATTTTGTGCAAACAGGAATTTGCAAAAATGTATATTTCCTATATTTTTCCGTAATATAGGAAATTTGTTCTAGTGTAGTATGGAGAAGAATATAAGTTTTTTTTTCCTGCTGATGTCTTCTTTATAATTTGATGCAAGTATGAGGCTGATACATTATAATTTTAATGGCCTCAACTGGCAGAAGCTTTGATTAGATGATGATGAACATAGCCCATATTTCTATTCTCAGTTCAAACTAGGTATAAAACTTCTTGTTATACCATATTGAAAATGTGATCCTCCCTTTGAGAGGGGAGAGTTTAGATCTGGTGTTGCATTGGCTGATACATTGCCTCGATGTTGCAAGAAATTTTGGGAGCCATGGGAAAAAGGTGGTTTTACCCAGTCTATGCTGGACCTGTGGAGAGGATTTTTCCTAGCCTGTACTTCTAAATTCTCTTTTCAGACAATTTTACTAAGGAGCTAAAGATGGTGTCATTATGCAGAATCTTCTTGTTGAGAATAAGGTATATTATGGCAATGAATTAGAAAATGAAGCTCTTTGAATAGTTTAGGTTTCAGCTATTTCTCACCATTCAGAGGTTTGCAAAGAAGCCAGTTGCTTTGACCAGACCTGTATTCCTGCTCAACATATTGGAAAAGTCCTCCCCAGCCTGGGACTTCTCCTGTTCCTACTTTCCAGCTTTAGCTGTTACAGCACCTTGTTTCATTCCTCTGACAAGAACCCGGGTGGCATGTAACTATCTGGTATTTTAGTCCCAGCCTTGACCATGCTGAGCTTACAGGTGGAGCTGTCCAGATCCAGGAAGTGACTCAAGGGCAGCTCCTGGTGTGTCTGCCCCTGCTGTCCCAGCAGCCAGCACCTGCCCACACCTGGCTTGGGTTTTGGGGGCTCCTGTGAGTTTGCAGCTTTTGCAGAGTGCTTGTGTCTCTTTTGTTGCTTTGCTTGTCCAGTTTCCCACCTCTGCTGTTGGTCCTGTGGTCATTAAGGAAGGCTGTTTCTTGGCTATTTGCTTAATTGCTGGTGATTAGTAGTAAGATAATTTCCTTCTAACTGGGGATATAAGCTGGTAAGTTTGACTAATTATTACATCTTACTAAGCATTTTCTACTTTTCAAGAGTGCAACTAGGATATTTGTGTATTGCTCTATTGACAAAATCAGGTGGGGTTTTTTAATTAAAAAAAATGAAAAAAAAATCATTAATGTGAGTGAAGTAACAGCTGTTAGTGATTTACTGTGTTATTTTTCATTAGAGATAAATATAACGCTTTTCCCCTACTCCCTTTTAGCCAATTTCAGCTCTGTCACTTGTCTTTCTTGAGCATATTATGCTTGCATCATAAAAAATCAGTGTGGTTTTTAGTATTGAAACAATGCAAAAAAATAATATCTTCCCTGTTTAGTTGTCCAGTGAATGTTAATTTTTCTGTGCACTGAATGAATAGGCACTCCCTCACTGCTTTTCACATCATTTTCTGTTTATGACTGAATTGCTTCTGTCTACTGAACCTCATAGGGATTGAAAAAAAAAATTAAATATTTAAATATCAATTGCATCTTAAGTGTATATAAAGTATTTGAATAAAAACAAAAAAAATGTATGGAAATAAATACAAGATACAAGATTTTTGGAAGGAAATTTTTTAAAAGCATCTCTTTTCTATTGAAGCTTACAGTGCAGGTTTAGCTAATTTTACTCAGACATCTTATTTACAGCAACTCTGGTTGTGTGCAATGGTGTTAATTCTCCCCTTATTCCTGTGAATCCCAAGCCTACAGACTTTATTTGGATCTCCTCCATTTTTTGGCATTCTGGAACTTCTTCAGTGCAAGTTCTCATATTAAAGGTTTTGCTTTGGCCCCTGGGGACTGCAACACGATATCGGATGTGGAGGCAGTGGAGACCTGACATAGCCTATTCTTTGATGTGCTGGAACTTCTATTGTCTTTTCATCCTCCTCCTGCCTAACAAACTACTGGGGATAGAGAGGAACCACTGAAACAGAGATATGAAAGCAGGGATTTGTAGCGTTCCAAACTCAAACATGCAGAAGTACAGGGATACACCCTTTATTAAAGGCAGTGATTGTACTAAATAAAACAAACAAGCCTAAAGTTTTAGGAAAATAAAAGGAACTGCTAAATAATTGATCAAGGAGGAAACCTATTAAACTGACTGTGTGCTCATCCTACATCGCTGCAAACAGCAGGTACCTTTGAAAACAGCTCCAGGATTGCTTGCTTGTCTTGCTAGAAGCCTTGTCTTCAGACACGTTGTTGTAGCAGGTGAACTCCAATAAATTTGTTATGTTCAACTGATTTTTACTCTGTTGTATCTTGCTTTGCAAATAATTTAAACAGGAAATAGCTGGGATTTTAAGAAGTGCACATTTTTCTGCAAGAAACTAGAGCAGAAAAATCTTTGTAGTAATTGACCTGCCGAGATTAATTCAGACACTCAGTGGTTCTTATGTCTTCTGCCATACTTCACCAAAACCTGAGCACAGCAATCGTCAAGAGCAACTACAGAATGACTCATTTCCCCAGGACATTGTTTTTGGGTAACCTAGGAGGGCAGGGAGGTGAGAGGCAGGAAAGATGCTTGTATTGGGATTGCAGGGCCAGGTTTCAGTAGCAGGGGACTACAGGAGTGGCTTCTATGAGGAGCTGCCAGAAGCTTCCCATTTGTCGGATAGAGGCAATGCCAGCTGGCTCCAAGAAAGACCCGTCATTAGCCAAGGCCATGCCCATCAGCAATGGTGGTGGTACCTCTGGGATAACGTGTGTAAGGGGGCAAAACCCCTGCCCAAACAGCAGCTGCACCAGAGCAGTGATTCTGCTGCAGCCTGTGGGGAAGACCTTGGCGAGTCAGGCTGTTCCCCCTACAGCCCGTGGAGATCCATGATGGCACAGAGAACCACCTGCAGAGCACATTAGAGCAGAGGGATGACTGAAGGAGGTTGTGAGTCCATGGGAAGCTCATGCTGGAGTAGACTCCTGGCAGGATTTGTGATTTGTGGGGGACCCAAGCTGGATCAGTCTGTTCTTGAAGGACTGCACCCCATTGAAGGACCCACGCTGGAGAGGTTTGTGAGGAACTGCAACCCGTGGGAAGGACTCACAGTGGAGAAGTATGTGGAGAACTGTCTCCCATGGGAGGGATCCCATCCTGGAGCAGGGGAAGAGTGTGAGAAGTCCTCCTTTTGAGGAGGAAGAAGGAGCAGAGACAATGTATGATGAGCTGACCATAACACCCGTGCCCTGTCACCCTGTGCTGCTGTGGAGGAGGAAGGAGAAAAAAACTGTGAGTGAAATTAAACCTAGGAAGAAAGAAGGGATGTGTTAAAGATTTGGTTTTATTTCTCATTATCCTCCTCTGATTTGATGGTCAATAAATTAAGCTAATTTCCCCAAGTCACACACAGAATCACACACACAGACACACTAGGTTGGAAGAGACCTTCAAGATCATCAAATCCAACCCACGCTCTAACACCTCAACTAAACCATGGCACCGAGTACCACATCCAGTCTTTTTTTAAACACATCCAGGGATGGTGACTGCACCACCTTCTTGGGCAGACCATTCCAGTACTTTATCATCCTTTCTGTAAAAAACTTTTTCCTAATATCCAACCCATATTTCCCTTGATGCAGCTTGAGACTGTGTCCTCTTGTTTTGTCAGTTGCTGCCTGGAGAAAGAGACCAACCCTCACCTCACTACAGCCACCTTTCAGGAAGTTGTAGAGAGTGATGAGGTCACCCCTGAGTCTCCTTTTCTCCAGGCTAAACAACTCCAGCTCTCTCAGCCATTCCTCACAGGGTTTGTGTTCCAAGCCCCTCACCAGCCTCGTTGCCTCCTCTGGATGCTCTCAAGAGTCTCAACGTCCTTCCTGAACTGAGGGGCCCAGAGCTGGATACAGCACTCAAGAGATTTTGCCCATGAAAGTAGTGGATGAGTGATCTCTCCTTCTCCTTATCTCAGTCTATGATCCTTTCATTCCATTTTCTCTCCTCTGTCCAGCTGAGGGGGAGAGAGATGGAGGTGTCCAGCCAGGGTCAACCCACCACTATGGTGCTGTGCTTGAGTAGAGTTCCATCTGAAAAACATTTTCAAGTTTGTTTTCTTTATGGAGTTTTGGGGAAATATGTTTTGTATTTGAGAGATGTTGGTACATTTGTTTTACCTTTCTAAGACGAAAAATCATTCTGGGGCACTTTAGGATGGCATGTGTGAAAGACTGAAATGTTCTGGCAGCTGATTTACATTGCTTACATACCTGCTTTTATGACTTTTTGCAAACTCTGAAAAAATATTCTTTAAATAATTTCTTCAGGCTTAAACCCAGCTCTATTTTCCTCCATGGCCAACGTTTCTTTCTAAGGAAATTCAATTGAAAAATATTCATTGTCATCTTCACTGCCGTGGTTCATGGTTAAAATGTCTGCTGGTGTTCATTTCCCAGAGCATGCCACCTCCAAACTCACATGTGAAGCACAGGAAAGTGTGCTGCTCTAGCTCTTGTCAGGGGCCTTGCTATCCTGGGTTTAGTGAGCACTGGACTTCTCACTGAGCACAAACCCCTGTCCTGCTGCTGCTGCTGCTGCTGCTGGACAAACCAAGGGTAACCCTGAGGAGAGGGATGTGGTGTGACTCAGTGTGTCTCACTCAGACCTTCCTGACAAGACCCATTGCTGCAAATCCAGGATATGGGCACTGGTTTGGAGGGACCTTCAAGGCAGCACAGCTGCTGCTAGGATTTCTATGTATCAGAGAAGAGGTAAGATTTCCTCTACTACAGGTTTTAATTCTGTGCACTGCATGAAAAGTGTATGGAACTTAGCTTTCCTTGTGCTTTTGCATTTAAGGCATCTGAAAAAGGAGTTTTTGTACATCTGGAGTTTGGTGGCCCTATGCTGTCCAATTTATTTTTTTTTTTTTCTGCCCATGATTGACCTGTGTGTTGGCAGTGATGGCTCTTCCAGATTTTCTTGATAAATCACACAACAATTAGGGTCTTTCCCAGATGGAATATTAATATCAATGTTGCAAGACAGCAGCTATTTATTTGCTATAAATTCACTGCTCTGAGAGTTTGGAGAAAGGCAGCCATTGGTTTCCCAGCTTGAAGTCATTCACCACAAGCTTTTTGTAGTTTTGAGAATCTCAAAATCCAGTTGGTGTCCAGCGCAAGGCTAGATATTTTGGAGGCACTTGGTCTTGACAAGTCCTGGGTGGATTTTCCAAATTCCTCTTGATGTCAGACATGACACAAAGTGAGTATTTTAATCAAGCAGAGGGACCATTGAAGTGAATGGAAGAAGGGACAAAGGTGATGTGGAAGAGCCAGCCAGATTTTGCAGTGACTCAACTGTGTTAGTGCCCATATATGAAATATGAAAATTTTATATTTTTATTCACTTTTATTCACTCAGTTCACTTGTAGAGCACATATAATTTGTCATGACTATATGTAATTTTATTCTCTTTATTTCTGCATTTTTATTCCAGTTTCATATTTGTGATTACTTCAGCTTGTCACAACCACCCTTTGACCTGCTCAGCTGGCATTAGCCACAACTGGGAATGCAATCAGTTTAATGACGTTTAAGGACTTCCTATGAGGGACCAGCACACAACATGTTTTGCTCACAAAGCCTTCTCCTCCCTGGGATGAGCAGAGCAGTTCTCTTTGGTTCACATGGACATGCAGAAGAAGATTCTCAGTCTGTTGGTACCCATTCCCAACCCCAGCTCCCCACACCATATCAAAGTGTGAGAAGTGAGAGATTTGAGAAGTACCAGAAAGAAGGTGAGGCTACTGTATTTCAATTGAGAGACATAATTAAAAAAAAAACAAACTCAAGGAGAGCTATCTATTCTGGTGCTCATAAATGGTTTCTTTTCACTTTCCCATATAAAACATAACATCCTTCATTTTCTGTTGTCTTTTCCAGTTCTACATGAAATCCACAGACAGTAATTGTTCCTCGTTTCCTTCTGTCAAACAGGTGGCATACTGAGCAGTTAAGGTTTCTGTTTATAATAAGCTACAATGTCTAAAAGAAGAGAAAAAGTTTTCATTTTAAAATAATCTGGAAAATCAGAGGTTAGCCTGCTGACTCATAGAAACCAGGCCTTACTTTGTAATAAAGTAGAAGCCTTCTCTTTTTTAGGACTGTGAAATAAATTTTACCACTCATCACTTCTGATTTTCAGCATTTGCAATTGTTGGGAGGGGCAGGGCGGCACATAATGTGCATTCCCAACATGATAATGTTGTCCCAACCTGAGATGATCAATGGTATATCATTATCTAAGAGGGTTTTCTTTGCTATTAGAACTCCTGTCCTCAAAGAATACAATCCTATTTCAGTGAAGCCAATCTTAGTAGTGTTCCAGTTCAGACTGCCTGCACTGTGTGCCACTCCAAAACCAATTACAAAGCTGTTACCAGGAGACAGACGGTGAAAAAAACCCTGCACATGTACTGGTGATTCTCTGCACCTCAGTTAACTTTGTAGGGCTGGCTGATTCAGAACCAGCCCACACATAAACTGAAAAACCAATTTTACTTATTGTTCGCTTACCTAAAGTCCTAAGCAGCTGAACACAGCAGTAACTATTTAAAGGAAATTATAATGTATGATCTATAGGAAATAATATTGCTGATTAATGAACAGATTAGTCCAAAATATATTTTTCAATTCAGTTATGAACATTTGGAGACATGTTTTCATCTCAATTTGAGCATGAAAAGGGGAAAAGTTACTAAACTTGAAGTAACCTTGTATGAATGGCAGGCGAGATACAAGTGAAACGTTGCAATAAATAAATATACAATTTGGGTTCTATAATTTTCCATTGCATTAATTTGTCTGAATATATTTAGAGCACTAGTTTAGACTGGAAATTAAGGCTGTTTGTGGCAAATGCTGCATGTTGATGGAAATATCGTTTCATGTGCTATATTTTAAAACCATGTCATTGACTTTTTAAAACTGCTTCAAAGTTAAATGCAGAAAATTACTTTAGGAAAATGTTTTGCCATACAATTAAAACATAAAAGATGAGAAGTTAAAGGTCTTGCATATTTATGCATAAGTTTTAATTTTTCCAAGAGCAATTTAACTGATCTAGAATTACTTTTATAGAAAGACATTGTCAGATGTATTCAGAAAATCTTAGCTAAAACCTTGCTTTGTCACTATTTTCAGTTTGAAATTCTGCATTTATTAATATATGCACAAATTTATTTTTGGCATTTTAATCTTTCAAAGCCTAATTAAATCATGCTATGGTTGTAGAATAAGAGCAGAGTCTCAGGAAACTCTGTGAGAGTTCTGATTTAATGTTTCATTTCTGGGAGAACAGACTGAAATCACTGATTTTCCTGCATAGTGCCCATAGACTGCTTCTGGGTGAGAGCATTCTTTGCCTGTGCACCTACATGTGGGTGGCCTTTGTTCTACCATTTCGTTGCCCATTTCATCATGAGTGATCCCAAAACCTTCTCAAAACCATTACTTCTTGGAGGGGACAGTGTTAATTCCAGTTTTATCCACATCAAGGGTGGATAGCACATAAGTGAGTCAGTGTCCTGGGGTTCACGAGGAATCAGTGCAAACAAATGATCACTTCCTATCAGGATACCTACCTCAAGAACGGTTTCTCAGCCTCAGGAGGAGACAGACATTTTTTGTCTGGTCCTAGACATAAGTAGTAGTGAGGAGAGAGAGGGGAGGCAGATAGCAGATGCTTGTTTCTGCAGTTCCTGGTGAAGGAAACCAATAAACTCCAAATGTTACCCATGGTGGCAAGGGGAGGCTGGGATTGTCTTTAAAGAGAAAAAAAAGAGGGTGAGTATTTGAGGAGAGAGAATTGAACAGCCCAACCAGTAGGGGAAGAAAGCAAATAATGGTAATAATAAAACTCTCAAAATGAAATGTCAATAGTTGTAAAATTGAATGCTGTTTCTAAAGTAACAAGTAAGGCTTTTCATTTTCATTTCAGTGGGAAAGAAGAGTGGAATGAAAGAAGTAAATTTCATTAAGTACAGAGAGATCTTTTATCCTGTATTTTCAATTGTTGATTCTGAAGGGGTGCTCGGGAGAAAATGACAACCTGAATAACTATATGAAAGCTTCTTGAATACACATCTCCTCTTTCTGATTGAAACTCATGCACGGCAAAGCCTCTGGCTGACAGGCAACTCTTGAAGAAGTAGCCACTGAATCTGAGTGTCACTGTTCTTGATTGCCTCTTCTGATATGCTTTACAATGTGCAATAAAAATAAATACATAACTGGGCAGGACTGATGACTAGGAGTTACTGGCGTGCAGATCCACAAGCTGCAATTGCGTGACCATTACACTGTTTGTAAAGACACTGTTTGAAATTGTTATCAGTTATATACAGGTACTACAGTACTTCAAAAGAAAGAAATTCGGAGATTGCTGTAAGCAATTAAAAAATGTGCAGTTTAGCAGAGATATTATTCTTCATTCTAAAGATCTGCCCAATTTTTTTTTAGTGGTAAGTTATCTTACATTTCCCCTCACTTTTTACAATGAAAAGCACTTTACTCGAACCTGTTTAAAAAGTGGTTTGATTATAGCAAGAAGAAGAACTTAGATAAGTACTTTAAAAATGCTTAGAAATGAATCATCACTTTCAAACAGATTAAACTCCCATAGTCTGCCTCCTACACTTAAACAAATAAAAAGAATTATATACTATTCCTTCACCAAACTGCATTTTAAAAACATTTGAAGCTCTTATAAGCCATGATATTCCAGTTGAAAGGTTGTTGCAAAAGTTCATTTCTGTTTATTCTTTCTAATCCTTATATCTATGTTTAGGTCTTCCTTCTAATTTCTAGGGTGTAAGTAATTAATACTTGTTTTCGTGTCATTTTGTTTTGTGACTTGGTAGTTCCCTTCCTACAGTTAATCACTGAGTCACATCCTTTCTAATCCTTTGTTTTAATAACCAAACTAATATTTTTTTTTCTGGTATGATAACCTGGCTTTCCCTAGTCATTCAAACAGTTTCCTCTGCATCTACCTGGCATAAAAGTGGTGGTGCCGTGGACCCTGTGCCCATACATTTGGGAGGTTTCTGTTTTGGACTTCACTTAGCCTCTTGCTATGAGCTGAATGTCCATCTTCCAGTTTAGTTTCTCCTCCATGAATCAGGTCTGTGTGCCCTTTGACCACTCTGTGGTGTGAACCAAGGCATAGTCAGCAATGATCCACTTAAAAACAGCTGCCTTGTCCAGACTGAAATGCTGTTGTAGACAATCCCTGATAGACCCACTGGACTTTCTTGAAGAAATGGGATTTAGTACTGTGTCCTTTCCCAAAACTCTTTAGTCTGTGTACTGAGTAATTGTTTTTCACCCTCCACAGCTATCCATTATAATGAGCAACCGGGTTTTTTTTTAATGGAAAAGAGAATGCAGATTGCCATAGGCAATTTGAAAGTATGCCACTTCTTACTACCCCAAATGTCTTGGTATTTTATTTTTCTCATAGGATTAAATCAATTAATAGAAAATTCATTTTTAATAGGAAACAATGTTAAAATGCAAGTAATAAAAGGAGTGATCATTTAGACACGTCAAATAAATGTGCTTCTCAGTTTTTGTTTTAACAGTTTCTTTGCTGTTTTTTGTTTATTTGTTTGTTTTGTTTGGCTAGTCCAAAATGGCGTGATTTTTACTTGGATTCTAAATGTGTTGAAAGGCACATTTACCAAGAGAAATAAAAAAGGAGCTATATATAGTTTTACTGTCCCTTTAGGGAGTCATTGCTTGAGCTTCATTAATATGCATTTTAGCACAATCTAATTTACTCATATGGCTGGCCCCAGGTGTTTGGAAAGGCAACCAGAGGAAAATCAGATCATACTAAAATTAGAGACAAGAAATATTGAATGCCTTCCCTTTTAGGTCCTTGAAAGGCACATATTAATTATAACTGGATGAATTTATGAAAACTAATACTATGAACAGCTCCAATAGCAATTATTTTTGAAAAACTGTCTTAAGTGTAGTGTGGTCAAAGTGCAGAGAAAATGTTCTATTAAAGAACATATGTATATACTTCCCCCTCCATACATTAAATTTTTCGTGCAGTGTCTCTGTGACATCCTTCTGATATATATTTAATCACTGAAAATCACAATGAAAACCCTTATTTCACATAAGCTATTTTTTGAACAGCTTCAAATGGGCCATTAGAAATTTGATGAATTTGACAATTTTTTCTGAGAATGCACCTCTACTGGCTTACAAAACGCCAAGGCCAGCAACGCTGGTGGGGGAAAATTGAGGTGATATGGTAAAAAAAAGTTTAAAAATTATCTCTGTGTGGTCTGATTAAAAGCTTCATGCTTTCATGATGTCAGTAGGAAGCTTTGGCAAGCAAGTGTTCACAGCTGGTCTCTGATCTGCTAACGGGATGTAGTGGGTCAATAAAGGGGCTTTATATATTAATTTCCGAAGTGTCATCTTGATTTGCAGCAGAAAGTGTAAGCAAAACAATGTCAAACACATCAGCCCTGAAGGTGCCTTTGGAGCATCACTCATCGCTCTGCCCTTGCCCGCGTGCTCTGAACTCTTCAGCTGGGGAGGTGCTTGCCTGGGGAAGAGACTATTTCAGAATCAGTCTTTAGGGGTTGAACAGCATGAATTACAGTGGTAGCAGGCTACTGAGGAATGCATATGTTATGAAAACACTTAGTCATCTCTAGTGAGATTGTGATCTGAAATATCTGACCTTCCTATGATTCAGAACCAGTCGGACTCCAGCACAAAGGACAGTAAGCGCACGTGTAGCGGCATGGGGCCTGTATGACCTGTGCTTGGAGAAGCAGTGCCGACTAACACAGCTGCTCCACCTGGCCATTCTCACCCAGGAGACACTCTACAAGGCTTCAGAGGAGCTCAGCTCTCTCCAGGCTTCATGTATCTCACCACAGGGTATTCTGAAGAGTTTTATCCCTCTAGATAGGAATTTGGTAACAGATCCTGTTATTTCAGCTTGGAGACAAATTTGCTTCTTTCGAAAGGAGTGGAGTTAATTCTGTTCCAAGCAAGGTGTGATTTCAGGGTGTGACCCCGCTGAAAGGTACTCACATGCACATCTTTGGATGTTTGTCAGACATACTGTTCATTACACCTCAGTGGAGCACTACGGACAAATGTTACTTTCATATGGTAAGCAGGGTGACGTTAGAGGTGAATACTAGAGTTCACTATTAAGAAGGAACTTAAAATGTACTTACAGAAAGGAATAGAGTCTCCACAGAGGGTGTCATTTAAGAATAGTCCATCTAAAGAACATTCCCCTAAAGCAAAACATCAAAGAGAGGATAGGAAATATGTTTTAGGCTGCAATTCTGGAAAGAAATCAAAGTCATATGAACTTCATTAAATCACCAAGGAGTTTAAGAAGCAGATTCAAAATGTACATGAAAAATATTGCAGTAAGTGAAAAATAAAGTATCCAGTTACTGAAAAAATAGAGAAAAGAAGGTGATGAAAAAATGATTATTCAGAGAAAACTTAGGGAAAAAAGTTACCCTGGTAGATGGGAAAACATACTTATGGGAAGCAGGTTTTGTTCCTATCTGACCACAAACTCAAAGTCTATTTCTAGAACCAACCTATATATAAATATGATCCTTCAAATTTGGCAAGCTAATAGGACCTCATTAAAAAAAAAAATAAAAAAAATTGTTGAATCCATTTCCTGTCTATATGCATTGTTTCTCCTAGGCTAAGCCAATGAGCTCATTTACAGGAATGAGAACATTGCCTTTAATAGTTTAACTACCTGTTAGCAAAAGTATATGCTTTCGCAATATGTCAACAAACCACCCTTCTGCAAGTGTCTCAGGAACATTGCTGCATTGGTAGGAATGACCACAGATCTTAATGTGATGGAGATTTGTTCTGCCCTGGCACTCCAGCATCCACCCACACACAGCTGCGACCCATGGCAGTGTGTGCAGGATGAACGGTGACTTGTGGGGTTAAAAACCCAGCAATGAAGAACACACACAGAGGGAAACTTAGGTTCTTGGTGCCAGAATGTGCCATGGTCAGAGAGCAGGCTTTTGGCAAAAGGAACTGAATGAAGCCAGAGCCTTGCACAATGCCAGCAAACCTACAGTGAAGCCCTTCCCCTCAGCTGGCTGTTGTCCCAACTCTGTGGCTGGGCTGCGGCTTGTGGCTGGGGAAAAAGCAAGGCTGGGGAGAGAGAAGGAATGTGGGGGGACAGAGAGAGAAGATTGGGGCTAGAAGTAATGGCTGGGGTGGAATGTGACAATTAGTGCTTTAACCCCTGGAAGAAATAAAATACTTGAGCAATGCTAGTTATGTGTATTCTACAAGATTTTTTGATGAATAAAGTCACAGAAGAATAAGGGTATCATTCAAATGATATTCTGTGTGTCTTCATTACATATTGTGCCACTGATACATGTATTCTGGTACAAAAAATTACATCCATAACAAGACCCACTGTTACCCAAGAGTGTGTTGACAGGTAATGGCTCGAGAGTTGTATAGAAAAATATCTGGAAGTATTGGACCATGAATCTGTACTTATACTATCCTTTTAAATGTATGTAATCCTGAACACTGTAGTTTTACCTAAGGATGCACCATCAATGTTGTACTTAAAACCAGGAATATTCAAGGAGATTCTGACATGGACAGTAGGTAATTATGGTTACAACCTATTCAGACAGTTGAACTCATGAAAAATCTAAAAGAGGAATCGCCTCTGAAGCACTTGGGGTAAGTGCTGGACTGGCTAATGAAGGAGCAAAGCAGGAAGAAAAAGTAGAACAGATAGACTGTGGATACTTAGTTTTACTTAAGTATGGAAAGGAGATTGTGCCTGAATTATACCATATTTAAGCCTGAATATTGCACATTTACCACTTGGGTAGGAAATTATCCATCTAGAATTAACTGTATGTTTTTGTGTATATTTGGGTTCTTGGCTTTACTGGCCCTGAAGAACCCACACAAATTAACATCCATAAGTAAACTATGCAGTTGTTATTATTAGCCAGTCGTGCTTCACTGAAGTCTAAAATTCTCTGCTTCTCACATGCCAATACACTGTGAGTGGATATTGCTGTGCTCAGCTCTAAATGTTGTGTCTAAAACACCTTTCCAAAGAGCGTTTTTGCCCTTGCCTTATCCTGGAGATGTTCTCAAGGCAACAGTGAAAGTTCCTCAGGCACTTAAATACAGGCATCTACTTCACTTGGACATGTGCAAAATATATCCCCTGAAGAACATCTATTGCATTCCAGAGTTAAGGTGACTTTCCACCTCTGTTCACCTCTCAGATGTGCTCGGAAAATTCCAACACCTAGAAAAATAGCATTAGAAGTGGGAGCTGAGGGTCATCAAATCCTCTGCTAGCACCAGGCAGGATGAGTTTGTATCTGTATCCAACCTGTAGCTCAAGAATTCTGGTGACGGAGAATTTACTGTTTCACCTGGTGAGCTGCTGTAGTGCATAATTACCTTGCTGCAAGAAAATGTGCCTTTTTATCTATCCTAACTATCTGTTTGATTAAAAACTACTGTTTCTTACCACCACAGATATTGATAACAGATCCTACCCACTTAGAAGCAGTCAGTTTTTGAGGTACCCATATTTCTGATTATGGCATCCGCAACAATCCCAACTCTTCCACAACCTTCCTTCTAAATTCTGGATTTTAGCATCATTCTCACTGTTACAGTGTTTTCTCTGGTTCATCTCATTCACAGACTGTGATGCCAACACAAAATCCAACACTTTGCAGAAAATATTGTTGTTTAGTTCATTATGCACATAGTCATACTCATAGCTGACATTTGGAAACACTTACCCAGGAACAGGAAATTCTGATTTCTACCCATTCCTGAGTTTGTAACTGTTTGGATCCACACTGTCCCTCTACCAGGAGAGTGTTCTTTTTTTTTTGGCTGGTTTAGCTAGCTCTGCTTTCAGCTGCAATTGAATCACTCTGCAGCTAGAAAAAGATCCATTTGGACAAAGAAAAGGAGTTTCAGGATGGAAAAATGATTATGACATTGGTATGGGACTGGGCTCTGGGAATAGTCTTGGGTGCTGATTATTATTTTTATTATTGGCAGTCCTCAATTTACTCAATACAGGGCAAACTGAAGAGGACAAAACATGTTGCAGGGGTTTACTCTGTTTTGTCAGACAGAGCCAGGACCAATGTGTTCAGGTTCCATTTGTGCCATTATTCTCATTCCACATCACTGGAGGAGGCATGCTTCTGCTTCATGGGAGCTTCAATAGGTATAATTCATTTAGAATAAATAAAATTCAAGCATAAAAAGTCCATGCATAGATACTTACAGAATAAAGACCAGAGCCTTAGTAATACTGAATTCACTAAGACCACATAACTGGAACTACCTTTCTTCAGAATAACGATAGCCTTGGAATAAGAAATCACTGAATAAAAATTTCCACTTTAGGCAATGGAAAATTATGTCCCATATATTGTGAGTGTGTATATTGGCAGGAACACATGTGTGTCTGAAAGAGAGACCTGAATTATAACCTGAATTAAAATGTTAAAAATAGTAGGATCCTGTTTAGCAGAGCTAACATAAAGAGACCTTCTTAGCCTCCCAGTAATGCACACTATGGTTTAATAGCAGCCTGCTCTATTTTTGAGCACCAGCACATCATCCTCCTGCATTACAGTGTTTCTTATCTCATTTTCCCTTCATTTCTCAGACATACTGCTTACCATTCTGCCTTTTGGGTCAGTCATGCTGCTTTTGCACACCATCCTTTTGTACTCAGATGTACTAAGATGATTTATTCATGATGAGAGGAGAAATTACATGTTTGGTGTGGGTATGGAATGTGACTTACCAACACTTGCAAAAACCCCTGTTAATGATCTCTTCAATGTAACCAATAAACACATTTGATTTGACAGCAGGATAAACAGAAGTATTTTCATCTTCTTTTCAGTTGTGATTTTGAGGGTGATCAATTTTTCCTTAAGATCTGTGATTTCTCTTAATATTTTAGCCATTGGCATTGCTTGATGAGGTCAGATGGGCACAAGAAAGAACAAGTAACAAGTGAAAAGGAAGTTGCAATTCAATGTTAACAAATTATTTTATCCATCATTAAAGTGACTTAATTTTGTAAGATAATTTTGGTACCAAATTAGTTTGATTGGCTAGCCAGGCTATGGAAGGTCTTCTGTCACCAGATTCCTACCATGTTTCTAGGATTTCTTATACACAGAGACTGCCAGGCTCCACTGCCACATGTCTATGCAGCAGGTAGGGAGGATGGTCTGTGAGGTCTGCAGCAGGTGGGCAGTGAAGTTTTCCTTCCCCAGTGGCAGGGAAGGAAAAACCTTTAAAGTGGAAGTGAGTTAATAGGCATTAATTATAACTGAGTGCTGTAATTTTCCCCACTTATGAAACAAATCCAGGTTTAATCTTCCTAGCATGACAGTAACTGGGAATGGCAAGTCCCTATCTTTGCATTTGTGATGAGGCTCTTGCCCTTAGCAAAACCAGGACCACTTCTGAGGTGTAAATATAGTGGTAGGCTTTGTGAAAGGGAAGTATGTAAACCATAAATATTATTTGTATTTACAAATTATTTGTTCAAATGACATTATTATACAGTCTTTACAGTATTATTCATATTTAAGGGCAGTTTTTTTTATTAGGCTGAAGAGGTAGTTCTTAATGGAATTAAGAAAAAAATACAGTTCTTAAAACTCAAAAAAACCCCCCCAAACAACCAAAACAAACAAAAAAAACCCCACAAAACCAAAATCAAAACCAAACCAAAATAACACAACAGCAAAAAACCCCAAAAAACAACAACAAAAAAACTTGAATGGAATTTCCACTGCCTGAATGAGCTGAGAATCCACCAGCATGCCTCTTAATCCATATGAAACATCAGCGAGAAGACCAAGGGAAGATGTTGTCCTGCAGCTTGGATGAGAGGATTGCCACCAGAGGGAGTCGTGGGAACACAGTAGAAGGGGTTGCTTTGGCACAGGAGAGGTCAGTAGACATTTCAGCCATAAGGCTGAATGATCAAAATTTTCTCTTTGGCCACAGTTAATTTTTTACAAATTCATCATGCAGTAAAGGTCTGCTTAAAATTTTGTCTTTTGGCTAAACATGCAAAATTTTCTTGCTAAAAATGCAACTTTGGTGTTTCATATTCAATCTTGGTAATTTGTGCGAAACGCGCTTGCTCAATGAAACAAATTTGCTAGCTAAACCACCCAAATTTCATGCTTGAAAATACAACTCCAGAACTGAAAATCAAGACATGCTTTTACTATGCACAATTTCACTGAGTTAGTGTAAAAATTGTGGTAATCTGAAATTTTTCCAGCAACATCTTTGCTGGTGATAAAGCAGATTACATCTGATTGCTGTAATGGTTCTAGACTGCTGATAACTCAGACTGAGCATCATGCAACAAATAGTCTGGCTCTGGAGATGAGTAGAGGGTGGAAGAAATGCAGCATTGTAATTGAAGTATTATTCTTTTGACCAGATCCAAAGTGTAAAGAGGTACAGAATCTATTCAAAATAATACTAGAGTGCTTTATACTGCCAGTATGGTTTGAAAGTGCTTACAACAGCCCAGAAGAGAAGCTGATATGATCTGATGCTTAGCAAAAGAAAAAGAAGTCTTCAGAGAAGTTTATCCATTTAGTTCCTTCTTTGGTTTTATGTGCTATGCTTCAAATCCTGGTGCTTCTGATATGTGCTTTATGTGCTTTAGTATGGAAATGTATGTAACACCCCTTCCTAAAGTGACAAACCTAATAAAATGTTAGGAACCCATTCATCGCTTATTTAAACTCAGGTTCCCATTGCTGCACATGGTTAAGTGCTGTGTATCAGAAATGAAAGAAACAGCAGACTGGAAAAGAACTCAAATAAAAGAGAAACAGCAGTTTCAAGCCCTGAGGGTGCTCACAGATCCCCCACAGTGCTTTGTGGCAGGTACTGGGTGGAATTAGGTTATCTTAGATATATGTAATAAATAATATGTATATATGCCTCTGCTTTTCCCTGCTTGCTGCCTGTTCTCCTTATTACTAACCCACTCACTGCTGCTTCTCTAGCACTTACACAATTTTTCTGCAGCTCTGCCAAACCAAAGTTCATTTTAAGGCTAGAGCATGTCACAGAAGAGGTGCTGATGAGTCTTTAAAGTATTCATCTCTTCCACTGTGGGTGAATTCTTTATAAGCTTAAGATTTCCTGTCTTTTGGAAATTCTGACATTTTCATTCAGACAGACCAAACATCCTTATGATCTTTGCAATTTTCATCATCCTTTTCCCTTCAACTTACAAGAAATTCGATGTCTAGAACTTGTAGAGGTTGAAATAAACCACAAAGATCTTGCTTTCTATCTTGCTTTTCATACCTATCTGAATGGAGTTGTTCTGGTAGGAATCAAGTAATTTTTGAAATTATGGCACATATAGAATATCACCTGTTCATAAACACAAATATAACAATTAAGAAAAAAATTGTAAAATATTTATTTTCACAGCTTTCACACTTGGAAGAAAATTAACAAATAATTAAAGATATAGTAGTTAAAATTATTAAAATATTAAAATAGAATTTATAATTTGTCTCAACTGTGTTATTGTTAATATTTGAGATTACTGATACAATCCTCATTCATTTTTCTAGGGAGGGAACATGGAATCTTTTATTAGGATCCATGCAGGGAATTTCATCACAATTTGCAGGAGTAGTAGGGAACCTAGTTTGCTATTTATTTTATATCTCAAGCAAACTTTGTAGGTTTTGCTCTTCTTGCACTTTGTACTGGAGAAGAGCAGAATCTGCAAAGATCCATGATGCTCCTGTCCATTCTTCACTATCCTGCTTTTTATGCTTTGCTCCAACAAACTGTCATGGGATGCATCTATACATCACTGCTCATGTGCTTGGTGTTTTTGAGGACTTTTGTAGGAAATATGTAATGAAGCCAGAGTGTTGTGCCTTCCAGATCTCTAATATACTTGTGGAGGGAAGCAAAAGAACTTGAATTTTTAAAAAAATCAGTTAAAATTAGTTCAACACACTCAACAGTTTATGTTGCTCCATAAACAATATTAAATACAGTTATTGTACTTACCTGCAGCTTTGGAAATTAAAAGGTATGTTCACACTATTTTAAGTTTTACACATGCAAAATTCTGCCCTATTTCAGTTTTATGGGTTCAAAATATACATCAAAACTTGCACCTGTGCAGGTATTTCAAAGATTATTTTACTTTAAAATTGATCATAGTTATTTTTGGTTAATCTTCTGATTATAGTTTTATTAATTTTTAAGTGTTAGTAAAACATGTTTCACCATTTTTATCAGACAGTTTATTTAAATTTATTAAATTTAATTAAATATAAGTGAAGAAAATTGGCTCATCTTTTGAGACAAAATTCTCAGTTCAGCTATATTTTGAATCATTGTAGATTTGCATGCTAAAGTGTCTATTGTAATGTAATATATTTCATATCAATATTTTCCAATGTTCTTATATAAAACAGGTGTTTCAATACTAAGACATCGTATTACTTCTGCATAAATATAATTCTGATTTTACATTTTTATCCCTGTTTTGAGTAAAACACTGTGAAATACAGTATTTTCCACTGATCTACGCATTCTATTCTCTTACAGACTCTATTTCACTGTTTGAAAAATGCCATTAAAACCAATTTAAACCTGATAATGTTCCATATCATGAGTAGGAAGTTCATAATGACATGCTTGGTGCCTTCTAAGCTTGAAGATAGGGAGTCAGATTCTGTAAAATGCTTAGGTTTGTAAGTATTTTTTAAAAAACATGACTAGAGCAAATCCTTTATCTTTAGTAATATTTTAGCCAACAGAAGAATCTTAACAATTAAAATGTTGCTTCCAAAGCTCATTATTTTCCCAAGTCAAATGGGAAATATGCAGATTAGAGGAGTCTTTTGTGTGTTTCCTTCTAATTTAGTAAAAAATAAAATGAAGAAGAAGAGCCATTTTCAGAGCTGATTAGAGAAACCTCAGATGTCAGGGAATACACAACTCTTTTAAGAAATTAAGAATATTAAGTAGCCTTGGAACAGCACTACAATGTGGTATTTTTCCAAGGAACTCATTTGGAAAAAAGTAAAAGCAGACACTCAGAAGAGACTCAGAACAGTGCAGCTATTATGTGTTCCTACCATCTGGAAAAGGCCATGACTTCTTATTCTTATCCACTAGAAAGTATTGCTCAGCAGAACCAAATCCCAGCAAAATAGATGTTGTTTTCAGGGCTTGTCTTCATAGTTCTTCCCTTTTATTTTCAGTAGCATTTGTCATTTGTCATTCTTAAGGCCATGCTTCTGATCTCCTTGGAAAACTAACCAAGGTGTTAACAGCTGAGAGAAAATACAAATGCCCATGGGAGGAGGTAGGCACAGAGTCACAGATCCCCTCACAAACAGCTCTTGGATACTGAAGAGCAGTTCCTGCAGGCAATGAGGTGAATATGTTGAACATTTTTTGCAAGAAAAGCCTCTGCAGTATTTCAGAAGTATTTCTACCCAAAAGACTGCCTGAAAAAAATCTCCATAAAGATGCTTTTAAGGCATTCACTTTTGGTATTTCCTATGGGAGCTGGATTTTGTGCAGCTGCGAACATCCAGAGGAGCCACTCTCAGTTCTGGCAGACATCCATGGAGAGCTGATGACTTCCTCAGGACCCGAAGCTGATGCATTGGAGTGCTGCTGTCACCCCTGAGAGAAGCTTCTTTGGATCCCACCTCATACGAGAAGGAGCTAAGAGAAGGACAGGATGGACCTGCAAAGGCATTCTATGTAATCCCTGGCCCTGTGGGGGAGTGGGAGAAGGGCTTGTACACCTGGTAGAGTTGATATCTCTCACAAACAATGCCTGTGGTAAAACCTTCCCTAATTCTGACTAAAAGTATGTGGACATATAATACATATATGTATGTATTATATGTCCACATACTTATGTCCTGCATAGGATGTTCCAAAATAGTATGCCCATTTTCACCACTATTGAAAGGCAGACCAGTTTATTTGGATTCATTGCTGCTGCATGAAACCAAGAGCTTGATTCTCATTCAGAATGCTCTAAAGAGAAATCATACAGGAATTCATCTGAAAACTGGGCAAATATGAGAACAATTAAGTTCATTTTGTGCAGTTATTTTCTGGACGTAGAAAAATGCAAAACATCTCACGCTGTTTTTGGATTACCTTATTCAGCTGATGTATAACGCCTGCATGGAAAGCCACAGTCTGCTGAAGTGAGTCCAGGCAGTCTCAGCTTTTTAAATTTGTCTTGCATGTGTTTACTTGCAAAGATTGCAAGACAAAGTTTTACAAACCTGTGTGTATTCTTGATGGCTTAAGGAAGAAAAAAGACCTTATGTCTGCCAAATTGAAGTGGCAGCATCTCTGCACCACTTCAGGGCTTTATATGAGGGAAATTACAATCCCTACTTGGAATGAAAACTTTTCTCTGCTTATATTCCACTGGATTTACTAAGGGCTACATTTCATCTCTTTGTTTTGTTTGTTTTTGTGCTATGCATTTTATGATCAATGAACTGTGAAACTGCATTTGTTCACAAAAAGAAACTCAAGTGATTTGGTCCCAATGCAGCAGAAATTCAGAAATTTGCCATTAGCTATAGAAGAATTTTTGTCCTGAGAGTTACAAGGCTTTACTGGATTTGGACGGCCAGGTATTATCAGAAGGGGGCTTCAGAGGTGGCTTCTGTGAGAAGCTTCCAGGGGCTTCCTCCATGTCTGACAGAGCCAATGCCAGCTGGCTCCAAGAAAGAACTACCACTGGCCAAGGCCAAGACCATCAGTGACAGTAGTAGAGCTTGTGGGGTATTGTATTTAAGAAGAAGGGAAAAAACCCTGCAGAATTTCAGCTAGGGAGAGGAATGAGAAAATGTGAGAGGAACAGCTCTGCAGCCACCCAGGCCAGTGAAGAAGGAGGAGGAGGTGCTCCAGGCACCAGAGCAGAGGTTGCCCCGCAGCACCTGGTGCAGACCCTGGTAAGTCAGGCTGTTCCTCTGCAGTCCATGGAGGCCCATAGTGGGGCAGAGATTCACCTGCAGCCCGTGGAGGAACCCACATTGGAGCAGGTGGATGTCTTCCATTTGTAAGCCTGTGGGAAGCCCATGGTGGATCAGACTCCTGGCAGGACCCACGGACCTGTGGAGAGAGGAGTCCACACTGGAGCAGGTTGTTTGGCCTTGTGATCCTGCATGGGACCCCCCCTGCAGCAGTCTGTTCCTAAAGGACTGCACCCATGCAGCTCCTGGCAGGGACCCATGCTGGAGCAATTAGTGAAAAACTGCAGCCCATGGGAAGAACTCACACTGAAGAAGTTTGTGGAGGACTGTCTCCTGTGGGAGTGACCTCAGGCTATAAAGGAAGAGTGTGAGGAGTCCTCCCCTTGAAGAGGAAGGAGTGACATGTGATGAACTGACCGTAGTCCCCATTCCATTTGCTCCTGTGCCATGGAGGGCAGGCTGAGAGTGATGTTAAGCCCAGGAAGAGGGGAAGTGTGGGGGGAAGATTTTTTAAGGCTTGGCTTTATTTCTCATTTCTATACTGCTTTGATTGGCAATAAATTAAACAAATATCCTCAAATTGAGTCTGTTTTGCCCATGATGGTAACTACTGAGTGATCTCTCCTTGTCCTTATTCCAAACCATGAACCTTTCATTCTATTTTCTCTTCCTTGTCCAGCTGAGGAGTGGAGTGGTAGAGCAGCTTTGGTGAGCACCTGGTGTCCAGCCACAAAAAGGATGTAAAAATAAATGGAAAAATAAGAGCAGGTAGCAAATATCTGGAGTCCCAATGTGGTCTACAGTAGAGTCTTGCAAGGTTTTATTTGCTTCAAAACATAAAACAAGCAAGCAAGCAAACAAACAAACAAACAAAAAGATAATACATGAATTTTGTGATGCACTTCTAAGTGCAAACAACAAAACTCTTTCCACAGATATTGTCATATAGCAAGAGCTGGATATACTCATGTAAAGGAGTTTTTTTGTCCACATTAGGAAAAAAGAGTATGTTGGAGCCCCGTTCCCAGTTTTCGCATAACAAAGGCTAATAAGCTACAGCCAGTTGACTGTCCAAGAGACCAACTCAAGGAGACATTAAATACCAGGATTTGAAAACAAAACTCCCACTGAATTTGCAGGACAAGTCTTGCTTCCAGTCCAGCAACTTCCGGAGTTCCCTAAGAAGCCTCCTGCTTTTTAACACTCTTGAGGTTAACATTGTTTCTGTACCCTGCTCCTCTCAAGCCTCTCCTGGATCGTGCTAACTCCCTACTGCCTGCCCCATCCTGCAAACCCAATGCTTCCTCCAAGCACACACAGCTGTAATTGAGGAAAGGACAGTTTCTTTCCATCTTTCCCCCCCCTTTCTCTTGTTCCACCTCACCAGCTGTGATATTTTTTCCTTCTGCCACAAAGCTGCTGGATTACTTTATATAAAGCATACAGTATATATATATATATATATATATATATACAGCATACTGTGAACAAACACTTCTGTGATCAAACTTCACAGAGGGCAGAAAATGGGATGGGGTAGTTGTGAACAGCTGAGTATGCTGCTGCTCTGGAGAAAGGGAGCATGGAAACAGATAATACAAAGGAAAAAAGGAAAAATTAATTCTCTTTTCTTCCTGCAGAATTCCGCATTGCCCAGCCACATTCCTCAACTGGATGCAGAGAATGTTTCAGCCTGATGAAGACATTCTGCTGATGGAATATAGAGGCTAAGACTGATATAATTTTCTAATACAAATACTTAGTCCTTTTAATTTCCTAAGAAAGTGTTACTTTTCAGATTGTGTGTGTTTCAGAGCAAGCCAAAAAGTTTGCTCTTTGATCTACAAAGACAGAGGCTAAGCCATGAACAAGTTCCTCATGTCCTCTCAGATGCTGTGCTCTTTGAGGATCACCAAGCAAAGACAGTAGTTTTGGCAATCTGATGTAGATTCTATTTCTCACGCATGATGCTACTGCATTGTTATTACTTGGAGAGTAAATGCATATTTGGGATTGCCCTCCCCCAGCAGAAGGATTTTTCCAGGAATGGAGCAATTTGGTGCATGACAGAATTTTGTCTTGGCATAAGGCTAGTTGGAAGCCTGCTCTTCATACACATTTGTAAATGGAGAGGAACACAAGGCTGTATTTGCAAAGTCAGATGTCAAAAGACAGGACCCCTGAGTAGAAATTCTACAAACAACCTATTTTTCATAGTCATCAGAAACCTATACCTCTGATTCCCTCTAGTTTATAATTTTGTAAACAATCTTTGTTTCTTTCCCAAACAAGAGAAAAGCCCTTGACCAGTGTCCTAATTAGACCACCTATATTTAGGTGACTTTTAACAGGAGTTCAGCATGAATAATTCTTTTGCAAAGTTCTAAGCTTGAAAATGTGGCATTTAGTCAAGAGCATTTAATGAGCTCTAACGTTGTTTAAAATCTCCAGAAGTTTTGCCTCTTTTTTGTTGGAAGTTGCCTTGGGTGGAGTGGATTGGAGGGTAAGGTGGTTAGCACAGACCCAGGAGAACCGAGTTCAATATCCAGCTCCACTATAATCTTCCCTATGACAGCTCTTTGTTTCTGCTTCAGTTCATCATTTTTATTACTTTTGAAACAGAGCTGAATAACTTTCTAGTTTTCTTTTCAGACCATGAATTGTTCTGCTCAGTCTGGGAGTTACTAAATGGAACAGAATGGCCTGAAAATACAGGAGGTTAGTGTGAGAAAAGTTTATATCTGGGAAATAGGGATTACACTACTCCCTTACTTAGAGCTGTAATGTCTACTGAGATATCAGTAATTTGGTCCATAAAGTACAATATCTAAAAATTAAGTGCTTGGTTAAAAATCTCATACAACAACAACAGCAACAACAACAACAACGATGTTTTTAAAATTAAAATGTCTAGTGTTTGCTAGGGAAGGTGGGAAGTTCCTGTATCAATGGCAATTTGACTACTTTATTATGTAAACCCGCAAGTAAAGAGTGAAAAAAGTTGGTCCAAATTTAATTGTAAAAACCGTCATATTTTTAATACACATGTGGACTTAATATGAATTTCCCACCATAGCCAGGTAAAAAAAAACAGCCACTGAAGCTTCAAAAATCCAAAGATTTTTTGATCTTAGTGAATCAATGATAAATCATGTATTGTATCAGTGACGCCTCAATTTCACTTACAAAGTGAATGGAAGTGTACTAGACAAGAAAGAAGTACTGGGTTTTCATTTATTTGTATCAGTCACCACAAAAAAATGGACTTAGAGTCCAAGGTTAGTTTGTGAGAGGTTTTTTTTGCAAGGGTATAAAACATTTCAAAGCTTTTAACATGTAAACCTTCCCAGGGTTACTAGGTCAGATGAATCTGACAATCCATTTCACATTTTATTTTTCTCTTACCTGAGCTAAGTGATGCCTGAATTTAAAAGTTATGTCTCAAATATGATTAGTCAAAAAAGGGAATTTATTTACAAAGGCCTGAGAAAAGACAGCAAAATTGAGTTTATTACGATGCAATTCAAAAGGATTCCTTTGGAATAGAATGGAGAACAGGTGATTGGAGATCCCAGTCTAACACTGTTTGTGGCAGAATGCTTAACATGAAGATGCTTGTCTCTCATCAGTTGAAGAGAAATGCATTCTTTAGTTTTGAGATGAAGGAAAATGACATAGTGTTTCCCTAGGGCAGCCTGTAAGAACTGCCTCTGCTGTGTTAGTAGCAGTGGAGCAGATGAAGGTGCTCAAGTCAACTTGCCTCCCTCTCCTCTTCCCTTGGCCATTACAGTTGTTCAAACTGCTGTTTGAGGGGTTTTTGATAATGCAAAATGGGTGGCACCTGTCTCCCCATGCAATTGAAAAAGACTGACTTGGCAGAGCACCGGAAAGGATTAGACCTATTCAAGGATGAGCCCCCAGCTTTATAGCTGATGTCAGATATTCCTTGTGATGAAACTTTCACATTTTTGAAAAAAATCCATCCATCCATCCATCCATCCGTCACCTACTTTAACAGTAAGGCTGAGATTTCATGCAGAAAAATTGTGGACTGCAAATGAATCTTAAATATGATATCTTTGCATAGTGAAATGGAGGCCTGAAGGCATTGTGAGACATAGTCTTTGGTTGTTCACAGCATTTTAATGATTTGACATGAATCTATGAATTTGCATGCGAGTTTAATGCAAACAGAAATTCTGTCACAAGTTTTAACTGTTTAGTGTTTGGGAATTAATTAATTTGTTAATTAATGTGCAGTTTTGACTTGTCCTATTACACAGTAATGGAAGAACATTCATAATAAAAATTATAACAGAAACCAAATTCTGGGACTGGTTTTGACTTTTCTGTAATTTGAACATGACTGAAGTTTGCTGTCTTACCTTATATTATCAACAACATAACTCTCCCAGGAACCATTGCAGAGGAAAATTAAATTAAAATTCTTCATTAACACCTCTTTCACCTTATGAAGGATGGAATGAAAAGCTATTCCATTCTCTTTTTTGGGACTTTGATTATTTCTGAGATGTTGCACTCCATATTCATCTGCACAAATATCCTTCTGAGCCACCTCTCACAATTTCCCACTGAGGAGCAGAAAAGAGTACTTTGAACTTATGTTCCAGCATTTCTGGTTGTGGCCTAGGAACCAATCAACAATGATCTGAAATGATAAGGAAAAACCAAACCAAACAGAGCATGCGTTTGGTTACACAAATTTGACTCAAACATGAGATACTTACTAGAAGCTGAAGAAAATTGCTAAAAAACGATTCACAGGTGTAACTCTGTCCAGAAAATAGATCAACAGTTATAGAGAAACGTGTGGAGAAGATACACAAATTGCTGAGTCAAAATAACAGGGTTACCTTGCTTTTTGCGATATTCTGCTGAAGTTAAGAGAAAGCAGTTAAAACATTCCACAGACACAACGTGATCCACACATAAAGTTCTACAGAATTTAATCTGGAGCATTCTTCCAGACTTTTTTCTAGCCAAGTGTATGGAATTTTGAATGATTTATCATAATCCATTAAATTCCAAAGGCTTTTAGAATCACTTCAGTTAATGGTATTGATTATCAATGGTCCTGTTGGTCTCTAATGATGCAGTCCTACAGGACGTGACAGCCCTTCTCAGTGACAAAAGCCAGCTGTACCATGATAATGGGACAGTCTCTATGAAAATCCATGTTTTCATTAATGTTTGCTCCAGAAGAATATCTGCATGCTGTCCTTAGGTGAACAAAAGCACCATACTGACTGAATTTCATTTAGAGTGAAAGGATGAAACATAATATGGTGCAAAGACAAACAGTAAAATTCATCTTATTTGACAAAATTATAATTTTACATATAACTTTCAGCACAATATACTTACAATTGAACTTGAGTTTACCAGCTTATCTCCAGCCTTTTGCAGAGTCCTACCAAGCACAGGTATTATGACCCTACACAGTTATTTCTACAGCAGGTAGCAAGGTA
The DNA here is from genome assembly GCA_013400275.1 of Rhadina sibilatrix. Taxonomy (NCBI): domain Eukaryota; kingdom Metazoa; phylum Chordata; class Aves; order Passeriformes; family Phylloscopidae; genus Rhadina; species Rhadina sibilatrix. Next base: position 649,092 of record VWYO01024105.1, read on the forward strand.
TAAGACAAAATAATGCAATAGATGTAATTTTTTACGTAAAAGTTATATAAAATGTGCACAAATCCATCTATTTTTAGGTAAACACTTATACATATATTTTAATTTGAACTTGTGTTTTCATCATTTTGAATTCAATAGAATTTATCACATTGTTGCTTTCCTGGGCTGGAGCTGTCAGGAAATGTGTGAGGGAAGATGTAAGACAAGATATAGGAATATGCTGCTATCAGAATTTCAGTTGAATTTTCATGATAAAATATTATCAAGCAAATAAAATAAGTAGACATCTGTAATATCTATTGCCTACCCTTCATAACCAATATTATGAATAATTTATTTTTTATTCTGTTTAAATACAAATAATTTAATATTGTTAATAGCAGCAGTAATGTGTACACACAGAACTTTTCAAAAGAGTTTCAGGAACATGAATTAAAGAATTATGCCCTTTGGAATTATCAAGAAATGTGGCTTTTACCTTTTTTTTGAAACTATAACTTCATACTGTCATGTCTTGTGGAGCTGGGTAAATTGTTGGCATTAACATCCTGACAAAATACTTTTCTGTAGAAATTTAACTTACCTTGAAAATGAAAAAAAATGAGAACAGGATTTTCCTGAGATTTTACCAGCTGTATCCTACCTTATTATACAAGGAAACTAATAAAGTGAGTACTTTATTTGCTTATTCATATTGTGATTGGAGTTGCAATTTCTGGAGATCATGCTAATATTTTTTTTCTATGGTCTGTAAGGCAACTTGCCTTTCAACAACCTGGTCAATTTTGTGGGTTTCAGGTATAACTTCATAGGAGTTTTATTGAATGAAATAAAAGTTTCAACATTTAAGACAAATTAATGGTTAAAATCAACACATTTCAAAATGGTAATTTTCTTTCAGCACTGGGCAGGTACCAAGCAGGGAGAAAAATAGATGGGATTTGGTGTCTGGGACATCCAAGTATATGAAGTCATGCTTTCCATTTTATACTTGACAGAAAACACATGGATGGAAGGCTGGGAATGTGGTGGGACATTCAAGGAACAAAACAGCATCCACGTGTCCACACTGAGCAACCAAAACATGACACACTCAGAATTAGTGTCTTTTTTTGAAAATGTTGATTAATTTTCAAAAGTGTGTGTTTTCCTTCTCTATACAGAGCATACTGTAAGATGATTCTATTTCTAGACAAACAGATGCCAGTAACTTAATATATTCTTCTTAGGTTTCACATCTTATACTGTGTTTGTGAAAGTTGTGCCCAGTTCCCCATGGTGTTTTTGCTACTGGTGTAGATACTCTAAAAATAACATATGTGAGGGTGATATTCATTTTACATTACCTTGTCATTGGTTGAAATCATATTAATCATGTCTTTAGGTGCTCAAATAAATGAATGCACCTCCTTAGGAGCATCGTTATGATTTAATATCAAAAACCTTTTAATAGAGGCCTCAGTTTTAATGACAGAAATGTACAATACCACTTGTGGTATTGTGTGTGAGACTGAGGTAGATTTTTGGAAAAGACTAGCTTCTATTATTTTTCTCAGATAAGGATGACAGAATAAAGAATAATATAAAATTAATTGGCCTAGAGAAAGACAGAAAAGTCTACTGTGAACAAAAGCACCAATGAGTTATAAATCTTGGCCCCTGAGAGCATTGTCTGCAGTTCCCTTTACTGGGAACTGTTCATTCAAGGAGGAACAGAAGCTGAGATGCTCTGTGTTGTTGGCAGGGCTCCTACACAACCTGGATAAAACACAGCTTTTGCCCCACAGTGAAAGTCCACAGAAGCTAGTGACAGAGCCACTCTGCCTGACTTTGCTGGGAGAATTAATCCCCTGCCAAGGAGACTGGCTGGCATGGGGATGTGATTTTCATACAAGCACTGATCCCATGGGTAGGTTGCTGTTATGTAAAATAAAGCTTAACAAAAATCTCCCTTGTGCCATTCTCCTACATGGAACAATGTGTATGAATAAAGCCTATTTAACAAAGGTGTCTCTCTGTAGCCCATCTCTTTCCTGTGTTGCTATAAGCTTCTAATTCAATTGAGTATTCCTAAGTTAACATTTTTTTGTTTAAGGAAAAGGTGGTCATTTCCTGTCTTGGATATGTCTCACACTAAATTTCTTTCCCTTCAGTTAAGAGATCCTTTTTGACATCTTTAATTCACTGATCTAACAATTTCTGACAGCATCAGTGTGCTTTAGCTGTGGCATGCTAGAATGCTACTATTTCTAAAAATGTAAGGGAAAATAGCCATCATTTTTTATAGTTGGAAAAATAGGAATATATATTTATTTTAAAGGCATTTAAAAAGAGTTGAGAAAATGCTGGTTGTCCTTCAGCAACTTTTTTTTCTGAGAAAGTCAGGTGTTATTTCACAGAATCACAGAGCTGTAGAATTGTGTAGGTTAGAAAAGACCTTTAAGATCAGAGAGTTTAACTGCTAACCCCACACTGCCAAGTCCACCACTAAACCCTGTTCCTGAGTGCCACATTTACAGGTCTTTTAAATACTTCTAGGGACAGTGACTCAACCACTTCCCTGGGCAGCTTATTCACATGCTTGACCACCCTTTCAGGGAAGAAATTGTTCTTGATATGCAATCTAAACCTCTCCTGGCACAACTTGAGGCCTTTTCCTCTTGTCCCCTTGCTAGTTACTTGGAAGAAGAGGCCAAACCCCACCTTGCTACAACTTCCTTTCAGGTAGTTGAACAGAGCAATCAGGTCCCCTCTGAGCCTCCTTTTCTCCAGGCTGAACCCCCCCAGCTCCCTCAGTCGCTCCTCACAGGACTTGTGCTCCAGACCCTTCCCCAGCTCCGCTGCCCTTTCTTGCAGTGAGGGACCCAGAACTGGACACAGCACTTGAGGTGCAGCCTCACCAGTGCTGAGTGCAGGGTGACAGTCACTGCCCTGCTCCTGCTGGTCACACTATTGCTGCTCCAGGCCAGGACTGGGCATATGCTGGCTCATGCTCAGCTGGCTGTCAACCAGCAGCTCCAGGTCCTTTTCCACTGAGCAAATTCCAGCCACTTTGCCCCAGCCTGAGGCACTGCCTAGGGTTGTTGTGACCCAAGTGCAGGACCCAGCATTTCTCCTTGTTGAACCTCATATAATTGGCCTTGGCCCATCGATCCAGCCTGTCCAAATCCCTCTGTAGAGCCTTCCTACCCTCCAGCAGATCAATACTCCTGCCCAGCTTGGACTTCCCCAGTTATCTAGGGCTGTTGCTAAAGTAGTTTGGTGAGTTATTCTGCCAGTTCCCTCAGCCCCCGTAGGTGGATCCCATCCAGCTCCATAGATTGTTTGTTTCTAAGTGATGCAGCAGGTCACTGACCATTTTCCCTTGAATCATGGGGGCTTAATTATGCTCTCTGTCTTCCAGCTCAGAGGAGTGGATACTTTAATGGTCTTACCATTAAAGACTGAAGCAAAGAGAGTGTTAAGTAGCACATCCTTTGTCAGTATGTTTCCTCTCAAATTCATTAAAGGCTGGAGATTCTCCTTGGCCATCCTTTTGTTGATGTATTTATAGAAATATTTCTGTCACTTGCTGAGAACGACTATCTTAATGATACTGACCTATGCTTTGTTGCAGACTCTTAAACCTCAAAAAGATTAGGCTGAAAACACTCATATCATTTTTGGAATTTGGGAAACCTGACTCTCAAAATTATGGCAAATTCTACTATTAAAAAAATACCATAGCAAAGAGCTTTCAGGCTGCTCTCTTTCTTTTATTTAATGCAATATTAAGCTATCCTTAAAAATGCTTTTCAAAATCTTGCACAGGGACAAGTGTTTTTTTTTTTTTCCACTGTCAATATCTTGTCTCGTTAGGGCCCCTCCAGCCAGACATTATTTGTTTTTTTAGACAGAATATTTTTCACTATTTGGCACTCATTTAATTAACTCATGCTTTTAATGAGCAAAGATTTCTAATAAGCAAACATGGTTAATGAAACCTAGTCTTGACAACATTCCTATTGAGGAAATAAAAATCTGTACATCAAAGAAATTTCAGGAATTCCTTAGGAACTGGTAATCATCATGGTTCCTTGCTCATATGAGCTCTATGAATTTATGAGCTACCAATATGAAATCAGAAACCAATCTTTGCTTGCTTTGTATCACAGTGCACGACCCCTTGTATAAATGCTGAGTAAACATCAAATTTGCACTTTTGTTTACTTGCTGCACCACCCTAGACATCAAAAACAGTTTTAGTTGAGTACAGGGTTCCTATAAAATACATTACAGAGGATCACCTTCCTCTTTGGAAACCACTGCATTTTGGTGCAGTGATATAATTTTTTTCCATATTATTCATCTCGTCCAACACACTTCTCCATCCCACTCTCTGTAAAATATCTTTAAAATCAAATCACAGCTCACAGAAATGTATTTGCAAAGTCTCCTAAAATATTTCTTCCAGAAATGAAAACTGTATCTTACCAAATTTTATAGGCATAGCTTGTAACTCTACAAGTCTAAATAATTAAATTATCTTTTGAAAGAAAATTGTTGCCTATTTATTATGGCAATATGAAATTTTGAGTGTTGAAAGGTTCCTCTTACTACAGACTGATCACAAAAATTATTGGAAATTAAGCTGCTTTACTCATGAGTTTTATGACAATGTTGAAGGGGAAATTGTGACATTAATGCCAGTGATGACATTATAGCACTCTCCGTGCTGTAGTTCATTAGTAGGACCTGCAGGCTATCTAGAGTGAAGGACTATAATTTAGCAGCATGCAAGGCATTGTTATGAAGGCAAAGGTGAAGTTTGTCCCAGTTCATTTCTTTCTGTAGGAGCCTCTGGACAGGGCTGCTGTCATCCCCCCTCTGCAATAGCCATCATGTTTCTGATCCTCCTAATCTCCACTTAGTATTTTGTGAAGGTTAGTCAAGGATGTGGAGTAGAAGTACTATTGGTTATTTTCTAAGCCTTTTAAAATGAAATCTACCTCTTTTTTTTTATTACTATTATTATTTTTTCTAGCTTTCCAAACCCCAGATATTTCTTTTGTATGGTTCCAGGCAATCTAGAATCCATCACTGTGACTTTCCAATTGAAAGTGCCTTGAACTTTCAAAAGCCAGCTCTTTCTCACAGGTTCAGTAGCCCCAAACCACAGTAAAACTACTAAATATATAAATATAAACAATTTCTCCTTTATTTTGTCTTTTATCTGTAAACAATATAATTCCAATAGATTTAAGACACATGGTCTCGTTCATTTGTGTTTTGCTGGTTTTTATTTTAAATTACGAAGCTCTGTTGTCACAACCACAGTTGGGTAGTTTTTGTTTTGGTTTTAATTATTTCTTGCATTTAGAATCACTTTGAATTGGATTAAGTCTTATTGATTAGTAATTTCAGGTTCACCCTTTGAATGTTTTCTTAAAATGTTTTTCTTAAACATTTTTCTTTCTTAAAAGAGCAGTGAAGCACTCTTTAAATCTAATCCTCCAATAAAGATTTTAGCAACAGATCATATATCTCTGCTTGCATCTCCTTTAAAACGTCCATTTCAATTTTTATTATTAAAATCAGACCTCAAAATCCCTTAAATTGTGTGAGAGTTTTGGATCTGTAGAAACAGAAGCATAGGATGTTTGACTGTCTCAAAATCAGCCAGGAGACCAGTGTGAGGGCTAAGAATTCTGATTTCCATGTCCCAGTGCATAGGTAAGACTATTTCTCTCTCAACTTCCTTTTGAGTTTCACTGCAAATTCATTCTTTGCTATGGGATTAGTTTCCCTTTATTTTATCAACCTGTTTTAGTACTGTCTTAAATAAATCAGTTGAATACAATCTACTCTATTAGAACAAGAAGGTGCTTCAATATTCTCTCTGACAAGCAGCACTGTAAAGAACTTCAACTTCTCAGCAGCACCTGTAGGCTTCTCAATTTGTTTCTTTAAAACTCTTTGATAATTTAGCCCAAAGTATGACCCATCATATGGATACAGTCTGCCTAACAGTTTTCATAGCCCACAACCTGTTCCTGCTGCCTCCTTTCCAAGTACCCACAGGCATGAGCCATGAGTGGGATGGTGACTGGAATCACGGTTTCACCAGCCTGTGATGTGTTCCCTGCTTACTTTGTTCCTTCATCAACACATGACTGGATAGATGTGCTTCTATCATGTAGCAAAAATGACAGCATCTCCCATTAAATTAGGGGTCTGTTTCTGGTCCTAGGAATGCACTGGCCAATATGTTTAAATGCTGCTTGTGTGCTATGGTGTCTGAAGAATTTTTTCTACACTGATTCTTTTATGTCCTTCTTTGATATTGATTCCTATTGATGTCAGCTGGTTGAGTGTCTCTTTAACCTCTTAGATTTAGGGAACTCTATTTTGTGCTCCATTGTTGGCAAAGTGCCTCACATGAGAAATGTGTCTTACTGGATTTGCAAGGTACATCTAATATGAAAATACTTGCTTGCCTGATATAAAATAGAATAATAAATAAAAGTATTAAGTCAGGTATCTAATTTAGATTAATATTTCTGTCCAGTTCAGAGCACATTGCTTCTCTTTGTGTTCTTCCAAGTAAGCCCTACTTCCTGCAAAAGCAATTCCCTACCTGTATGGTGCTTTGATTCTACTGGTCTGTGTACTGAGTGCTTCACCTAGGCACACTCTTAAAGTTTCAAACTTGCCTAAATGTTCTTCTTTCGATGTGTTTATTTCAGTAGAAAGCAGGAAAATGCATATTTTTAATGGATGACCTACTTTAAAAGGTGTTTTATTTCAAAAAAAGCTGTGATGCATTTTTCAGATAGTGCTTATTCCCTTCCTCAATCTTCCTGTTTCTTGAAAAGATTCTCATCCCCTTAGTTCCATTTACCTCTTCAATTGCAAGTTTCTGGAACAGAGGGGAATTGTGTTCTGAACCAGGAAACACCAAACCCCCATATTTGCAGATTAGTTTTGTAAAGAAGAACGGGTTCAGATGTGCACTGAAGTGCTTGCCTGAATTTCATTTCACTGAGAATTTGATTTCAAGAAACACTAATGCCTTTCCTTTATATACAAAATTTTCTTGTAACATACTATAGCTGTTCCGATTCCAACAATAAAAGTCAAACGATCATTTTAAGGTTAAAACAGAATTGAGATTCAGTATATCTACATCTTTTTCTTCTAACAAGTTTTTTTCTCTAGGACTTTGCTATAAATCACTTGTCAAATATGTTCATATCCAGCACCACAGGCAACTGACATGAACAAGAAATACATTAGGAAATAAGAGACTTTTTTCTTATGGCCTCATTTTACCTACATCAATATTCCAGTATTTCTCAAATACTGATGTGTTTAATTTGCATCTCGTCGGGGAGAAATATAATAGAAATCAAACAAAAATGTACAATTATTATTTTTCAGAATAATCATTTTTGTTTATAAAGTTGGGTCGAATTTAGAAGATTTGAAGTGAAAAATATTCCACAGAAATTGTGTGCAAGAAAACATATTTTAGAACTTAGAAGGACATCAGGACATAGTATTGATAACATCAGTGTTTTCAAAGAAAAAATATAGTTGATTCACTCATTGGAATGTCTGAGAAAGCCTAAGAAGATCATAACTTTTTCCTAAACTCCTTATCACTTTTCCTTTTAGACTGATGGAACTATGTTGAGATTTTTGAGCCTGTAAGGTCTTTGGGGAACAATTCTGATGAAGATTTCTCACAGAAAAATACACAGATGGAAAGGTTTGTTATGATCACAGTTGGATGAAAACTATCCTAGGGATTTGCAAATGGCAGTTCACAGAAAATATGCAAATTAATATTCTGATGCAGTATATCCAAGACTAACTTTTTTTGTGAGTTATTAATTTTTATAGACACTCCTTCCTTACTGTTTATTTAAGTGGATTTTTAAAGTCATAAAATGACAAAAGAACTTTGCTATAGGGACTAATATTACTGTCATCTTGAATGAAGATGGGACTTCATCATTTTTCATGTCGCTGTGGTAACTGAAAAAGAAAATGGAAGTAGAAACATTCCTTGGTGGAAATAAATACTACATTAATATTGTGGATATGGAATAATGTCAAAGATCTCTTAATGGGGAGTTATCCCCTCAGCACTCGAAATCCACAGAATACTTGCAAGTTGCATTGAAATCTGACTTACTAATTTTTACCAACTGTGAAAAAAACTGTCTTTCTTTCTTTCTTTCTTAGAAATAATAAAAATATGCAATACCTGATAATAAGACATCCTGAGTCTGAAAACAGACTGAAAGACTGTGATGGTGGAACTCCCTCCTTACGTGTATAGGAGGGAACATTTAGTTTCAGATCTTTAAGATGTGATTATCTGTTAAATAAATGTGAGGAAAACAAGAAAAACATTTGAAAGTATTTAAGAAACACATTATGGCATGGAAAGCTGATGAATCCATGTCTATTATCCTCAGATGTTTGTCACAGTTCTATAAATAAATAACTTTCAGGTAAAATTTTTTACTTGGCCTTTTGTCTGAGGTCAGTGCTGATGTCTGGACAGGACAGGTTTTATTAGGAGGCTGAACATCAAAGTCTGAGCTTCCCACTGCTTCTGGGACTGCCTAAGTATAGCCAATAAGAAATGCAACTTTGTCAGCATCACCATCACTGGGTAAAATAATTAGTCTTTCCAGAAGACATGACAACTCTTCCCTTGACAATCTGACCATGACAATAGAGGTCTGGTTTACAGAATTACAGAACCACAGAAGGGTTGATGTTCAAAGGGACTTCTGGAGTTCACCTTGTCCAACCTCCCTCCTCAAGCAGGGCCACATAGAGCATGTTGCACAGTACTGTGTCCAGATTGTCTTTGAACATGAAAATCCCTCCGTCTCCCTGCACAACCGCTGTCAAGCCTCAGTCACCTTCACATAACGTGATGGTCAGCCTGCAGCTCCTGTATTTCAGTTTGTGCCCATTGACTCTGATTCTGTCACTGGATGCTACTAAAAAGAGCCTGGCTCTATTTTTGCATCCTCCTTTCACCTATTTATATACATTGATGAGAACCCCCGGAGCCATCTCTTCTCTAGGCTTAAGATTTCCAGCACTCAAAGCCTTTTCTCATGGGAGAGATATTGTCGTTCCTTAATGATGCTCATAGCCTTTCATTGGACTCTTTCCTGTATGTTCATGTCTCCTATACTGAAAAGACTAGATACTGATACTCCAGTGCCAAGTGGAGGGGAAGGATTACCTCCCTCAACCGGCTGGCAGCGCTCCTCCTAACGCAGCACGGGATATAGGATTAGTCTTTGTCACAATGACTGTTGTTGACTCATGGTTGATGTGGTCTCACCATGGTTGATTGGTGTCCACCAGGACACTCATCCTTTTCTACTTTCCACCCTGTCAGTCCCCAGCAAGTACTGGTGCTGGGCTTGTTCTGCTCCAAGTACTAGACTTTGCACTTCCCCCTGTTCAACTTCAGGATGTCCCTGTTAGCCCACTTCTCCAGCCAAGATCCCTCTGGTGTATCAGCCACTCCATCAGTTTTGTCTAATCAGCAAACTTGCTGAGGGTACATTCTGCCCCACCATCCTGATCATTTTAAACAGAATTGTAGACAGTATTACCCCCTTGGGTACACTGCTATCTATTGGCCTTCTAGATGACTTTGTAGCACAGATCTCCACCCCCTGCCTACCTCTACAGGTGGTTTTAAATCCATCTGACTGACTCATCATCCAGCCCATGGGAGACAGCTTTATTGAAGTCCAGGTAAAAAATACTACCTGCTGTCCCCTTCTACTAGTATCTATTAAGCCAGTCTATTTCATAGAAGGACATTGTGTTATTCAAGCTTTACATCCCATTTGTGAATCCATATTTGGCTTTGCCTATGTGCTCTCTTTTGCTGTTCTCCATGCACTGTGATGACAGGGAATTTTAATAATCCCTTTATTCTAAAAATGCCTATGGCCAGTAGGTCAGACATTTTCCTATGAAGAGAGTTGCTGTAGCCTCAAGAAAATGAAAGAATTAATAAACAAATTTTATAGTTACTATTAGCATTGCTGTATTAGACAGATTTTAAAGTATTAATCAACAGTTAGAAAGGTGTTATACTACCATCCATATATAGAAATACAATATATCATGTATAATTCAATAAGCTTTTTGTACATAAAAATTATTGCTAATTCTACATAAGTTAAATTTCCAGGTACTCTGAGAAAGTACTTGGTACTCCTGATACTATGAATGAAGAATATGTACAAAGCTATCTTGAGCCACAAGCAGGTCATTTAAAGTATTCTTTCAACTTTTCATTTAATAATGTGCATTGAGCATCAGATGAAAACCCCTGTTTCTAAAAAAAACCCTGATGTTTGAAGTTCTTGCAGTCAATTTGCCTGCTTAATCTATTCCATCTCCAAGCCAAACCCTTCACTGGAATTTTCAAAGTGAGTTAATGTGATGGTTTACATTAGTTTCAGAAAGGACAGCATGATATTTTTAGAACTGTGAATTAAGCTTATGGGGTGCCAGTCTTTTGGATTTCATTTGGACAGACTGTGCTGTTGTCCATGAAACCAAAGTCCTAGAAGCTAAAATTCTTTTGTTGTGGGATCTGTCATTTCCTCAGAAACAAAATCTCATTGTGAATGACTGTATGATACGTAGTATAATGTATTACCAGGATTAGCACATTAGTGTTAAACACTGTGAGATATAATGAATATGCACAAGTTTATCTGGGGCAGTGCCAGACCACCTGCACAGGACACTAGTGATCCCTGCTTCAGGTAACTCTCACCTTTACCTAGCAACTGTGCTAGGTAAAATCCAGGGTTTACAGTTGTTTTGCATAAAACAATGATAACTTGAGGGCGGGTAGAGCATGAAAAGTGGATATTGTGTTATTTTTCAGCTCCAGTGGGCATAGCCTATATGCTGTTTGAGGGACCAACCAACAATTTCTAATGTTTTGCTGATGAAAAATGTGAACTCTAAGCAAACAGGATTATCTTCTTAATGGCTGCAATTTGCATTATTTTAATAGGATTTATTCTGAATGGCTTGGAGAATGAAAGAAACATCCCAGCTCATTCAACAAGACGTTCCCTGAATGAGTTCATGGGGTTGTATGTAATACTGGCCTTATACAGGCATTGCTGTGAAACAAGGCTGAATTCAATGGCAGAAGCTAGAAGAATCATGGAAGAATTGAGTCCTTTTGAACATAAGCAAACATTTTGTTTGTGAAAAGAAATGCTCATAAAATTTTTGCTTTAGACAAAGCAAGGAGAAACAAAGAGTACAAAATATGTTCTCTTGTGAGGAACATCTGCAGGGTACAGAGAGGGCTGGTCCTGCCCCAATGGCAGCCTGGCTGACAGCCTCCTGTTGCTGCTGTTGCCTTCTCCAGAGAGAGAAAACAGGGCTGGGGAACACAAGTTAAGACACAAAAGTTTTACTCTAACTGATTAAATTAATGACTGCCCTCTGCATACCAAATAGGGTTGCAATTTTTCAGAGCTTTCTGATTAGGTGGGTCTAGTGGAAATGCACATGACCAGGAGAAATCTTGGCTCAAGAGTGACACACAACTGCCTGGCTGCCCAGAAGCTGCTCTGTTAACCCACACAGTGAAGGTGATGTGGTGATGCAAAAAAGTCTCCAATATTAATATAAAAAGCACAATACAGAAAATACCCAGCTTAATGGTAACAGTGTTTCAGATGTCATTTCATGCTCGCTGCATGCCCACACACAGGCTTAGTCTTTGCATAACTTAAGCCAATGTCTGTAAGTTGTGTCAAAAAGCAGATGCTACTTAGGAGCTTTGTGCTGAGGATGAGTAGGCTGCATAGCAAAACAGCTAACCAGATAGCCTTAACTACAAAGCCTTGCTAATTTGTGAACTACCATGCTCTTTTACACTTTTCTTATGTTTTATATGTTTTATGTTTAATACATTTCTAAAGATAAAGATCGAGCCCAATGTTTAACACAGTATCATATGGTGTAATGTTATTACTAGCTAAAATACATTGAAATTATGTCATTGAAGAAACTATACTAGAGAACTAAAGCTGAAGGCATTTTGGTATAAGGTCCTCCAGCTGTCTCTTTAATCTGATCACAAAACATTGCAGATATTGCGCCATGTTAATTTGAACAGAAATGCGATCTGCATTACAATTACTTTTCAGCATTTGAATAACAGACAAGTATTTGTTTTGAATGGATACATTTAACTGAAACAAATATCAGTATGAAATGAAAGCCTTTAAAACTAACCCTCTGGCTTACATTATTGTAAGACATGACTGACAGCTGACTGACTCTGATATCCCTAGAGGAAGTTTTCCTTCTGAAGCAATCTTAACAACTGTATCAATAAAGTGCAGCAATAATCAAGAATGATATTTCCATAGATTATCTCCTGCTGTTTGATAACAAGGTAAAGTGTCAAATTGCTTCATGCCTTGATAGGGACCTACTGAAGAACTACAGGATGATCAATATTCAAAGATGTTACATAAATATTCTGTACTCCCTGACCATCATACAGTTTTATTCACTGTAAAGAGAAAAAGCTTCAGGGGACAGTCTTGAGTTACTTCACAAAAACTAAGAGAAAGTACTATGAAAGGGTAGGCTACTGAATGGAGCTAACCTGTCAGGTGTTTTGGATATGGCCCAGGATATCATAGACTATGATGGTGTCAGATATTCTGCACAAAAACCCCAATTTTTCAAAATTGCAGAAAGAAATAATGTTGACACTTTCTTTTATTATTGAATGATAAGGAAAAATACAACTTGCAGACTGCAAGAGGGAAAATTATGGCTTGGACTAGTGAAAATGCGCCTTCCTTGGATAAAACAGAAGTTCTGTTGATAAAAGAGCCCATTAGGACTGTCTCAATTTATCAAGAGAGGACAGGGCAAAATTATGAATGAGACTAAGAACATTGTTGTAGGAATGTGGATGGTTTGTCTGATTGAATTCTGACAATTAATCAGTGCAGCTTTTCAAATAAGCTCAAAAACTCCACCTTCCCATCAGTTTCAGCTTTTAATCTAAAAACGTTACTTCCCCCCCGCCCCCCCCATGTACTATTTACCTCAATAATAACCTGTTTTAGTGCTTCTCAAAAGACTCCATATTGGAGTTAAAAATGCTCTAAATTACTAAAAAGTATGTTCTTTATTCTATTTGGCTAAAAAGAAAGCCCAGCAGCCACTTCGGCCAAATTATACCAACCAAATTATACTGAAGAGGGTGAGATTCATGATACCAAGAAATGATGCTCCTGTACAGCAGATATTATAGTAAAGAAGCCTCATGTGTACTTCATGCTGAAGAGCATGAACCACTTCTTACCATGAATAAGACTCTATGAGTTGGCCTGAAAGCTAAAAATATTACCTGTATCTCAACCTTTAGCTAGAGGTCATTTTGTGCTGATTTGGTGACTTTTTGAGGAATACATTTCTTGTACCTTTCCTAATGTACTCAGAATAGCATCAACAATCCTGTACTTCCACTGGCATAGAAACTCAGCTGGCATGAGGTAAGGACCTGCATCACAAAATACAATTACATATTAGTGGCAAAATACTTTGTGTGGAGTCAGCAGAAACAACTATGAAAATTTGAGTTTGCAACAGAATTGTGACAAGACTGAGCTAGTTGTTACCTCTTGAAAATATTAATGCCAAACTCTCAGTCTTCAGTTTGCTTGTTTGCTGTTTCCTTCAAGAACTATTTTAGGTGATGCGGTTCTCTGCTGTTTGCTTTAGCTAAAACAGAGATGCCAAGAATTATGAGAAAACTCAGAGAAAGAAATGATCAGCCAGATTATCTAGATGGTGGGGTTTGGGTCTGCTGCTCTTCTTGGATGCCAGTTATACTTGCATGATCTCCCCATTACTGCTGCTGCACCTGTGCCCACAGTGCATCACACCTGCATCAGGAATCCTCTCTAATCACACATCTTGTGTTTGTGGACAGGTGAGGAAATAGTTTTGGTTTGACAGGACTTCTCATCCTTGAGATTCTGGTCCAGATCATATTTGTTACTCCATGAAATTGTTTTCCTTGGTTAAACTGCAGGCAGCCATGTAAGACTGTGCCAGAGCCACTGACAATAACACAAAACATGCTCAGTGTATCCTCTGGGGGCTGGTTGCTTTTCTCAAGGCTTTTCTCTGTCCTTGGGCAGGATGAGGCAGCTGTGTAAATCAAGTATCATTAAGTAGCAGTAGTGATGTCTTACAACATAGATCAGGAGAAGGAATTGAGAAACAGGAGAGCTAGTTTGGTTTTAGCTGCAGATGCAAGCAGGGACTGCACACAGCACAAAAGAAGAATCCACAAGAAAGGTATGATAAAGTCTAGTGCCATTTAGTGTGACAGTGGCATAAAAAATGTAGGATGGAAGACATCTGTGATGCCTCTTTGTGCCTATACTACTAAGGATACCTTTCAAAACCTTGCCAGTAAACAGATTTTCACATTTTTCAGAGTTGTAAGGATGCCTGTAAAAAAATTACCCGTTTCATCGTATCTGTGAAAATGGTTCATTTTTAATGGTAATATTTTAAATAATGAATCCCTTTCAGAGCAGGGAATAAGCAAAGGCATTTTCCATTTGGTTATTTATCCTCTTTATTTGGAGCTGCCATGTAGGAATTCAAATCAAATTAATCTAAAGTGACTGTCTTTTAATATAGAACAATATAAAGCACACATATAAAATTATTCTCCTTATGGCTAAAGAACACATAATCCATATCAGAATAATACCAATTCTATATTTCTGCAGCTATCTTACATCTTTCCCTTCAGATGTTAGCCTGAGAAAAAATTAATTTGTTTTCCCAGTATGATTTGAAATTAAATATTAAGTAGTTGATTTATCAGAGAACTTAACGTGTTGTTTCCAGACAATCTCCTTTTGTTTGAAACAAATTTAATGCAGGAACAGAAAAATGTATATTAATGATCAAAAGCTGTTTATAGACAAGTTTAAAGTGCTATCAACTAAAGGATTCTCATGATGAAATCCAGACCAGTAGTGCAGAACAGAATTAATGGAGGATGTATTAAATACCCAGAGGTAACTGAAAATGAGGAAAGGTAAAAATTTGCATTTATTTACAATAGAAATCCAATATAAACATTTATCTCTTCTAACTTGGGTTGATTCAAAGCCAACTTCTGATATTGAAGCCAAAAATTAAAAAAATAACTGCTTAGTTTAGGTAAGTGAGATTCTAAATATGTCAGATTTTTAAACTTGGAAGTGATCCTGGCTTCAAATGTTACTATATCAGTGCAACCTCCTAGTGTTAAAAAAGAAGGCTGATTTTGTTGTGGGTTACTTTCTTTTTGGGTTGGTGTTTTTTTTTTTGTTGTTGTTATGTTTTGTTTTGGGTTTTTTGTTTGTTTGTTTGTTTTTTTTTTTTTTTTTTTTTTTTTTTTTTTTTTTTTTTTTTTTTTTTTTTTTTTGTTGTTTGACTNTTTTGGTGGGTGAGACATGAACACTGTGTCTGAGCTGAATGTGGACATTCTTTGCACTGGAACTCAAGGTCTCTCTCCCTTAATCCTTCACCTCAAGGGATCTGCTCAGTCGTTTCCTTATAGCCTCAGAGTCCAGATCTATCTGTGCCTTTGGCACAGGGTGGATGAGAACTTTTCTGAGGCTTAGCACCCACCAATATCCTTCTAACATGGAGCAAGCCTCATGGTTTCCTTTCAACCAAGCACTGTCTTCTCTAAAACCAGTCTAACAGGTACCATGCCTGCTCAGGGAGAAGGAGCTTCAAGTTTTAGGCTCTCCTCAGTCTCAGTGATACTGAGTCCCCACACTGACCAAAGGCAAAGCTGGAGAAAATTCCTCATTCTTCTTGCTCTTTATCAATTTTGTATTCAACCAGGGCTGGATGGAAAGCAACACATTCTCTCCTCCTCAGCCATCTGTGACAGATACTGCCAAGACCAGGAATCTGAATTAGGATTTCTCCTGCTGCAGTTGTAATACTGTGTTTAGTACTGAAATAAACTGTTGCCACTCTGCATCAAGCACAGCCTAAACCTGCATAATGGAGAAGGCCTGGGAAGGACATGGATAGCTTGTCTGTGAATCTCAACTGGGAAAGGGTATGAGACATACCTGGTTTTTTTTAGTCTGGGCAGCATCACTGTAGTTTGAATATTGTGTTTGCAAAATATTAGCATTGCTGATTTGGTTTTTTTAATCATCATGAGAAACATGAAAGTGTTGATAGATCTTCTATTGCCTAAGGACCCAGGCATATCTTGGAGGGCTGCACCATTAGGATGAAGTGCTTCAGTTCCACTGACATCCAATGTCAGGTGTCCATATGCTTTGAGGGTCTGCACTAGCTCCTCCATGAATACCACAGGACGCCTGGGCAAGTTTTGTGGTCAAGTTTCATCAGCAGAGTCTAGCTCTACATCCTAGACTAATATTCAGCAAAATTCAGACCCCTCTGCTTAAATTCTCTGTTCAGCAATTGCTTGCTGAAACATCAGGATTCCCAGACTGTCTACTGTCTTTTGTACTGAGCAAAAAGCTGCACTACCTGTACAGTACTGCTGTAAATTTATAGCTTGCAGAGCTTGTTGAAATCTTTTGGGTTAAAAAAATCCTCTGTAACTGTGGGTATTTTATCTGTATGCAAGAGAGAAAATATATTTAAATACAAAGCAAATACCTCCAGGGTGCTAAGCAAAGGTTAACTATCACTGCCAGTCAAGCTGGGACAGTGACAAATGACCTGAAAGAGGGAGATACTCTAAGGGCAAGAGAAGATGCTCTAAGGTTGCATGAAGTATTGAAAACAGACCCTTGATCCCTTCTGTTTTATAGGGAGTGTACGGGAGTGATAGCACCAAGAGGGTGTTATGCTTGTTCCTCCCTCAGAATCCTCATAGTCACAGAGCATCAAAACCCATTAAAGATCTCACAGGACTAGGGGAGTGTTTGCCAGTAAAGATAAAGTTGAGAACTAAGAGAGTTTTGTAGGCTGTGAATTATAAATGGTCCTTTGTGGGTTTTCCATCTAATGTCTCTATTCAAAAATGTATTGACTGTAAGCAAATTAGATAAAGATCCAGTATTTAGTATAGTAATGCTTTCTTGTGGAGGACAAACCTCTCTCATCAACTAAAGGCTTTGCCAGAATTGCTATTATATTTAATGAACCAGAAAATAATATACAGCCAGGTTAATATTCTTCCAAAAATTCTATTATAGGCCACAGCTAGGGGAAAGGACACTGTATCAGTGACATGTGGTGGGAGGTCAATTACTGTGCAAAATCATTTCACCAGCTTATATTTAGTGTTCAAAACTTCATCTGGCTTGCACTAATTGGAAGGCAGCCTGCATGTGAAATGCCCTCAGAAATGCAGGTATGCTTGCAGTAGGTTACTGCATTGCAAATGTTATCTTTTCATTTTTGCCATTTCCAAACTCACAAACGCTGGTGGCTTTGCCCTTTAAGTTATAATAATGTGCTGCAAAACCCTAACAATGCCTTCACTAGGGACTTAGTTACAGAGAATTTTAATTAGGATGGCCACCCCATCTGTAAGTTTTGCTTACTGGTGCACTTCTGACTTAGTGCTGAGATATTATGAAAAAATACACTTTCCCCAAAAAGGAGAGCTTGACTAGACATGAGAAATATTAAACGTTTTAGGACATTTTGTCCTAATAAGATTAGAAAATAATTCTGCTGATACAAATGATTAAAGTAGGATATGATAAACATATGGTTCAGAAAAGTAACAAGATCTAAGATGATTATCTAATCTGACCACTTCTTATATTTTATATATTTATATATCTCTTTTGCTCACCTGCACAGCAGTGATAGCAATGAGGAGCCAAGTCATAGGATCCTTTCTTTAATTTAGACTGTTTTTACAATCTTTTGTTACTGTGGAACCACTCAGTCCCAACAGGACTCCAGTATTAAAACACTACATTTCTAACCCCTCCCTGGGAACACATGAACCCAGTAAGGGACTTTGCTAGAGTTGCTGTTTGATCAGCCCTTCTACTGACCTATACCAGGCTGATCTTTCAGCTAACAAATTCTTTTTTTTCCTAGATGGGATTAAGCAATAGCCTCAAATAAAAAAGTTCCTCTAGTCTTTCAAGCTTAATAGTCTTTGCACAAATTTCTTTTAAGTGCTTCTCTCTGCTTTTCTAAATCTTGATCAATTTTTCACACTTTCCCAGCCAGAAATTGGTCACAGTATTCCGGTAGCAGTCACATCCATATCGAATGTGAAAGTGAGATGGTCTCTTTACTCCTCTTCCACATGGCTTTGTTTAAATACTGAAGGATTTCATTTAATCCCTTCAGCCACAACTCTGCTCTGAAAACTGGTGTCTGGCTGATTACCTGGGCAGTAAGTCATTATCAGAGTGATTAGACCACAGCTCCTGATCTTTCAGTATGAGCCAATAAACTGAACAGAAATGCATATGATTTGCCTGTGCCTGCTCAAAAACACAATCAAATTCTATCAGTGATCTGTCAGCCTCACTGTTTACTGCTCCCTCATGGTTTACTGCTCCCTCTATTCCTGCACACTTTCTCAATCATGGGTTTCTCTTCCATGTTACTGATAAAAAGTAAAATCATCTGAGGCCAAGAATAAACCCTTGAAGGATGTTGTAATTTTTTCTATTTGATGAAATTTCAGAGTCTACAGTGTCACACTGTCAATTCAGCTTCAATACCATTAATCAATTACTTTGGTATCCTGTTTCTTAAGCAGAAGGTTGTACAAGTCTAGGTCAAGTGATGCACCAAAGTGCAAGTATGTCACACCTGCAATATTTCTTTTAACAATTGCATTTGTAATTGAGTAAGAAGTACTGGCGTACAGGTCAATGATTTTTTTTTTCCATTGGAATTACCCATTCATTAATCCTATCATGACTCTCATCATCAGGACTAACTGTTGTCTAGGTTTTTCTATCTGTTCCTTATCTACCCTGATACTGATACCAGGCTAATCAGTTTGCAACTTAAGAAAACACTTAGAATTATTCACCCAGTATAAACTCTTTTTTTCAGATCGTGGGCCAAGATTATTATTTTAGAGACTATCAGGTAGGTTACAATCCAGTACAGACATCTCTTAGTAAAGAGTTACAATCTCTAAGATATAATCCCAAATTCTTTCATGCTTGGTCTTCCTTTGGTTTTCAGCCTTCCTCAGGAGAGGAGTTTGTGCTCTGGATCTTGATAGAACAGAGTAGAAGGTCAGCAGAGAGTTATTGTCTGTCACTTACCAGGGAGCTCTTACTTTGCACGGTTTGTAGGCTTTCCTGGTTGCCCTCTGTGTAGACCCATTGATTTGATACACTCCCTAATGACATGTTGACACTCCTCTGAATCAACAAGTATGAAATAGTTGCCCCATCTTTAGCCATTCCAATGCCTAAATTATGGTCATTTTGGTTAAGTCAAGGGTAAAAAGTCATTGACTTTGCTGGCAGTGTGCCCAGGTAATATTCCACATCTTCAACTGTATATTGACTTCATTACTATCATAAAATCATAGAATATGCTGAGTTGAAAGGTACCCATCAGGATCACTCAGTCTAATTCCTAATATCAGAGGACCTACAGCAAATAATTACTTAGCCTATAATGGGTAAATATCCAAATAATTGGTTCTTTTCTTTCATTTTTTCTTAAAGTAATGCCATTCTATTTCTAAAGAAAATTTTTAAATTATTCTAAATTTAATTATTATTAATCTTTCATGTCATGTGTCCCTAAAGTGTTAGATGCCCATATTTTCTAGCAAAACAAAAGTTTAATTTAATAGCTATACTTAAAATTGTACTTAATTTTGGTGTGTTGAGGATTTTAAGATTAAATTCAGTGAGGCCAATTCAATTAGATATACTGCAGACCTCAGTGAAGATGCCAGCTTCTGGAGAACATAGTTATTAATCACTATGAGCCACATCATGTCTTCTGAGTTAGCTAAATACACACATAGAGCTGGACTTACACGATGATCTTGAGGACAAGACCTTCCACTCCTATAGTGATTAAACAATAATAACAATGCTATCAGTGAAAAATTAGTTAAGACAAATTTGACTATCCAAACCTCAAAAGGAACATTGTAAAGACTTTGTGTCTACAGATATTCAGCTAGAAAAAAATCCCAAAGATCTCAAGTCATGATGCTAGCATCCACCAAAATGTGGCTGGATGACAGAGAGAGTACTAACATTGGGAAGAAAAAAAATAACTCCTGCAGTGATTTCTCATCAATGATTTCTTCTTTGACAACCCTACCTGGAAGGACTCTCAGAAATAAGTTTAAACATTCTTCAGTGTCTTTGCATAATGAATATACAATGCAGAGTGAGCATGGAAGTGAAGACATCTTCACCTTGCAAAGAGAAGAGCCCCTATTTAGAGTTTTTAGATCAATTTTTAAGGAAAGAGTAAAAACAAAATTTTGAATGCTGTATAGAGAACTTAGATTATCTAACAAAACACTGAAATAAAAACAAGCAACTCAGGTCTCTGATCTATTTTTACTTTAGGACACAGATGAAGGGCCATATCTTCTTCGTAAGTTATCTTTCAAAAGCAGCCCTAATCCATAGTCCTAAAATCAGATCCTATCACTTACCTAACCAGGACATGTTCTGGAAACATTGTATTCCAATTTTATTCCAGCTTGTATTCTGTGAAGAAAAGGTATTTAAATTACAGCTGCTGTCTTATAAATTTTGCAAAATAAAGTATTGAGGGAATTCAGTTTGTTAAGGAAAAAGAAGCTTTTAAGAACAATCTTGGTACACATATATGCAGATCAGCCAAGCTGACCCACACCATCCATTTGGATCTGAAGTGAAATTAAAACGTGCTATTAAACTTGGCCATCTGCACTAAGGATGCTAAAGAAACCTGCTAATTATTATTAGCTCTATCATATACTGCAGTGTTGGCATCAGTATTTCATAACTAGCCTCACAGAGTAAAATGTATTTCTTTTTCCTCCTACTTGCACAGCAGTCAACTGCCTAGGACACTTACAGGAATTTGAACCTTGTAGTGCCAAGCTAATTTTTTTTTTTGCTGATCAATGGAGAGAGGACAGTAGATTTTTTGTGTTATTATTTACTTTGAATCTCCCTTCCCATATATGTATCAGTCCTGCAAACATTTATGCACATCATTAATTTCTTGCAGGTAAATAATTATCTCACTGAGGCTGACTTCTAAGGTTCTTACTTAATATTTTTAAATTTTCCAAAACCTAAATTCAATTTATGAAATATTTTCAGGATTTCCCACTATTTCTAGATCCCTGCTTAGCTGCTGCTTATTATTAGCAAGATAGAAAAAAAATGTTATGCAAACTTTTTGCCTTCAAAACATTTTGGTTTCATTTAGTGCCCCCAAATCCACAGCTCTCACAGGCTTAAATATACACTGGCTCAAGCCCTGAGGGACGAATTCAGGAATTCTGTTTCTGTGATCAGACATTCACCACGTGAGGATCATTGTTTCCCTTTTGCTGCCATTTTTGTTTCAATCCATTCTCCTTAGTCTACTGGTATTCAAATAACCTTTCTTTCAACTACAGTAATACAAATTGTTTATTCCCAAGTCATCACTTCAGCTCTTTTCAAAATTGGCAGCTACTATCCTAATAACATTGAATTGCACTACAAACTCTTCTGAGGAGGAAGAGCCCCAGGCACTGGCACAGGCTGGGGGCTGACTGGCTGGAAAGCTGCTTTGAAGAAAAAGCCTTGGGATCCTTGTGGACCCCACACTGAACACGGGCCAGCAATAAGCTCCTGCAGCAAAGGCAGCCAACAGCATCCAGAACTGCTCTAGGAGAATCCTTGTCAGCAGAATGAAGCAAGCAATCTCTTCTGTCTACCCAGCACTGCAGAGATACCTCTGGCATGCTGGGTCCAGCACTGCACTCCCCATTACAGGAAACATGGACATGCTGCAGACAGTTCAACGAAGAGACAGAGAGACAATTAAGGGTTTGGAACACCTGACATATAGGGAGAGGCTGAGAGAGATGGAACTGCTTAAGTGGGGATCTTATCAGTATGTATAAATGCCTGACTGGGAGAGTAAAGAAGTCAGAGTCAGACTCTTCACTGTGTCAGGACGAAGATCAATAGGCATAAACTGAAAATCAGGAAATGCAACTTAAAAATAAGAAGAAACTCTCTTATTGTAAGGGTCAAAGCAAGGAACAATTTGCCCAAACAGGTTGTGGATTGTCCATCCTTGGAAGCACTCAAAATCTGACTCAATGTGGCCCTGAGCAACCTTCTATAGC
The DNA here is from genome assembly GCA_013400275.1 of Rhadina sibilatrix. Lineage (NCBI taxonomy): Eukaryota > Metazoa > Chordata > Aves > Passeriformes > Phylloscopidae > Rhadina > Rhadina sibilatrix. The sequence continues at coordinate 671,491 of VWYO01024105.1, forward strand.
TGATCCTTCTTGGAGCAGAAGTTTGCTCTATATAATCTCCAGAGGTTCCTTCTAACCTCATATTTTCCATCATTTACTTTAATAGAAAAATACTTTGTGGAGAAGGTATCAAAATGGTTCTTAAAGCCTTGAACACAAATTCCTTGAATACAATATGCATGCATGTTACTGAGAATAGTATCTGCCATCAGAAATAGCAATAATGGGTTATAGGCTGTATTTGCAAGAGTCAGCCTTTCATAAACTGAAGAAATTCACTTCTAACAAGTCCATGCTTTCAAGTAAGGGTTGTGGGTTGTTCTTTAACAGAGCTTAGTACAACTTCACTGCTTAGACAGGTTTGATGGAAGGTGGGAATCAATAATTTAAGTTCTTTTAAAAATATGCATAAGTACATCACAGAGAATATAAAAACTTCAGGGGAAAGGTGATATTATTATTTAATGCCTTGTTGATGAGGTTTATTTTGGTAAGCTCTTGACAGCACAAGGTAACATATCATCTTTGCGTTGACACAAACACTATCAAAATATGAAAGGATGCACAGCAGAAAAAGAACTGCATCTAAAATAGATTTTTGAGAGAACAAATTATTTTTTTTCCTTCCCAATAGTTAGACTTTTTTTTGTTGTTGTTAGAATGTTGCCAATGCCTTTAAGCAAAATCAAAAATAATTTTTGTTGTCGTAGGTCACTCTGTGCAGGTCTGTTTAAAATTCTCAATTTCTTTCCACGTTCCATTCAATGCTGGAAAATATTTCCTGGCATTTGAGATGGGGATTAATTCCTTTCTTTTTCCATTGTTTTTGAAGTATAGCTTCTTTCATTACTCACTACACTGTGTACACTGTGCTATGCATTTTTACATTGGAGACCAAGGCCTTTTCCTATTTTTCCCTTCTTTTCCTTTGTTTGGTTTGCAATGAACAAACTCTCTCTCCGAGAGCTCCAGAGGGCAGTGTTGTGCTGAAAGCATCCGTTCTCTTGGCTCTGCTTGGATATTTTTTGGGAACCAGGAGGCTGAATGTTATTTACTGAATGTTATTTACAGACTTGCTTGAATGGCTTAAGTCTTAATTCACAATTGCCTTGGATATACACAATTTAAGGTTGGGGTCCTTGCAACAAACAAATTAGCTGAGTTTGTGCACATACTGTGATCTTTAAGGTTTTTCAAATGCTGTTAGATGAAATCAATTAAAAAAATAGAGGTTTAAATATCAGTCATCTTTAATAATGCTATGCTAGATTCACCAAGAAGGTTCAATGGGCTGGAATGTTAACTTCCCTCCTTGTATCACACTGCAAGGAAAGGAGGAAAGAAACATCCCCACGAGGGTGCAAAGCAATGCTGTTCCCCTTCTCCCTCAGAAATTCTGCAAAAGAGCAGTTTTCAGTTCCAGTCAAGGAACTGAAGCACACTCAGGAGCACACTGTGAGAAAGGCTGCAGGGAAAGCAGGCTACACACTACACACCTCCTCAAACTACACACCTCCTTCAAGTATGGTCTCTCATACCTCCTACATCTGCCTCAATGAGGTGTACACCTGAATTGCTACACACCTGGAAAAAACAGGATCACCACGTCCAGTTGCTACTGCCCTCCAGACTCCTTGAAAATTTTCAGACTGCATTTTTTCTCATTTTTCAGGCATGTTTCACACGGACACTTTGTCTGCGTCTTAAATGACTGTGTGATGCACAGAATGGCTGCTAACAAATGGTTACATTCCAGCAGCCTTTCAAACCACCACTTTCCCACTCAGATCCACATGTCTTCCTGTCCATGCATTTCTTCTGCTCCTTGCTCCTAAACCCCTATGTCTCTTGTCATCTGTCCACATCACCTCTCTTTTCTGACCACCCACACTGCTCCCAGGTTCCCTGCCTTCTGACACTCTAATTCCTGTCATCTCTATGTCCTCCTCTTTCAGATTAAAGTCCATTGTCCACCACCAGGACCAGTGTCCTGCTGCAGTTCTCTTTGCTCTCCTTGCAGTGACCATGGTTTATTCTTTCTTTGGTCTCCAGAGACAACTCTTGCTGCTCAGGGTGCTACTTGGGTTAGAAGCACGAGCAATGACAACAAAGCTAGGAGTATTCTAACTCATCAGTTGCCTGAGGACATCCTATGCCACCACAGCTCTCAAGTACAGAAGCACTTGTTTACGCCCTCAGACTGTAGAAATCACCTTGTGAGCTGTGTGTGGCTTACAGCCATAGCTTGAACTGTTTGGATGCAAGCCTGCATTCACTTTCAAGAGCTGGCGTGCCACCTTTTTTAAGGATGCCCTTCAAGCAATAGCAGCTGGACAGGCATAACCCCTGTAGCATGGCTGGAATCCACCAGACACGTCCCAGAATACCAGTCTATTTGGATTCCTTGCAGATGGTATGGACAGGAAGATACTATGGGATGGTCACTGGGAGCTGAAATGAAAACTCCTGACAAGGGCCATGGAACATTTTGCACATTTTTTTCAGTGAGCCTCTGTATCACTGAACAATGAAGATAGACTAAAGAGTGGGTGCTGCAAATCTTTACAGATTTAAGATTACAGAATTGGTCCTGGCAAGGTAAATCTATGTTTTCACCAGGACATGAACTCTCTTCCTACAGCGAGACACTTGGCAGCAAGCATGGGGGCATCATGCAGACAAAGCTCAGGACAAGAATTAGTTTTTTGTTGAAGAGGGAAAAATATGATTCAGTTCTTCAGTTGTTGTCCTCCAGAACATGTTGTCTTAAGGCTATATCGAATGGAAAAGGAGGAATAATAAAGAGTGGGGCAGTACTTGGGCAGATCAAGTGCTGACAGGACAGTTGCCATAGAAATACTTTAACCCTGTATCTCCAGTAGCAAAATGTTACAAGTCTGCTTTTATATTCTTTGTGTTGGATGTTGGCCAACATATCATAAGTCTCTGCCTTATGATACTACTAATTCTATGTGGATTTTGAGGATCTACTAGGAGGTGTCACTTGCACCCACACAGGTGACACGGGTGCCCCATGGGTATCTACAATTGCCTCATTGACATGAACAGTTATTGACAAGGTGCTTGGAACTGCTCACAAGAGAAGTAGGTTTCAACATCCTCATGAGACTTAGAAATATATCACTATTTAAAACTGCTCATACAGCACAAGCAGGCTTTGCTATTAGCTCTGTCAATAAACATATCTCGGGATTTGTGACTTGAAGACATTGATGCTCCATGCCGAGAAAAGGGAGTGGAAAAGAAAATGTTGCCATCTGTTTGTGTAGAAGTTTAAATTCATGCACCAGATCTCCTGCACTTCAAGAGAAGATGAGTCTTCTCTTTTTCTTACAGTCTTGAGAGTTGAGGCAGTGCTCATATAGCAAGACCTTAAAATAGACTGAAAGGGTGTTCACCATCAAGCCTCAGCCTCTGATTCAGATGCCTACACTGAAAGCCGCCAGAAATCAGAGAACCTCTCTCCCAAAATATCAGTCAAACCATCATCCTGTTTGCTGAAGCTCCACTGACACCCAAGGGAAGCTGGGTTGCTCATGTGAACTCCCAAGGGACACATCAAATCTCCACGGGGCTACTCATTCCACAGGGTCATTATGGGTCACCCAGGTTTTGCAGGTTTGGGTTCTAACATTGTATTGGTATGATACAATTTCAAATAGAAAGGTTTTAAAACAACATTGCTAAAATTCACCTGAATGATGACAACATTGCTGCCTGACAGAGGTAAATTTAAAAAAAAACAAAACCTCAGGTATCAATACTTGTTTTTATTTATAATAGTTTGTGGTAACCCAGATATAGAATTGCCTAGACAACTCTGACTTAATCATGTGCATCTGCCAGCTTGCATTTTTGCAGGCACATCTACCCTGACAAAGGTTTTTAATATTTAAAATCATGCAAATTATCTATTCAGCCCTCAAAAAAAAAAATAAAAAATCATTGTGATTAATTCAGTATCTCAGTTTCAGGCACTTCAAATTCTGACACCTTTCTTCAGGCTACAGAGAGCTTTATTAATTGTACTAAAAATCCTGTGCAAATATTTTTAAGATATTGTTTAGTACTCAGTTAAATTTTTTTTATATGAGTATGTTACCATCTATCAATGTTGTCACGAGTCTCTAGATCTCAGTAGAGTTTTTTTACTCTGCTTTTAAAACACAATTTTATTCTAAGAGCCTCTGTTTATGCACATTGATCAGTCATGTCTACTCAGAAATGCTTATATCATATCTGAGGTCAGGAATTCAGCTGCATTTAAATTATATGCCAGATGGATGGGCAATGCATACATTTCAGTCCTTTGACAACTTAATGAACATATCTCTTGGCAAGATGAGGTTATCTGAACATCCCAAATCATCTGTCACATTTGTCTCCAAACTTTTGGGCTGTAGTCTACAGTCAGCAATGAAAACTGACCCCCCCCCCACTGTCTCATTGACCTTTAACTGAAAAAACAATTATTTGCTTCCTAGTGCAGCATGTCACCATGGCCTTGTCAAGTAAAGGGGGTAAATTTTAATTTATAATGAGTTTCAGGAATCTAGAAACATTACGTAACTAAATCTCTCACCCTTCAAGTTAGTTATTTTGTCAGCCATTTAATTTAACTGGCAAACTATGCAGAAAAAAGGTTTTAGCACACATTTTCAACCTGATGACTAATCTGGCTATGTCATTTTTGAAAGACTACCTGCAAGTACTGTTGGCTGTAATCTTAAAGAGTGGTCAGGAAGCAGAACTTTAAAGAATATTCTCAGTTACTCAGGAAGGAAAAGTCTGCGACATGTAAATTGAAATCTCCTGCAGAAGACTAAAACTTGGCAAAACAAGTCAAATAGAACATTTCTGATCAATTTTACCACCTATACATCAACAACATTAATAGAATCTATACTTAAGGGTGCGGCATCCCCTTGGGAATTGAGTCACTAGTGTCTTAAACTAGAAGCCCAAAATGTCCTTGAGTTGCTTAAAGTTAGTGGATAGCTGAAAGTTGGCTTATACAAATCACCCAAGGTCACCTATGCACTGATTTTAGTGGCAAAGCTGCAATGAGAACCTGGAATTTACTGGCTTTCATCCTAATGGTCACTTCACCAAACCAAGATGCCACCATTATGGCAGACAATGATCATAAAACACAGCAATGCTCTCAATTTGCACTAAAACTGCACTTTCACTGTTCTGAAAAGCTATCATTCAGTCTGAAAGTTACCAGAATTGCTGGACAAACATGATATAAATACATAGTGTCACAACAAACATAGTTTTTTTAGTAGAGTAATACTGCAAAAAGAGCAAGAGAAAGAATATGGAAAGAGAGCAGACAATCCTGTTAAAATATTAGAAAGGAAAGAATAGTAAGTAATGGAAACTATTCAGTCATTCTTCAAGCTCTTACTGAACTCAGATGTAATACTAGCTACAAGACTTTGAAAACATTGAGATGACAGTTCATAGAATCATAGAACAGTTGGGAATTGGAAGGGACCCTTTAAAGGTCATCTAGTCCAACCCTTCAGCCATGGGGGAGCAGTTGTCCAGACCTCAGAAGGGTTGGAATCCCTTGGTGTCCCTTCTCTTCCTTTTGCCATGGGTTAGCACAATGTCATTGATAAGCAGAAGCTTTAACAGACAACCTGTTCCTGTCTGGGTGACCCTCACTGCTGGCTCTTGTCATCCTCCTGACAAGACAGCTGCTCTGTGCTTTTTTGTGCCTCCCCATTCCTGACTGATATTGTTCCCATTTCTTGTTGTCATCCTCTCCACTCTTCCCAGAGTCCTCCATCTTCTGGAATGTCAATCCACATCTTCCCACGTTACTCCAAGAACATTCATCCAAATTTGTTCTTTCTGCCAGCTTCCTGTCAGCTATGCTCACCTCCCATCACCCTTTCCAACTAATTCTGACTCTCAACACCTCCTTTATGGTTTATCACCTTCTGCTCACCTAACCATTCTGACATCATGCAGTCTCTTCCTTAATTTGTAAAGAAAAAGAAAGAGGTCAGTGGTCTGTATCCCACTTATTTTGGTAACCATTCTTCCATTTTATTCTACCTCTCCCTTTTAAGCTACAGACTGCAATCCCTACCTTGAGTCAAAGTTCTTGGCTTTCATCAACTGTTTTCATTGAACCTTACTTTCCACATGACCTCTAATTACCTCTTTCTAACTAATGCTGTGAATCAGTAGTCATTTGCAGTTCCTCCCTCAGCTTCAATGTGACTTCAATCTGCTCTTCTTGGCCTATCATCTTTTTCTCTTTATCAAGAGATTCCAATCTGCTCATGTTGACAGACTACCACTGACAATTATCACTGACAATTACATTTTCAGGGAACAGCCTTTGTACTTTCTCCCAAGCTGCTCTTCTCTTCTGAGAATCCACCCCCTTGTTATTTTTCAATTCTTTTGAAACTTTACTTTTCAATAATCTCTCTTGCTCTCAAAAAAACCAAAAAAAAAACCCAAAAAACAAAAAACCACAAACAAACCCACAAAAAAACCCAAACCCAAACCACTGGAATATGCTAGGATCACCTTACTCATCATATTTAACAGCACTGCCTCGAAACAACTCAAAACAAACTTAACAGCACTGCCTCATAATTTCTTCAAATCCCACTTGTCTGTATCCTTGTTATCTTTTAATTATTTGCTTTTAGACAGAGGCTGCCTTTTCACAGAACCTAACATAAAGGGGTAATTTTCTATAAAGAGGCTATCAAGCATCATGGTTATAGAAATACAAATTACAACAGGACTTTAGGTTTCAGTGCTGTAAGAGCATAGTTTGAAGACCTTGATATAAAGAAAACAGAACTACAAACATTAAGAATGTGAACTGGGCCTTAAAAACTCATTTCTCAGACATGCTGGCCATACGTGAGTGTAAGATATACATCAATTGTATGGCATACATCCACTGTCTTTAGAAATAAAGGTTTATACATAGAATCCTGTCTTCACTGTAAGCTATAGACATTTTATTACTAATTTCAGTATGGTCAAGGATTTTCCATCTGAATCTTATCATATACATTTTTTCAATATTTGCAAAGGAAAAGACAGGTAGAACATATATAACATTAACATTTTGTAGTTATAGTCAGTGACTAGAAATTATCTTTACAGCTTGGTTTCTAATTATGTATTAGATTTGAATGCTAAGTTTGACAATACTCAAGTTCCAAAGCCAATATTAAAGGATCACATGCATGACTTAAGAAAACATTGCACTTTTTTTTTTTTTTTTTTTTTTTTTTTGTGGTAGCTGGTTTTACACAGTCTCTTCTGAAATTTAAGTGAATAAATTATTCATCAGCCAGCACTTGTCCTTAGATGGCATAACTTAGATGTCAAAACCACCCAAAACATCCACATTTGCCAAACCTGTCTTGCATGAAATAGAATGAGGATATTTACATAAGTAAAATGCCAAAGCAGAAAATTAACCGTTTCAGGGCCTTTGTACAATCAAATATTGTAATCATTATTATCATATCAAATATTTATTTAACTGATAAAAAAGGATCATAATATTCCCACTGAAAGTGTCCTTACCAGTTAGACTGGTGGTCTTCCTGGTTGGGAGGGGGCAGTTGGCTTTTTGTGATACTGGAGCAATTGGCTTTTATGTGATACTGCCTTTCAATTAGTATGCCAAGAGAAAAATTCAACATGACATTTTAATACAGATTTGATTTGCTTTTTCTGAAACAAAGGGGAACAAATCTCCGCTTTTATGACAATGTGTTTCTTGGAGGAAGGTTATTTCTACAGAAGTGCCTCCACAAACAATGGTGTCTGCCTTTCTGGTGGTGTACAGGGGAAAGGGAGAATGCTGACAGAAGGACTCCATGTGAGACCCCATGTATGCTAACTACACGAGTGTCTGACAGATGTGGTAAAACTATGAGGGGTTTCCACATCTATCTGCACTCTTACAAAAAGTCCTCAGTCCAAGACTGGGCTGAAAAGGATTTGCTCAACATAAGTATTCCCTTTACAGGCATTTCTTTCTACCTTTTACGAACAGGAACTACTCACAGAAAACACTGAAGGAAAAGTTTCAAAAATTTGACTGTGACCAAATGATCCATCTGGAGCAGTTCTCTAGGCTGATGAGCTTAATGAATGTTACCATCATGCAAGGTGGTTGGTGGAGGAACCAGCCTATAATGTGTACTGCTTCCAGTCCACCCCTCACTAAAACAGGGGGACATAAGGACTCAGCTGCTTCATTACACCCCACCTTACTGCAGCTGCCCTTACCACTACTTAGGAACTTAGAAGGAGGTTTACAAATTTAGTCCAAAAGCATTATTTACAACTATTAACATAGGAAGCTGTTACTAAACATCTCTCACTTTCCTTGCATCTGATTTTAAACTCACTTATCATACTCAAGTGTGATACCTCGTGCTCTTCCAGGGCTGGAGCTGTCCCTACTTGGTATCAACTATACTACATTATTTTGGAGAGTCTGAGAAATATATCTATTTGCATACAGACTCCCTCTCAAAGCCCACTGAAATATTGTTTTTACACATACACTATGAGAGAGATTACATTTACAGTCCTGCTGTGTCATGCTCCCACTGAGAACTAGTCAAGTAAAAACCATAAACATTAATATATATTATCAAGATCTGGTAGTCTTTATTGAGATAAGCTTCCACAAAAGAGAGGGAAAATTTTCCTCGAACAGGGATTGCAGGAATCAAGACAAACTTGCTTCAAATCGTAAGATACTTTCTTTCTTTTTTTTTTTTCTTTATGCCCATTTTGCTACAGCTATGACTGAATATGTTAATCAAAATCCTAAAGAACTGTACTCATTTGTGTGTGTGTTTACTTTTCATTTACATAATTATCTTACAAAAGGAGCATTTCTCCTTTGTGCTAGATGTCTCACGATGTAATTTAAAGCCACAGTTACCAAAATATCCTATTCCAGCAGTCCCACTACTATTGATTCTATAGCCCAGTCATTACCATAAATTATTATACAGGACATAAATTTCCAGTCTTGTGGTGTCCAAACAGTCCGTCAATCAAAGAAATCAAATGTTCCCTGTGATGCGTCCTAAAAATCTGCATTTAGTGTTTTGGAACAAGCAGGAGAAATATCCAAAACTTAAAAGGCCTTCACAGAAAAATCAGGAAACACATGATTGTAGAGTGCCTTAATTTCAGAAATAGGATTTGTGTGTTTGAAACACAGGAAATGCTTATGGAAATGAGCAAGAACAGTGATACATATCTGCATAATCAGTGCAAAGCTACAAATACATTTTACTATTAGATATGTATTTTAAAGAATATACAGACTTGATTAAGCATGACATCAAATGTTCAACTGGCAATGGGTAGGATGGAATAGAGCAACTGAGATGGCATGCATTTTCAAAACAAACAAACGAACACCCAAACAAAGTCAAGAATGAAAGAGGTCTTCTCAGCCACCTCTGAGGGTGCCAAGAGAGCATGAAATCCCAAGCAGCTTACAATAAGATTTATCTCTTGGCCTCTGTTTATTCTGTGACTTCTGTTTTGAGGAGACAAGCAACTACCACTTGTCTGTAGCCTCTGAAGGTTGTCTAAGAATTTCTGACCTCTGCTAACACTGAATTTCTCCTATAAGTACTCAAGAGTACGTGCAACCAAAGTTCTGCTTACATGGAGTAGGTTGCAGGCCTGTGGTGGGCCAATCCCACAGAAGATGGTTTCTCTATGGGACAACAGCAGGATTTTAAATGGCTCCTAAAAAGGGACAAATACTTTTTTGCATGCTTCCACCTTCTGCATAGTCACTGAGTATCTGTGCCACCCTTTTATACTATCTCAAGAACTCAATCCAACAAGATTATTGTAGTGCAAAACTTTATATTTTTAGCAATTTCTTCAATTTGCATAAGGATGTAAGCATGTCTGAACTTGATGGTTAGAGAATGAAAATAAATACACATCTTTAACCAGACTGCTCTTTGTAACAAAGGTGAAGTAGAATTCTTGTGAAGTAGCACAGAATAGTTTTGAATAATCTCTGGAGACAGTAATTTGCCTAATATTTGGAGAGGTATTGTACCTAACACAGAGTTTGAAGTTGATATCAGATAAATTCTGGTTTTATATCTCTTGCGCTCATTATATACAAAGCATAGTATAAAACAAAACCTGTGATTCAAAGAAGTCTCTCATTGGGCTGCATCAGCCACCTTACTGTCTAAAGACATTGTTCTTTAAGTACATAAATCAATAAGTACAGAAAATGTAAATAATGTTTTTGCTATCTAAATTTTATAAAGCAATCATATAACTATAAGTACTTCATTTCAAATGTCTGAAGGTAGTTGTTACTTATTTCCTTTCTAGGCTACTAAAAAAACCTAACTTATTTACTGTGACACTCCTTTGATCATCATACAGTTATATAATTACACAGTTCAGTTGAACAAAAACACCACCAAAACTGTTTACTAATTATAATGAGTAATTTTTAAAGTTCACCCTTCTTTTTCCACACTGGTTAGTTTAAGACTTTCTCCATTTAAACTGATAGCTTCATCATACTTTTTTCTAACTGTAAAATATGAACTATTTTCAGCCCACTCACACAAGTCTTGGTGTATAACATCAAACTCTTTGATTTGTTGCATGTGCACTGCAAAATGTCATCTTGTCCTGTTTTTAGTGACCATGGCCAGAGTATACTTATGATCATTGCTGATTTAAGTCACTGATTTCTTCACACAAAATCACTTCAGTATACAAAAGCAGAGCAGTTCTATTGAATTTTGAAGAACAGTATCTCAGACTGAGCCTTCTTTCTCTGAAAAGTCAATCAGATTAGTAGTGTGCACTCATAGAGCTCTCAATGAATATAAACTAGAAGGAAGTTGCCTATGTGCTATGCAGAATTGTACAGGCAACTCTCAGTTGTATGTGGGTGTGTAACCCAGGTTGCAGATTAGCGGTACTATGCTAAAACAAAGCAGAAAAAAAAGGAAAAACACCCACCATTCTTCTTTGAATTTCTGATCTCACCTTTTACTTGAGTTTAACTCCACTCCTTGATAAAAGTAATACCCCTAAGAAGCTGTTATCTAATGCGGACATGCTCTGTATTATCTGTGTGTTAGCTTTATGTGGGTTAGTCTACTCCATTGCCAGTTTCAGTAATTAAGAACTGACTGTATAACTGTGTAACTTTGGAAGAGCCCAGCAGCCCACAGGTTTATTTAACATTTGCTAAAAACCCATGACTTGCCAAAATACCTCCCTAACTCACCTCAAAAATCATCAGAGTTCCCTTTAATATTACTTTTTGAAACCCATGAGTGATAACAACCTGCTGCAATATTGGATTCCTATTAATATAAATAAAATGTTACCATCCTTGAAAGTCAAATCAAAAGCAAAACAAGTGAACAAATATAATGCACTTAAAAGCATACTGACAAAGTGGACTCCTCTGCCCCCAAGGTCCAGATACTGACAAAAGGCCATTTTATAATAAGGCTTTGTAGCTGTACCAAAACCCTTGACTTAATTGGCTAACTGTACATTTTATTTATTTAGAGGGTAATTAACACCAATTATGCTTTTAAAATACAATCTGCTCTTGGGCAATGCAACAAAAACAGTGGTTTCCTTGTGAAGAATTTGTGAGAGGGAAAGTTGTTTCCTGCTGCCCCCTCCCCATTCTCATTTTTCTCTGCATAATATAAACAGCATCTACTTTGTGAGCAAAGCCAAAAGACAGAGATACCCAGTGTGCTAGCCAAGTGCCCTAAGATCCATGAACTACAAAGGCAGCTGGAAGGAACTGGCAGTCCCTCTCCATCCTCAGAAAGGGAACCCAGACACTGACAAACCCTGGGAAGCTGCTACAGGAGGAGGAATGGCTGAGACACTTCTCAAGGAGCAGGAGAAATACAATACTCAGTGTATGAAACATTTACTCTTGTAGAAGGATTGATGGAGAAGCTGCTGGAGGGCCAGTGAGGCAACAGAGGGCAAGAAAGGAACGGAGATAGACAGCCTTTTCTTCAGGGAATCTGTTCTTTTTTTTTTCTTTTTTTTTTNTTTTTCTTTTTTTTTTTTTTTTTTCCTCTCATCAGTAGTTTAATCAAAATTAAAACTATTGACTTCACATTACCCATGAGCATTAAAGATCAAGGCAGATATAAAATTGTGCAATATTCTTTGCTATTCTGAAAAGAAAGGAATAATCTACCAGTCTTGTAGTCTAGCTTTGGCAATAGCTTAACTCCTGTACTAAAATGAAAGCAAAAGGCTTTTCACACTGTGACACTACAGTGTAATGAATTGGAATGAACCTTCTTGCTCCTTTGAATTTATACCTTAATACATTAGTTTTGATATGCTGACTAGGATCAAAATGACACTGATGGCAAAAAGTGCAAGCACTGCTTTAATTCATGTTCTTGTAGGAATCCCTCTAAACTACTTGACATCCTATACCAGTCTGTTTCACTGAGTAATAACTTTGCATAAAATTTTACTTTATATGTTGGCTTTCAATTTCACTGAACATCCCCTTGTCCTTTTAACGCTGGACAAAAATAAAACTAAATACTTATGTCACAAGTTTTCTTACTGGTACAATTCTAAAAATCCACTTAATAAAAAGTACCTGCCCTTTCTCAGGTAGCAATACAGTATTGTCATATATCCAAAGGAATTATATTCATATCAAAAGAAAAACATTTATCAAAATATTTGCTTTCAGACTTGTTTACTGTTTATTATTTTAATTTACATCAGTTGCTGCTTGCAAAACTTCCAGGGAAATAACTTAATTTTTTTTTTCTTTTCCCACTGCATAGTAAATACAGTCTTCTTAGTATTTCAGAAGTATAGTACTATAGAAATGCTAGGGCCTGCTTCTGCTCCAAATGAAGTTAATGGGAAAACACCAACTGACTTTATTACGGGTTAGGTCAGGCCCCAGATTTGCAGCTTTTGAAACTTCATAGTTGAAAATTTTCTGGCTAATCCTCAGAACTGACTACTTCTACAACTATATACTATTTACAACTTTATTTATATGTACTTCTTTATTACAATATGTAATATCAATGTTCCTTGTAAAGGTTACTATTTAAAAGAAATTAGACTGAAGTTATTGCCAATCAACCTTTTAATAAACTTAAGTGGGATGACTTTCAGAATTTTTCTCAACATACGATTCAGTTTTTATTCACTCCTGCTATCTTTGACAATTGCTTAACTACCTTAATTTCAAAGCCTTTTTCAGTGTAATAAAAATGTCCTTTTGGTAGAAGTTTATTGGTCCCATTTCAAATTACGTTCTGAAACATTCCTATACTGATGAGGACTCATTATTTTAGCAATTTTTCTGTTTCAACACAGTATATAAAGCCATGCCTCTCAACCAATCAACCTCAGTATAAAAGTGTAAGTGAGGTCAAACAGATTGCTCACCAAATCTTTGATCAAGTTGTCTGATCACGTATAGACACAACTGTCTGAATTGTTGCATATGTTGCATAATGTTATCATACAAATTGAAGCATTTCCATTATTGACTGCTGCTCATGTATGTATACATTAACTTGCTGATCATAAAACTACAACAAAGGACAAGATATACCAATACTGAATTAAGACCTCTAGTCTTGTCTCTCCCAAAAATTAAGAAAAATCTGTGTTCTTTATGACTGATCAACTCATGATTTTGTGCTTCAGTTATAAATATTTTCCAAAATTAAACCGTGAAGTTAATGTCAAATACTGTGTTGCAACTTTAAATATAACTGACATATTAGAACAGATAGATGGGTAATTATGATAAAATACACAATAGTGCTACTGAAGATAATATAATTTATCAATCCTGTGGTCCCCATCATTCATGCATTTACAGTTTGGGAATACAGTGACTGCAAAGGATAATAATTCATAATGGCTACATTCTCATGTACTTCATGCTAGCTCACTAGACAAAATAAAAAAAGGTTAATTGTATAACTGGAAAAATGTAAAATTTTATTCCAAGAAAATTAACAAGCTACACAGGTAAATTTTGGCAAATGCAACTTTATATTGAAATCCACACATCTGTATCTTAAAGAAGGAAAGACTCACAGACTCTAATGTATTTCTAAAATACTAAGAAATCATATTATATGCTTTCACAAGTTAAAACTTAAATAATTTAAAACAACCAATACACCAAAATGTGCAGAAAATATAAACAAGACTGTGCCTTCAGTAGAATAAATGCTTCACAAATTGTGCAAGATATCATACTAAGGCTGCGGTCTCCCCATGACAGCTGTCTTAAAATATAAACATACATCAACTGCCTGTGTTTCTCAGAACAAACTAGAAAGGGCAGCACACCTAGGAAAAAAAAAAAAAAATCATATAATCCCAATGATGTGCATATTGATTTTGGGAACCATTGGAGTAAAAAGGAAAAAAGAGGACTAAGTGATCTTTCATGCACTCCCAAATGACTGACCAGAGTTATTGATTCAATTTCCCTTGCTTATTTGCTTCAATGCTAAACAAAATGGAAGATACTAGATAACCCTTTAAGGCAACATGTGTTTATTCTGTATAATTATGACTGTTCAATTATGACTGGATATTATCATTAACGTTGCCTAACAGACTGATATCTAGCTTTTTAAAAAATATAAATAAGAGTCTATTAAACTTTATAACAAATCAGCAAAAAACACAGAATACAGTTAAATGTTAGTAATTTCACTGTTAAGGAAAATGGTAATTAGAAAGAGTAATATATTTGGAGGAAAAAAAAATTAAAAGTCAAAATCTGAACAAAAATACTGCTTTGGAATGCTCCCCAAAACTTACTCACAAGGCAAACAGATTTGTAAGTGTGATAATCCAATAATGCATGGCACATCTTTAATCAGTTACAGTACTTGAGTCCCCAGTTTTCAGTCTTTGCAAAATAATAATTGTATGAAATGTTTTAAAGGTCTTCAGATGTCTAAAATTAGTTTTATCAACACATGAACCTCATATCAACTTAATTTATTAAGATGTCCAATGCTAATCTTTTTGATGTTCTTATTTTATGTAGTGATATACACAGCATTTAGCACTGATACTTAGCACCTGCTACTTTCATAATCTAGATTTCAACCACATAAAGAAATTCAGGGCAGTAGTTCAGTCTTTTGTTCTTAATTACAAACCTTCAGCAGTGGTCAGCAGGAACATGTTTAGGTTTAAAACAGGATTAGAGGTGAGCTATTGCAAAGACTGCAGAATGTTGCCCAAATCCTTACAGCTGCTGACATCCCATTCTTGATTTTCTCCTCAAGACATGGCTACAGGCCACAATTGCTTAGCAGAGAATGGTAGTGTTTCACAAGGCTAAAGATTTACAGATGCTCCCTCATATAACACAGTAAGGTTCCCTTGGTAACCTGGATTTTCTGCAGTAAAGAAGGGTTGTGCTGAAACAGCGCCTCAGCTCCCTGTTGGAGAAAATGCAGACAAAAGGATTGATTCCAGCTTGGGCAAAACTCATCCAGACAGCGGCCGTTAGAAATCCCCCAGGTACTACAGGCCCTCTTGCAAAAACTCTCCAGTAACAGGCTACCAAATAGGGACCCCACAAGGTCAGAAAGAGGAATGTCATGATGTAGAACATTCTGCTGATTCTCTTCTCCATTTTGAATTCATCTAAAACCAGTAGCCTCCTCCTGCCCGTGGTGTTGGCGTTTTGCCTGATTCCCAACAAGGTTGGAGGTGTGGGACCCCTTCCGAATCCAGCCAGCCAATTAGCAGCTGCTTGACCACTCGCTCCAGGACCATGAAAAGTCCAGTTCTGGCTCACTGCTGCAACAAACTGGACTGGCTTCATTTTCCTGCGATCGTGAACAAAAAATATCAGCTTGAGGTAGACAAGCTGTGTGGCTAGGAGGATAAGGGCAAGAAGAAGCATAAATCCCAAGGAATCATTAGCCCTGAAGGAACGATGCTGGAAAGTGCATTGGTCTTCCTCCCTAATGAATGAGTAGGTGCCCACATCTAAAACCGGGGGGAAAGCCATGGCTACAGAGAGAGTCCACACCATACAGATAACAGCCAAACAAGTCCAGAAGGTCAGTCTTTTGGTATAAAAACGGTGGTGGGCAATAGCTAAGTATCTCGTGACGCTTATGCAGAATAACATGAAAGCAGTGTGAAAGCAGGACAAAACCCCCAAAAAGGCAATCACTTTGCAAGTAAGAGTCCCATACGTCCACGTCGAGCCGTTTTTTACCGAGGTGAAAACAAAAGGGAAACAAATTGCAGATCTGAGGATATCTGAGCAGCAAAGATCCAACAGGAAGTAGTAAGGAGCTCTATGCAAGGTCTTATCTTTGACTAGCAAAATGGAGATCAGAAGGTTACCCACCACACTGACTCCTATTATGAAACCCAGTGAAGTCAGTTTCAGAAAAGCTGTTAAAGGAGAGAGATTTTGTAAAATGTTGTCAGCTGCATGGCTGTAGTTCGCCATAGATGGATGGATGATATGTATATTGCCTCAGTCAAGTCTCATGATCTATATTTAAGAACAAGGAAAAAATAGATCCATACATCTTACTGAAAATGTAATCCACAAACAGAACTGATCTTGTGTCTAGTCATACAGTACATCCTCTTCTTTCTGATTTGTCATGCCATCAAAATATCTGAAAAAAAATCGAGCTATCAGTTCTTAAGTTAACACAAAATGATGTCAGAAAGTGCTATCAAAGATGTTAATTTATGGAGAACCAAATGAAGTTGTAAATTTGAGTACTATTGTTTGTTTTTAAAAAACATGAGGCTTTTTTTTTTTTTTACTGACTATTTAGTATGATTGACTATTGGCAGATTTGTCTTGTTACAGTTTCATGACTGACCAGTGCCTCTTATATTTGGTAGCACATATAATTTCACACTTAAAGTCTCAGAGATTTTATGAATCAAAAGATTCCCAGTTTGCAAGCCCAAGAATTAATCACTGACATATTTTTTAAAAAATCCCTCAAGACTACTGATGTTTTGACATTACCTACATTTATTTTATGGCTACAGTATTTGTCAATGTTTTAAGAGGCAACTGCTGTGTTGATATGGATCACACCCAAAGAAACCCTGCAGAATTTATGTTTTTTAACCCAAGTCACCAAAGCACATTAATCACACAGTGTTAGTTTATGCATTTTGAACGAGAAACAGTATCCACTATCCCCTTCCCTTCCTGCTATAAACCATAATTTTATCATTTAGGCTTTTAGAGAAACAGGTATCTAGACAGTCGATAGCAGTATGCTTTAGGGTGTCGTCCCCCCCGGCCTCCCCCCCTCCCCCCGTGCTTTAATACAAATCGTTAAAGCCTCGACATAATTCATAATAAGCAACGATCAGTGTAAATACTGAGCAAAAACAGGCAGCACAGCCAAAATATAATGCCCATCCTTTCAGGAGGGCTAGTTTTAGTTATGCTTAAATAAACGTACAAAATGTTTTTCTTTTTTTTTTTTCCCTTTTTTTTTTTTTTTTTTTTTTTTTTTTTTTTTTTTTTTTTTAACCATTTTGGGACTATCT
>VWYO01024105.1:691457-712878 GCA_013400275.1 Rhadina sibilatrix
CGCGGAGGAGCGCCCGCCCGAGCCGGCGGCCGGCGGGGATCGATCCCGAGCCGTCCCGATGATGTCATGCGGGCCGCTGGGCCGGGGCGGCGGCGCCGGGAGGCGGCGGGCTGTAGCCTGGGCCGCCGCAGGGGCCTCCCGCCGGCCCCCGCACCCGCTGGCGCTGACCCTCGCTGGTGCCGCCGCGGCAAAACCAGGAGGATGCGGGAAGGGTTGGGATCCCTCCGCCCTCCCGCCTCTTCGGTCTGTATGGAAGTTTATCCGGGAGAAGTGGGAACGTGAAAGCCGTGCCCCAAGAGTAATTCGCTTTGGCTGCAAGGCACTTGAGGAACAGCTTGTTTTGGGTCGAGAGATTTGGATCCCGAGGAACTTCTTCGCTGGGAGCTTCCATTCAAGCCAGAATAAATCCTTCTGTGGGACAGATTTATAGGGTTGATTCATAATGTGTGTCACATCTGTGAGACCGTTAGTAGACTACAGGCATTTTTTAAGGCTGTTGTCAGGTTTGGGTTCTTTTTTTTTTTTTTTGACACTCACGAAAAAGCATTGGAATTGGTTGCCAAACCACAAAATTAGCTTCAGCAGCAGCCTGACCAAGCCTAGAGGTCTGCAGCCACTGGAAAACATACACTTATTTAAAACCAACATCACACTATTTCAACCGTGTGACTTGTTTCAGATAAAATTTATTCTTAGGCAGAAAGCTGATACAAAGCTCAGGTGCCATACAATTTTTTAATTTTTTTTTTCTACAAATGTAATTATGAGGATGCTCATCTTTGTGGTGGCAGTGGTTAGCTCCACTTTTTAAAAACAGGCATTTTGCGTGGTTGTTAAAGTTACTATATCAAGTTGCACTTCTCGTGTCACAATCACATAGGCTATGCAGACCCCTCCAGGTATCCTTTCTTCGTTGTTAAATATATGTACCCAACAATGACCTTTGAAGCCATTCTTAAAATGTGAAGGGCAAGGAGGTAGCTTTAATGATCTAGTATAGCAAAGAGTTCTCCAAATGCCACGCATGGAAAAGAAACATTTGCAATGCAAGGTTAGGAAGATTTATGGTATGTGGTACTGAATGACTATAGTATGGTCATGGTCAGGACCTGTTCTTACACTCTGATATGTGTAAGAATGATGATTTTTTTTTTTTTTTGCTAGGAATAAGCAACACAACACAATCATCATTGCTATAAAATAGATCCAGTACCATAGGTTTAAACTTTTTTCTGTCTGGGCTTTCTTTTAGAGATGTTACAAAATTACATTGCTATATAAGGTTTTAAAACTTGCTCTCCTTTTATACCAGTAACAAACTGCTTAGAAGTAATCTGTGAACTTCAGAATTCATTTAGAAATCGACCACCAGTTCAGCATAAATCCATTTGTCATCATAGGCATAACCTGAGAACAAGTGTTCTAATTTTGTTCAACAAAATGTAGGCATCTAGAGTGAAGTGCCACATGACAAAGTTAGTTTCCTATCATAGAAATCACTGAGAAAGAGATGCGTTAGGGAGCAGATTATCTCATTCTGAGACACAAATCTGAAGTCCATCATATGGCTTGAACTCCATTCCGTTTGTTGTAAGGGTAGGGTCAGTCAAAAGAAACCTTTGTTGCAAAATAAGAGTGGAGTGACATAATGCTGTGTTAAACTGTTGCACAGGTCATGTCCTCCATGTAGGGAAAAAAATTCCAAGAGTCACGGGGCTGAGAATCTGGGTGGTGAAGGCAGATGTCAGACAAAGATGGCTCCAGGAAGCAAGAATGATTGGAAGGCAGGGAGAAGAGATATGTAAGGACAGGTGATGAGGTCTGTGCTAACTGGTTCTTCAAAACCGCTGGACTAGAGATATGAAAGGTTCAGAAAAAAAAAGTGTGAGGCAGCCCACATTGCAAAGTGAGTGGATTAGGGGTAGCCAAGAAGATTTTCTTGGGAATTTGGCAGAAGGAAGGATCCTGAATCTTGACTAAATCCTCCACCACACAATATAAGGGGGGGAATACTAAGAGCAACACAAAGGAGGCTCCAAAACACAGAGGACTTGTGGTCCCAAACAAGCATATCAGAAGAAGTGATTACTCTTAGGGAAATAAAGATCTTTCCTTGGCTTTTTTTCCCTTTTCCTACTTATATACTGCTGTGCCCCATGAAGGAAGGGTAGAAGAAGAGAGTGTAAATGAAGTACAAGCACAAGCACAAGAGGATTCATGTAACCTTTTTAGAGTTAGCAGCAGACTGATTAGAACTTTCACTAGAAAATAGAGAGGCAAGACAATTTTGCTGATTTTCTGATTTAGATCAAAGATGAGAACCATATCAAGGTTTGGACAACTCTACTATAACATTCTTGAGAGTTATGGTATAGAGCTCTTTCATTTGCTCCTGTTATTGAGTTATTATAATTATCATGGCCAAGAAAATAACTGTGAAATACCCAGCTTTGTTGGTGGTGACTGAGGATTCAGTATTCCAAGTCTTTGGGTTTTTTTCCAAATTAGGTACTGTTCAAGAATGACCAAGGAACACTGGTTAGTGAATTGGATCCACTAAGTCCACTCCCAGATCAAGATCATCTTTTTAGAGAGCTCTACTTTGATATTCCCTGTCTTTGATATCATCTGCAGGTCTAGGCAGTTCACTCCCATGAGGTGATGCTTGGGTGCACATGGCCAAGGAGCCAGGAACTTGAGTGCAGCGATGGGACACGGTTAAATACTATTGCAGAGGAATCTGTGGGTGTGTAAGCAGCATTTGGGGTACTTGCCATCTATTTATTTTATGTGCCCTGAAATTCTGTACCACAGTTGTGAACCAGGTGAGGATGCTGGGTGATTCCCATTGTTCTGAACCTTGTCCTCAGAATGGGAGAGGTTTTTGAGAAGTCTGACACTGAGAAATCTCACTAATGGAGTCTGAGGTAGAGATTGTGTTAGAAGAAATGCTAGAGTTGACAGTTGAAAAGATGGAGTGAAATATTGTCCTCACTAAGGTCAGTAATGTCTCTCAATTTCAGTGGAATGAGGAATTCAGCATGGGGCCAGAAGTTGTCAATAGCTAAAATCAAAAGTACTCAAGTCCCTTTTGTCTTGAACATTTCAGTAATTAATGTTTTTACTGACTTGAAATTTGTATATATGCAATGCCAACCCATTCTGGATAATGTAAATTTAAGCACTGTAGGATTTTCCAATATTTCTACAACACAGCAGAGATAATCTACAAGGTGTGCCCACCCCTGTGCAGAGGCCAGCACAAGATTTATGTATTGCTTGAGAATCTGTGATAGGTGCTACTAAAGTACATCTTTTCAAAGGGCTCAAGGAATTTTTTCAAGAGAACTTTCTTGCCCGTGCAGTAGATTTGTGCAACTTTGGAGTAGTATTTAAGTAGGACATATAATACGGAGACCTGTGTAGGACCCCTGCACAACAGAGAATGTCACCTGCAATATATTTGGTTCTTATCCTTAGTAAAGTGTTTTCAGAGTAAAGACATTTGTTGGCAGTGTCTGGCTCCTGGGTTGGCTCTCAACACAAACATTCACCTCACACTGAAAATCTCTTTAATGGTCTCTGCCTCAGTGATGCATGTTTTCACCTATAACAAAATTACATTCATGTGACTGTAACAATTCTTATGGATAATGATTATATTTTTTAATGTTTACATTTAGCCAGACCCTCTGATGTTTTATCAATATTTCTCAAAAACATTTAATTCAGTAATTTTTAGAAAAATATTTCATAGTTGCCTTTGAAAATTCATTTTGATTCTTAAAAGTAGATATACCTTGCACTTTTACACAGGAATAAATGAAGATTTAAATGCAAATACACTTACCTGCCAAACATATGAAAAATGCTTTGTCCTGCAGAGGAAAACTTCTCTGCATGACCAATGGGAGTGAGGCACCTCTTAGCTTCTAAAAATCCCTCTAGATTCTTAGCTGTATCCTTAGGCTTTTAAATACCTTTTATCAGTTTGTTCACTAGGACTGTATTTGAAAGACTGGACATCTAGGTTTTGTAGATAAACTGCTACATCAGTGTTGCAGTGTTAACATCAGTCATTGGGCAATTTAGGTAGTGTGCACATGGAATTACTTGACTTTACTTGCATATCAGGTAGTTAAAAATGCAAATGAATTTAACGGTTGCCATGAGTAATTAACACTGTTAAATCACACTCCTAATTACTTGTGCCTGGAAAAAGATAAGGTACATTTTTAAATTCCTGGACTTTAGGAAGGGTGGGTTTAGAAATGGTGGGTTCCATCTAATCTATATGATTAGATGGAAAAAGAGAGAAAAGAGCGTTATTGAGTCAAAGAAAGGTTCACATGCTGTCTCTGTTGTTTGTGCACCATATATGTATTGTCCTGTGCTGAGGAATTACTGAAATGCTTGTTTTCACAGCCAAGGATGAACGGTAATAACTGACTTAAAAAAGATAAAGCCAGTCACATCCACAGTGATGCAGATTGATGGCTGAGCTCCACAGAAAGAAAAAAAAGGAACTTCATAGTATCTGAAGAAGTAGTTTTGAGAAGATACATTTGTTGAGATAGTATTTTTGAATGGTTGAGAATACTTGAGAGTATTTCTCTAATACTTTCATCTTGGATCTCTCCATGCAAATATATAAATAATGTAATATTCAAAATGTAATCTTTATGCAATTTGTTTCGTTCAAGTTTTGGGTTGTTTGGTTAGATTGTTTTCGTAGTAGAGGGTCGGCAGTCTCTTGTATGTCTTGTATAACCAGTCTTTTCATGTGAATTACTCTGAACTTGCAGTTTTGTTAGTGGGAAGCATTGAAATTCTTTTTCCACCAACAGTTTTTAGTTAATATGGGCAGCACTGTAAAGATGCCCCAGTAACAGTGCCTACATCAGGACCCTGAGATGCTGACCTCAGGAAGACTATTTTTACCTGCATGCCTAGGGAGGAGAAAGACCTCTTGCCAGAACATCAAGAGAATGTGAACCAAGCTTAGTGAAGCTCCTGCTATATATATAAAGAGAGTGTCTTCACTCTCTTTCTATGCCAGAAAACCTGTTGGTATTTTGGTAATTGAATGTGGAACAGGAGGGGGAATGCTTTCCTCTTTCTCTGTACAAAAAATAAAATATCATTCCTTACAGATCTTGTAGATGGATTGAAGCATATGCATAGACACAAGGAATAGTTTTACAGATATAGTGATTCATTTATTTAATGTATTTTCATCTGCTGTTTAATTAATGCAATTAATTGTAGATCTTTTAGTCTTTCAACCACTGTAAATACATTCCATTCACTATTTGTTTTTTCTCTGCATGACATACGGTAATGCAAATACATCACAGTGGTAGAATTCAACAACCAAAATATTTGAAAGCAGCTGAACACATTTGGAATTCATGACTAAATCACCATGGATGAAAGGCATGATTTTTGTGTGAGGCTTTTCTAACAAATAATATGAAAAGAATCTGATGAGAAAGAGGTAAAAAGCATTCCAGAATTTAGAAGTTGGGAGCACTCACCCAGGGCCATGCTAACAATGTTTTGTTTCTGATGCATGGCTGAGCAACCTTGGCCTCTTGACTGCCTGTTCTCCTATCTTACCATATGACATTGTATCAATGACTTTTGGGTAGAAGGGAAGCACTCCCATATGAGAAAAGATTTCCTGTCAATGCAAGTCAGCACCTCAGCACCACTAACATGGAAAGCTCTGTTAATTTGCTGCAGTGGGGGAATCTATTACAGTGATTTTAGAAGTCTTGTCTTAGAAGTGTTAACCTTAGAAAGCTTGTAGATTTTTTTTTTAAACAAAGTGGTTTGTGTTTTTTGTGCACTTCACCCCGTCTCAGGTATTATGTTTTATACTCCTTTTGTCTATGCGATTTTAACATTTGATTTTCAGTAAATTGCTTTCCCACAGCTATACAATACTCTTGGTTTACCTTGCTAAATGGAAATTCAGGTCTTGAAATCAGCTAACCCTGCTGAAGCACAGAGCAGCTCTGCAGTGCCATGGTCATTAACACTGCCAATCACAGCATTCAGGAACACATTTTTCCTATCACCATTACAGGCACCAGTGGAACACTGTGGAGCAAAATGAATGGGGTTAGTGACATTACAGAACAAAATGCTTGTCTTGAGAGACAAACTTGAAAATGCTTGAGAGACAGGGGAAAGATGACTTCTTCCAGCTGAGCTGTGCCCAACATTTTATGCATCCAATATAAAGCAAAGACAGTCTTATGTGAGATGCACATAACTTTACCTGTTACGTAACCCTAGTTTATCCCTTTTTTTAAAGGCTTTTCATAGTTTCCCAGCATGTATGGATATGTGCAGAATATTCTTTGGTTGGGGGGACTGCTGGGTTAGCAGGTTTTTCTCCCATCTCTTTTAGTGCTGTTGGTTTACTAGAGACTATTAGGATGTAGTTGGGGTCTAATGAAAGGAGTGATTATAGTTCATTATTTTTCATATACTTTCTGTCATGAAGCTATATAATGCCTAAGTGAATTTATGCATATTTCTTCCTTCTCTTTTAAAACCGAAGGCTGATTTTAGTGAAGTCTGATACATGGGCAAAGAGGTCTCAGAGGCAGGTGAGGTTCCTATAAATTTTGTGAATGTAAGTGTTGGCTGCTTGTCCTAGAGTTTACCTTTTTCCCTTGGCTGGCTTCCAATTTCAGACAAACCACCACTCTCTAGGGACCCTGTCTGTAACTGAGCCTTCAGCCTACAGTCATTCATCTGCTGGTCAAAAAAGGTCATGGGTTAGAGTTTTAATCCCTTTCTCGTTTGGTGTCTTGGTGACCAGGCTTGGCTACGCTCAGCTGTGCAGCTGAGCAGGGCCCTGGATATGTCACTGTGGTTTCTGCATCCGGGGCAGGATGGCAGGCAGCAAAGGCCATGCTGGTTTTGTGACAGGCTGCACATCCTATTGACCTGTTCAGCATCAAACTGATCCACAGCCACACTGCTGAGCTGCTCTTGCCTCTGCTGCAGTTACTGCACCATTTCTTCCTGTGCTCATGGAATTTTTGCATGACTATTATCAGTGCATAGGGATATATGTCAAATCAATCATTTTTATAGAGCTGAGATATAGAAAAACTTCCATTTTCTGCTATCTTTAAGGTAGGTTAGAGGTGAACCATGGGATGGACAGTATGTTGTAGGATTAGAGAGACTATTTTGACAATAGAATTTTCTACTTCTAGCAATATACTGAGTGGGGATTTAAAAATAATAGGATAAAATAGGATAACTGTCACTGACATCTTTCAAAGCTTTAAGGCTGTGCTTAGGGACAAAAATTAATAGTGTCAATGTAAGAAATATTTATTTTTTGCTGATATGACCAGTTCACATCTAATAGCCTTCCTACAAATCTATTGTTCAAATTTTAAGATAACACATACAGTGTAGACATTTTATATATATATGTATAGATATTACATATGTGTATAGATATAATATATATTTGTGTATATAAAATATATATTATATATAGGTGTATTATATAGTATTGTTTATTAACTCTGGATTGATTTAAAGCTCTGTAAAGAAAATAAAAATTGTTTTAAAAGGGATACTGCTGAATGTAATTGCATTAAATGCACAAGATTGAGACAATGGAGAGTCAAATGTGTGGTATCTGAGGTGGAGGGTGAACATTGGTTTTGCAAGCAGTTACTGTGAATGTATGTTCTAGCACCAAGCTTCAGGTCTTATGATCTAGAAAGTGAAAATAGTTTTGGATATTCATGTCAGATTAACTGTTAACTGTTCACTGCAAATAATTTGATACCTTGGACCTTATGCCATGGTCCCATTTTGTCAGTTTCTTGGATATTAAGCATGGAATATTCTCATTTATATGTAGAATAAGGAGAAGTAAGTTTTATACTTGTGAGGATGCAGAGAATAGTGTCTCTCAATAAAGGTAGATTATCTTATTAAGAAACACAACATTTTGACTTCTACAGATACTATCAGAATAGCACTGTGAGGGCACAGTAGGAGGAACTGCATAAATGCGGCTCTGATGTAACTCTAAAACTGTAAATATTAATTTACTACTGCATTGCCTGTTTCATGAAGGTACGAAAGAATAAATGTTTTGTTTGAAATGTCACCTGCAAAACTAGTCAAGCCTAATTGTAGCACATGGCATATGAGTTGCTGAATTGGACTAGTATTTGCATGTGGTCAGGCAATGTTTGAGTGTGGTATTTAAAGAAAAGAGTGAAACATTGAGCAGGATGTTGCACTGTACTAGATAAGACAGTCTGCTGGCAGGAGAAACACATAGGATCTGGTCTCAGATACATAGATTGTTTACTGCTGGTTTTGCTTTGTTTTCTGATCGACTACATAATGTCTCAGGCTGTGGAGCTGAGACTTGGACCTAAATCTTGCCCTAAGAGGCAGGTATCCTAAGCAGCAAATATGGAAGTCAGTCTCTTTTGCCCACATGCCTCTCTCCCTCTCTCATTGCTCTTGCATTTTTTATATGGAGAGTCCAGGATAAACAGGAGGCCATGCTTTCCAGGACTGTACTGTCTAGTACTTCAGAGAACTTTTTTTGGAGGTGGGAGACTGGGCTTGAATTCCAGATCTTCTGTTCTGTGCAATGTCAGTAAGTACTAGGTGGAAGAAAGCTGGGTTTCCTGCAGCATTTGGGCATCCACTGCACTCAGCACTACTGCTGATGTGCCTTACCTGAACACACCACTCAGCTCAGACTCTTGTAGGGGCATTGCTGGGAGCAAGACATTTGGGTTATGCTCTGTATCACATCTGGACCACTGGGATTCTGCACTGCACACTCTTGGCCAGTTCTGCATGGGAAAGGAAAGCTTGCAACTTCACGTCTAAAGGGCAAATGTCAAATGTCAATTGAAAAGTTAGCACTTTGATAAGACTTTCTGTTGCTGCAGTGAGGGATTTCTGGGTCCTTTTTTGAAGGATTCTGCTCGTCATGTTTTAGATAATTAAACTACCTCTTAAGCTTTTACAGTTCCTCACTGCATAATTTTATTAAGTCTCACTCTACTTATTTGTTCTCTGTTAGTAAAACAAAATGTGGAAATAAGAGATCCAAATAACATTAACCTGTTTTTCCTAATCCGAGATATGTATGTGGGCAAAAAAGTGCTCTTTTAATGAGTCAACACACCAGCCCCTCACAGTACAGTACCAATAGTAAGCAAGTAAAACATACCTGTTGTGTAATTCCATGCTGCATTGTAAATTTGGTATTAATGTAATGCTCCAAAAGCTAACAGAACATTTAGTTGTTATACTGTATCTGTCTATTATGTATAATATCTCTTCATAAATATGCATGCAGAACAAAACTGGCAATTTGAAGAATTTATGTAAAACTTAGGAATTCTCTTTGAAATGATGGGTCCTCAAGATATATCTATTTCAACCTGCATGCTCTATATTGATGAAAAGAAAGTTGTTCTTTCTTTTTTCCTAACCCTTTTAGTGCACTGAATTTTCAAAGGACACTGCCACAAGGCCAACCATGGAACATAATGAAATGCTGTAAAGCTGAAATCAGATGGAAGACCTTCAGACATAAAGAGCTGGCAGTTGCTCAGAATGATTTACATTCCCATGTAGGTTAGTTACCAACACACGCATCACATCTTGGGAAAGACTGGTGATGCTGAAAGAGAAGTAAAAAAAGGGAAGAGAAGCAAAAGTTAAAAAAGGAAGATAACTTAATGGCCATTCTGGAGTAAGACATAAGAAATCAGAAGAAAAAGTGGTTGCAGGAATGTAAGAAGTTATTTTCTGCTGTCACAGCCAGACAGAGACAGTTGAAAACATGAAATTAGTGGAATTACAAGGCTAGATTCAAATTCATTTTTGACCAATTTAGGCAAACTTAGTAAGAAAAAAATGGAGCTGGGATAACCTTTGGTGGATACAGTGAGAAGCTGGAGAGAGTGAAACTAAAGGCCTTAATTATGAAACTTGCAGACTTCTGGTATACTTGGCAATCTTGAAATACAATTATGAACATACTTAAAGCAAAACTATTTTAAGGTGAGTAGGTTTTCAACCCTTAAACTCTCTAACCTTTATTTAAAAATCTGTACATTGGGGGTATGGATATTCAAGAATGGCTCCTAGTGAACAGATACACTTTCAAAACAGAAAGCGAAATGCTTCTTTTTAATGTAAAAAAGCCTACATGTTAATTCATGCCTGGGGGCTTCTGAAATTGAAATATATAAGAAGAGTACGAGGATGAATAATTGCTTGTACTAAGAATATATTGAGACTTTAACACTGAACTTCCAAGTGCTAAAATGAAGAAAGAGATACTAGTCTAGCAGATTTTGACTCAGCATTATGGTTTAAGGCTTAGGTATGCTGTGATGTGAGAAAAAGTGCATTATATAGCAGTTTTGAGAAAGGATTTTTTAAGCCTCTCTACCAGGGGATGGTGAAAGATTTGTTCTGGTCATTTCAGTGTGAGCATCCTAGAAGGAACTTTTGGAGCCGGTGTAGTTTATGAGTTTCTATTACCATGGTGATAAGTTCAAAGAAACATACCTACTTACAATACTCTTTGCAAATGTTCCAGTTTCATAAAAGCTACATCTTTCTCTGCTTTTTTAATAAGATCACAAATAGTTACTGTAAGCAAGTGAAAGGGATCAATTGTTTCAAAAATGAAAAACATTTTTGAAAAAAAATTTCACTCATGAGGTTTATGTACTTAGAATTTATGTCTTGTGAGACCAGGTTGCAGCTTTTGAAGCACAGGACAAAAGGAAAGTGGGGTTGCAACACCAGATAATGAAAAAACAAAAACGCAGTGCTGTAAGAGGACACAGAATTCTTACTGACCAAATTGCTTAGCTACTACTGCATGAAAAATGTATATTTAATTTGTCTATCAGTGCTTCTGCCCCATTTCTATGTCATTTACTTCCCAAAGCCTGTATTTTACACTGAATTAGGCAACTTTCATTGTCCTGAGTTACAACAGTTGACATTATGTTATATTGAGGCAGCAGACTGGCAATTATTATGTACAGTCAATTTCAGATTATTTTGGTAGTGTAAAGTGATCACATGCTTTACATTCACTACTGGAAGGTCAGTATCCCTTTGGAAGTAGAAGGGATTTTTATTCTTAATTCCTATTAAATCTATTGGGAGTTAAGCAGAGAAACCTCTGGCAAAACTCATGAAATTTCAGATTTCTAGTCCTTTACATTTCTATCTATAGCTATAAAGATTTCCTTGCTGGCCCTTCTGAAATTGAGAGCATGTAATCCTTTTAACTGGGATTTCAGTGTTACTTTTGGACAGGAAAAGAAAATCTATGAAGTTCTTATTTAATACATAGAACCTCATGACTAGGTGAAAGGCATTCCTAAGGAACAGTTGGACACAAACACAAACAGATTGCTTTTATTACTGCAATAGTAAGAACAACAAGGCAGAAAGGTAAATAGATGTACATCAGTCATGTATGGCACACATAAATTAAAAGTATGCAGAGGCACTTTATATTAGTGTGATGTCCTTGAGAGTGGGTTGGCTTGTGGATTTTCATATGTCTTTGTTGATAAATCTTGTGGGGGGGGCAAAACAGTAGAGTCTAAGTTAAATATATAAGTTCTGAAGTGTATTTATGGAATAAGAGTGGGGAGAATAATTTTTTTCTAATATTTATTAAAATGTAGGTCAAATAATTTACTGGTAGCAGACTGAGAGAAGAAAAAAGACAATCTATTTTAAGAACCAATTTAGATTTTCACATAAATGGAAATCAAGAATAATTCTACTGCATTACACAGAAGTATGAGGGCTGGTGCAAGGTCAGAATGAAGCCTCTTGTGTTTTCTGTTAAAAATGAATTTAAATCAGGATGACTGCACTGATTTCAGCAACTTCAGGCTGTTTTTAAACCATATGAAAATTTGGCATTCAGTTATCACAATAAATAATTCAGCTAATATTTTTCTAAGGAAAGAGATGTAGATGGAGACTAATGTGGCTGCAGTTCCCAATGAGCACCATCTGGTGCAAGGTGCACTATTGGTCAAATGCAGGGACCCCTCCATCCTATCAATGTATCTACTGCATCCAAACCTGTATTTTGTATTTGACCTTGTCCTAAACTCCCACTGATGCCAATGGGAACTCCATGTACAACAAGATCTTTTATTCTGGCTGTCAAATCTTAGTATTTTCAAAACGTTGTCTTGGGCAGGAGTTGACATAATTCACATTTGGGACTTTACACTGAAGCTGTTGAATTCCATTTGGAGTACAGTACTAGCCCCATAAACCCATCTCTAAAAATCCCACTCCAAAAAGAGGATTAGTGTACATGTGTTGCATTTGCTCCCTTTTTTCCATAACCTTTTAATGCCTCAGGGATTGAGTTTCACTAGACACAGTGGGAGAATCCTGGTACATCTGGTTTCCCTGTGGTCTTACATGATGACTGAACAGCCTCACAGCTTTTGCAGTCAGGTTCCCTATGGGCTCACACTGTGATTAGATTTGTTCACCACAAATATATCCTTGTTTGCAATGAAGACACGAATGAATTGAGCTTCTGTTTATGCATCCCATTTACAACTAGGATTTCATAGAATCATACAGTAAATTAGGTTGGAAAGGACCTCTGGAGGTCACCTTGTACATTTCTTGGCTCAGACTCTTCCCCAAGATGATTTCTGTTTTCCCTTTTTTGGATGGACAATTTAAAATATCTTTCATCTGACAGTGTCCTCTGCTTTTCTACTTCTCCTAGATATATTCACCCCAGCCCATATGGATGCTGTATTTTAAAAGATTATATAGTGGGTTTTCAAAAATTAAGTGTACCAATAACATTAAATTTTGAAATGTGAATTCTGGCATGGAAGGTTAAAGATGCATCAGCCACACAGCTATTCCTGAATGTTTAAACAAATAGCTCATCACCCATTTGGCTTTTTTTCACTGTAGGAGACGAATCGACGGAGCGAGACGGTAGCAGTGGCCTGGGCATGCATTTGGCACCCAGGGAGACACAGCTGTCTGTCACTTCCTAGGCAGGATTTGAGGTTAGCCAGCATCCTCTGCATCAGGACAGCCTGCTGCCATAGCCCTGCCATGGGGGATGGTTGTGGAAAAGTTATATGGGATTCAGAAGGCAGTATGGACACCCCTTTAGAAGAGCTGGATTTCAATTTAAGACAAAAATTTTAGCTGACTTCATAAAGATTCACACTAGAGCCATAATTATTACTAAATAATGTGCATTTTTATCTCCAAAAAGCACTTTTTGCCTATTTTTAATATAACATAAGCTCTTTTGATTTATGGTTTATTTTTCTGCAATTACAATAGGATGAAAAACATGGCTGTGTGACATTAAGTGCTGAATAGTGGTTTCTTATTGGCTACTGCTCTCTATATACAATCAGCATCCTTAATTTTATTTTTTTTATTATTGCTTTTTAAGAAAAAGGACCTTTTTCACTAGATATAGATCACTTTATAGATGATATAGTGTCTGCAAATATTGGATAGACTTTTGGAATTTGATCATAAATGGCATCTCTGAAAAGATCTATGTTTTAAAAAGGTTAATTGTTCCTTGCTTTTCATGCAGATGCTGAAAATAAATATGTGCTGTTGAAGAAAAATGAGTCAATGTGGCTTCTGCTGATCTTCCAGGTAATTTGAATACAAAATAAAATTTAATACTGCTACCATGGGACTTATGAACAATCATGTTAGGTTAAAGACTGAGAAATAAGTGCAGGTATTGAGCATGTAATTTCCATAACCATATCAGTTCAGAAAGACGTTGGCAGAAAATGTCCTTGAAAAGTTCTAGAATTAAAGACATTCTCATTTCACAGGTAACTCATGAAATGGAAAGTGAACAGAATTTGATAAAGTAACCATTTTCTTCACTTTAATTCTGCTGAGATTAAAATTGGTCATGTTTTAGGATGGTTGCTTTTCTGTGAGAGGGTAGGGAATAACATGGAGTTACATTATTTATTATTAGCACTATCACAGAGTGTGCAATCAGCTGCACAAACAGAAGAATGGAAAAACGGAAGGAAAAGACAGACCCTTCTCTTTAAGTTTTACAGAACTTGTTGCTCTGCAGCGTTTTAGCTCTGTTCAGGAGAAGAACATGCTTTTATACTTGCCAGGGGGAGAGTAGCAGTATGAAGATGTATATAAAATTTTAGTGCCTTGAATGAATGGCAGCTGAGAAAACTGCCAGTACTGTTGATTCCAGCTGAAATTTCCAAGACCATGACTAGTGAGGAGGAACATGGCCAATACAGAAAGACTAAAGCAGAACACAAACTTTAACCCAACCCAGCAGCAACATCTAGTTTTCTGCATCAGTGTGTTTGTGGACACAATTTTCTCTTCCCTGCCTCTAATGTTTGCAGCTCCTAGGTCTGATGGAAGGCACTCTGCTTTCAGGCCTTCACTTATGCTGTTTAATGCATCTTCAGCAAATTTGCTGATGACACCAAGCTGTGTTGTGCAGATGACCCACCAGAGGAAAGGGATGCCTTCCAGAGGGACCTTGACAGGCTTGAGTGGTGGTCCTGTGTGAACCTCATCTCATGAAGCTCAACAAGGCCAAGTGCAAGGTCCTACATCTGGGTTAGGGCTACCCCAAACACACCTACAGGCTGAGTGGAGAGGTGATTCAGAGGAGATGATGGTTGATGAAAAACTCAACATGAGCCAGCAGTGTGCATTCGCAGCCCATAAAACCAACATGCCCTGGGCTGTATCAAAAGGAATGTGGCCAGAAGGTCAAAGGAGGTGATTCTCCTGTTCTACTCTGCTCTTGTGAGACCCCACCTGGACTACTGGGTACAATCCTGGTGCTCCCAACAGAAGAAAGGCATGGAATTCTTGGACCAAGTCTAGAGGAGGGCCATGAAGCTGATGACTGGAGTACTTCCCCTAAAAGACAGGGTGAGAAGGTTGGGGCTGTTCAGCCTGGAGAAGGTTGCATAGAGACCTCATAGCAGCCTTCCAATATCTGAGGGGGCCTACAGGGAAGCCAGAGATAGATACTTCATCAGGAACTGTAGTGACAGGACAGTAATGGGTACAAACTGAAAGAAAGGAAATTTAGGTTAGATATTAGGAAGAAATTTTTAACTGTGGTAGTGATGCACTGGAACAAGTTGCCCAGGGAGTCTGTGGATGCCCCAACCCTGGCAGTGTTCAAGGCCAGGTTGGATAAGGCCTTGAGCAACCTGGTTTGGGGGCAGGTGTCCCTGCCCATGGCAGGGAGAGTTGGGACTAGATGGTCTTTAAGGGTCATTCCAACCCCTTAACACTCTATGACTCTATGGTTCTCTTTGCTTAGCACACCAAAGGGACATTTTGTTTTATTATTCTCATGGAAATCTGTTTTGATCTGATCAGATGAATGATCCAGAAACAAAAGGCTCTGCTGACTGTCTGGTATGCCTGTATATTAATGTAACAGAGCTTCCCACACATTTTCAAATTCCATTACAGGGAAACTGAGCTGAGGAGACAGTACAAGGTCTGGAAATGTTCGGAATACCTATATAATTTTATTGTTCTTTTAATTTCAGTTCAAAGAAAGATGCACTTTTATGTTATTTACCATATCATACCTGGTATGTAAATTACAGGTTGCTTGCTGGAAAATTTGTTTTCCAAATGTAATATTTGGTGTTACTGTGTATTCATGTGAAGTGAAAACCTTTGTAATTTAAAAATGGGTTATAGTCTTTAAGAATTGAACACTTAGCAGTGTACTCAGTGTCTAATGTATTAAAAACTTGTCACTTGAAAGTTCTGAAGATTGATTTCAGCAGAAATTAAGTAGTTTGGGTCCTGTGCATCAATAGCCACATCAGATCTTGCCCAACGTTTTGCTGCATTTGGTTCTGAATTTGTGGTCTCACTTTTTTCATCTCGTGAACACATACTTCCTGTTGACTTCAGATCATTTACTATTTGTTTAAGTGTAAACTGGGAGGACAACGAGACTCAAGCTCTCCTTTCCACCACTCCTAACAATCCCATCATTACACCAGTTTAGATCTGTCAAATCTTTCAACAGATGTAGAAATGAATGGAAACGTTACTTCTGTAGCATAATAATTAGTGCATTTACCATGTTAACAGACATCAGACATTACAGTTCATCTATTTAGCCATGCTTATCTTGTTATAAACAGTGAACTCCCTTTTCACAAAGCTTATGTAAAGAGCATCATGCAAAGAGGGGCTTCAGACTGTGTTTAACTGTGTCTAGTCACAAGAGTCTGGGCTAGTCCAAGGACAGCTCCCACGGAAAGGCACAGTGGCTGAGAACCACAAGCACAACACACTCCAGAAAACTCAGTGAGTAAGTATCCTGGAAATACCAACTGCTTCCTGTGACTCCATCGTAAGCCAGTGATTCTCCTTCCACTTGGCCCCAAGAATACAATTGGGATGCAAGCATTAATACCTGTA
The DNA here is from genome assembly GCA_013400275.1 of Rhadina sibilatrix. Taxonomy (NCBI): domain Eukaryota; kingdom Metazoa; phylum Chordata; class Aves; order Passeriformes; family Phylloscopidae; genus Rhadina; species Rhadina sibilatrix. The sequence goes on from VWYO01024105.1 coordinate 707,994, forward strand.
AACATATAAAGGTCCTCCAATGCAGTATGTCATAGAATTGCCAGGTCTCACAGTAGCATTAAAGCAGCATGACCAGCAGCAGCAGGATTTATCTGAGTAGGAGAAAGAGGTTTACCAGCGTTCATACAGCCAGGGAAGCAAGTGCATTAGGGACTGTGTGAAGCCTTTGTATTCCAGCCCCAGGTATTGCTCTATGCAGCAGGATGGTAAGGCCTAGCTGGTGTGCAGCACTTGAAGGGATGTCAGGAGAAGTGAAGGCCTTCTGTCCAGTCACAAAGTGACAATACATGGACTGTTAAATGTGTCAGGATGGCTGTTTTTTAGTTACACTATTGTTAATGCACAAATCATAGCAAAAGCTACTTCTTCTTGTCTTGCAGGTTTTTTATCAGAGGGTAGTCTGTGTTTTTTAAGAGGTGGACACTGTCAGGCTGTTTCTACGCTCTGGAAACAGCTACTACCAGCATTAGCTTAGTGCACAAAGTGAACTGCTTTGTGCAGTATTTGATACCCTGAATGAGCTAGAACCCCGTTTTCACAAAATGCTGGGATTAAACTAGCTCCTTTAAAGTTAAAAAGAGTATAATTCAAACAACTTGTCCTGGGTTGTGGAGCCAGGGGTTGTATATTCTATTTTCATCTGTTAAAAAGCAGTTGGGGAGATGCTTTTCTTTATCTCTGGTAACTCAAGAGGGGAGAGGCCTGACGCCTTCTGATAATGGGCCATTAGCACCCCCCCAGGCTATACCCCCGCCCCCAGAGCGGTGCATCTGCATTTCCATCACCCTATTGTGAGATGCATCACATGCCCCTGGCAGTGGGGTGGGGGCAGGCAGTTTCTACCTGAATAAAACTCAGACACAGGGACATGAAAGTTGCTAGCTTCACCCCATTTTCCAAGAAGACTAGACCCCTTCTGACCCACTAGACCTTTTCCCATCACCACTGGACCCCTTTTACCATCACTGAACCCATTTTCTACAAGATCATCTTTATCTCACCAGAACCACATCTGCCACTTCCGGACTCACTTTGAGACTGCTTCCAACACCCTGACCAGCAGGATGTCAGGTTGTAGCCCAGACTCTGTCAGGGTTCTCCAAAATTACTGCTTGTTTGTTTGCTTGTTTGGTTGGGTGGTTTTGTTTTCTACTACATTTGTATTGTTAATATTCTTAGTAAAGAACTGTTATTCCTATCCTCAAAATCTTTGCCTGAAAGCCCTTGATTGCAAAATTATAATTTGGCAGGGGGGTGAGGGGTTTACATTCTACATTCTAAGGGAAACCCCAGTTTCCCTGGCAGATACCTGTCTTTCCAAACCAAGACACAACTAAAGCAACAGAACGTAATATTTCATTAAAAGAAAAAAGAAACAAAATTGTCTTTTATATCCTTGTGTCTCCAGCTAGAAAACTGACATAAACAGCTAAAGGCAACTATGTAAGATACGTTGAAAATTCATAATCAAAAGAAAAAATAAATACTTCAAGTTTTCCCTGTGCCATGCAAACAGGATTCTTTACAACTACAAGCTGACTGTCAAAGTAGGGTGACCAGCTCCCTGAAGTGCTTTAAAGTACAGTTATTGAAATGGGATAAACAAGTAGTAGGACCAAGAGAAGTACAATCACTGCACAAATGTTAACTGAAATTATACCTTATGATACATTAGATCATAAAATTATCTAACATAAGCAAAAGTAGGTAAGAAAATAATAGTCAACAGAAGGAATTTCAACAGTTTCAGTCATTTCTGTCATCTCAATTTTCCTTTTCATAAGAATTACTTCATCAAGCTGATGACAAATCAAACATCACAGTTTATTAAGACAGAGAAAAAACAGGGGTATCTGATTTTACACTCAAGTAATCAACAAATGCAAGTCTTAAACAATAAAGCGTCTACCAGAACTCAGGAAACAAAGCCATTATACTGTGCAAATACCTTTCAATGAAGTACATACAGCTTTGGGCAAATAATTCAGTTTCTCATGTCCCTACTATCTGAAGATAATTAACTCTGTTAAAATTTTGTTCTCCTGCAGTACTGTTGTCCAATTCTGTGAAAATATGGCCAGGGATCTTTTCCAAGGTGTAAATAAAGGAGTCTGTGAAAATCTGCTTGTGTTAAATTTTATTCTATTGAACGAGCAATACTTAATATTTTACTGAAAAAATGGCAAAATTTTTTAACTTTGGGAACTAGAAAGTGAATGAGTGGCAATTTTGTGTTGAGAGGGATTTTTTTGTTTGTGGTGGGGATTTTTTTTTTTTTTAGGTAAGCTGGAACATCAAAGATCACACTTTGATCTATGCTTGCACCCAGCAGTTGAATTATCATGTACAGGATTCATCTACTCCTGCTAGGCAGCTTTCAAAGGTTATATTTCTGTCTGCAGCTCCTTTTGGGGCTGTAAATTTAATTTGTACATAGTAATTGTGCATTGTGTCCCTTTCTGCCAAAAATGGCATGCAGAAATCAGGATTAAGAGAACATGATCTGCCCACCCAATTACTTATGTAAGACCTACCTATAGCCATTGCTTTGTGCTCTACTGAACAGAGACACAGAGGAAGTGGAAGAATAGTGTCAAAATACATAACTCTGAAAGGTAAAAGCCAAAATTTCTAGCAAAGAGAGGCAGTGTCCACAGCACAAGATCAGAAGGAAATTCTGTGAACTGTGGAGAGCTCATCGTCCTATGCTCCTTATTCTGCTGCTGTTAAAGATTGTGCTCCTTGGCTCAAGCTAGAACGCCCTAACAAGTCAGAGAGACTTGTGGCAGACATTCTTGGCTGAGCCATTTCACCTTTGGTACTGAAAGAAACAGGTCTTAGACACATTACTGTCTTCCAACCATATACCACGCAACCTGACTGAGCATGAATAGAATATTTACATCTCCCATTCTGCACCAGGATTTTTTACTTTGGTTTTGGTCCTAATCTTCTGTGGAAGTCATATGCATCAGTTAGAGAAGCCTAAATGTTTAGCTAACAACACAAGTTTGTAACAAGGAATACACTCAAGAACAATGGACTAATTGACTAAACCCAGGATTTTAACAGCTTCTTTCTACACTGTAAAAGAAACATATGCATAATGATCTTGTTATAATTCTAATAACCTTCCAATGCAGAAATACACAAATTCCTCATCAAAATAGTTAGGTCTTCAGTTTTGGAGGAAAAAAGTACAAACACCAAATGAACTAAGCCTTAAACATGGTGTGCCTAGAAAAAAGATGAGTACAAAAAATAAACAAGAGACAAAGCCCGTATGCCTAATCTGATTTACATAGCCTTACATGTACTTTTCTGTGAAATACATTTTAAGTAAAAATAGTGATCTCATTATTAGGTATATCTACCTGGTAGCAAGAACACAGGCTATAGGACTGGCATATTCTAAAAAAAAATATATATTCTAAAAGAAAAAAAGCCTTTCATTTTTCCTTGGTTCTCTTAAGTGTCATCCATGTGACAGCAGAAGTGAGCTGTCAGGTGTTAACTGTCATTACAGAGAATATGAGCACACAAGTTAAAGTAGTCTGCTCACTTGCTATCTAGTTAGGACTAATTTCAAAACTCTTGTCATCTTGACTGAAAGATTAATAGCTGCTTCCTCCTGATTAAACACTGAAACCAAAATTATGAAACTTGTTGACGGCCTCCCTCACATGCTAAATTTATAAACTTTTGCTGTGAGCCACCCTATAGTTTTACCTCCCCGTTCAAAAAGTTTTTACCCTTCTCTAAGGCAATAATTAATCACAAACAATATAAAATCATCTTTTTGTAATGAGGACAGATCGTACAAATCCCTTTTACTGCATATGGTCTTGACTCTGCTGTACTGAACAGTAAGAGGGGTTTGCAGAAATATCTACTACATATTTTTTGAAAGTTATCCATAACCAAAGCTCAGTCTTACACCCAACCCCAAGCTGTGTTTGGAAATTCACTTCATCTGGGCATTTTCTTGAAGTCACTGCTGCCCATTCCTTCTCCTTGCATACAAGCCAAGGCAGGCGCAGAATCCGACGACACTGACAGCGAGGCCTAGGAGGAAGGCAATGGTGTCTCCTGCATCCAGGGCTTCAACTACTGGCAGCACCAGCAGCAGTGACATGAGGACCAGGAAAAGTTTTGAGGTGTTCTTGGTTGAAGGCATGCTGACGACCAGCTGACCCCAAGGGGAAGTTAAATGAAAAAAGTGGTGAACAGCAGGTACTTCACTGGTATCTACAAGGAAAACAAAAGGAACGTTACAGGATTTTCCTTCCTTTCCCCCTGGATTTGTGTTGCCAACTGATTTATGTATTACGGGCATTTGTGTGGGGCTCATGAAATTTAGGTTTTATCTTCCCAATTACAAAAGCAAATGACTTATTAACAGGAGACAGCCACAGTGGATTTGCTATCTTGTTATGTAACTGTGGAAACTAATCTTTTGAAGACTTACGGTGAGGTAAAGTCAGAACAGGCTCTCCTGCCTGCAGCTACCAGAGCCTGCTTGCCTGGTGCTTTGCTACACGGGCCTGTTTCACCAGGTGTTTAGGGCCTCTGATGGCTGCTGCACATCACTCACCCAGCACCTCCTAACACCGGGCATCCCCGGGATCCATGAGCATGGACAGACTACGGCACACTGGGCAGGGCGTGAATCCAACCGGGCGGTGCCCCCGTGCACACCCTCATTGCGGGACAAATGTCTGTCGTGGTTCCTACAACTTGGAAAGGTGCCCCTAAGGAGCACGGCGGGACCAGCCCGGACCGCCCTCTCCGCGATAGTTCTTCCCGCGCGGATGGCTCGTTCCCATGGTACACACGACAAAAACCCGCACCGGGACACCCGAGCAAGCGGCTGCTCCGCTCGCAC
>VWYO01024105.1:716713-746554 GCA_013400275.1 Rhadina sibilatrix
TGATTTTTTTTCCTTGTTTGTTGTCATACACAAATTTTTTTTTTTTTTTTTTTCTTCCCCTTTAGTAAACTGCCTTATCTGCCTTATCTCAGCCTATGAGATTTCTCCATCTTATTTCCTCACCCCTTTCCCCGGGGAAGAGGAGTGATAGAGTGGCTTGAGGGGGGGTGGCGGGGAGGGGGAGGGCATCTGGCACCCAGCCAAGCTCAACCCACTACACTTGGGAAGACAAATGACATCACTCCAATATGTCACCTCCTTCCTCCTTCTTCCCCCCACTTTACATGTCATATGGNGGAAGATAGATAAATTATGTGGCATCTGAGTATGATGTTAATGGTATGGAATAAGGGGAAGATTGTATTGGGTCTAACTGAGACAAATTTCATTTGCCCAAGCAGCCCTCACAGTGCTGTGCTCTGCATTGGTAGCTGGAAAGGTGCTGATGACACCACCAGTGTTTTGGCTACAGCTGAGCAGAGCTGTTTCTCTAACATTTCCTCCCTCTCCCTCTCATTATGAGGCTGGGAGTGGACAAGATTCTGGGAGGGAAGAGAACTAGGCTGACTCAGATTAACCAAAGGGATATTCCATACCATATGATGTCAGCGCAGGTATGAAAGCTAAGGGAGAGAGGAGGAATGAGGAGCATTCATTATTTTACAATGTGTACCTTCCAGAGCAGCCATTATGCATGCTGAAGCCCTGTTTCCTGGAAAGTAGCTAAACATTCTTGCTGATGGGAAGTTGAGATTTTTTCTCCTTTGCTTATGCATGCACAAACTTTTTTTTTTTTTTTTCTTCCCCTTTAGTAAACTGCCTTATCTGCCTTATCTCAGCCTATGAGATTTCTCCATCTTATTTCCTCACCCCTTTCCCCGGGGAAGAGGAGTGATAGAGTGGCTTGAGGGGGGGTGGCGGGGAGGGGGAGGGCATCTGGCACCCAGCCAAGCTCAACCCACTACACTTGGGAAGACAAATGACATCACTCCAATATGTCACCTCCTTCTTCCTTCTTCCCCCCACTTTACATGTCATATGGTCTGGAAGGCCCCTTCAATCAGTTGGGGTCACCTGCTCTGGCTGTGTCACCTCCCAGCCTCCCATAGACCCTGAGCCCCCTTGCCTGTGTGGCAGTACAAAAAGCAGAGGAGGCCTTGGCTCTGTGTAAGCCCTGCTCAGAAACAACAAAAACATCCCTACATTAGCAGCACAGTGTACAGCACAAATCCAAAACACAGCCCCATACCAGCCACTGTGAAGAAAATTAACTCTGNGCTGGGAGTGGACAAGATTCTGGTAGGGAACAGAACTAGGCTGACTCAGATTAACCAAAGGGATATTCCATACCATATGATGTCAGCGCAGGTATGAAAGCTAAGGGAGAGAGGAGGAATGAGGAGCATTCATTATTTTACAATGTGTACCTTCCAGAGCAGCCATTATGCATGCTGAAGCCCTGTTTCCTGGAAAGTAGCTAAACATTCTTGCTGATGGGAAGTTGAGATTTTTTCTCCTTTGCTTATGCATGCACAAACTTTTTTTTTTTTTTTTCTTCCCCTTTAGTAAACTGCCTTATCTGCCTTATCTCAGCCTATGAGATTTCTCCATCTTATTTCCTCACCCCTTTCCCCGGGGAAGAGGAGTGATAGAGTGGCTTGAGGGGGGGTGGCGGGGAGGGGGAGGGCATCTGGCACCCAGCCAAGCTCAACCCACTACACTTGGGAAGACAAATGACATCACTCCAATATGTCACCTCCTTCCTCCTTCTTCCCCCCACTTTACATGTCATATGGTCTGGAAGGCCCCTTCAATCAGTTGGGGTCACCTGCTCTGGCTGTGTCACCTCCCAGCCTCCCATAGACCCTGAGCCCCCTTGCCTGTGTGGCAGTACAAAAAGCAGAGGAGGCCTTGGCTCTGTGTAAGCCCTGCTCAGAAACAACAAAAACATCCCTACATTAGCAGCACAGTGTACAGCACAAATCCAAAACACAGCCCCATACCAGCCACTGTGAAGAAAATTAACTCTGTGCTGGCTGAAATTAGCGTGTCTGAGAAGCTTTCTGAATAATTTTTGGACATCAGTTGCACTGCTGTAACAAGAAAGGCTAACTGATTATAGATAAGATGCTGACTATGGGGCAGTGATTATCACTTCTGCATGCACGTGTTCACCCTTGAGCTACTTTTCTCTGATGATACTTAATCTGACATTTTAGCTGACTATCGCTATGTCCTCATCTTTTCACTTCAGTCATAGATCTACATCTAGTTTTTCTCCTACAACAAACATGACTTTCCTCATTTGGACTTCACTGTGTCCTTCTCCTTCTTTGAACAAATAGCTGTACTGCAACTATCTCATTTACTTCTGCAGAAAAAACCCCCAAGTTAAAATACAGAATTGATTACTTCTATCATTAACCTTTTCCATATTTGCTTCTTGGTCTGCTGTCGCACAAATTTTGATTCCGTTATATCTCTTACTTCCTCTCTCATTTTCCCATCCCCTCCTATCCTGTGTCTTATTTCATCCTGCCTTTTTTCCTTTCTGTTTCTCAAAGTCCTCAAGTTTCCTCTCAAATAAAGATAGGTAGTCACAAATCAACCGTGTCATAAAAACACTCACTGGATTCCCTTCTTGTACCTATCACTTCATCTGTTTTATTCCTGTCATCTCTAACCTCTCCAAACATGCTGTGCAAAACTGCTCTAATCCTTCGTCTCCTTCAGTATGGCTCAATCCTTCCTCCATCAGCCGGATATCACATTGATATCTCCACTTAACAACTTAGACATAAAGGCCTGTGTTTCATAATTGGCTCTGACTGATGGACTTATTTAAAAACTCTCGTTCCTCTTCCCAAATGCAGAAAACACTTAAAAAAACCCAGTGAACTTCCAAAACAATTATCCTTTCCCATTTCTTCTTCACTTTTGATTTTGAATCTTTAGTGCTGGCTTCTCTTTCTTCTGCTGCTGGGAGTGTGCTAGGCTTCCATCTGTGTTTTTTTTTTCAGTTTTTGACTGTCTAGATATTGTCTCCTGGATGCTCCTATTGACAAATAGACTTTTGAATACCATCCATGACTCATGTTTTCATCTTCCCCTCTCTTTATTCCCATTTGATTGTGTTGAAGACTTACTGCTTCTAGCACAGGCCTACTAACAGTTCTGACTGTATGACTTAGTCATGTCCTGTCTCTCCTTGTGATCCCTGCAGCTTTGTTTATTCAAAGTGCTGCTGCAAAGGGATGTCTCTCTGGCTTCCTGTTTTTACTGTGTTCCTTTTCTTAATCCTCTGGTGTTGCATTTCCTCTTTTGCTGAACCAAAGACAATTTTCTTCTCAGTCCTAAAAGATCTTTGCAGTATAAGCTTCCTTCACACTGGCTTAACCTATTACCATTGTCAGGAGGTTAACTTCTCCTTTTCTTTTGTCACCCTGGCAGATTCCTTCTGATCCCTCCAAGAAGCAAAAGTTGCTTCTTTCTGAGAGTACAGAAAGGCTTACAGAAAGAATGGTGCCATTTTTTGATAGAAAATTCTTTCCTTTGGGGTCATGTACTTCCTGCTGTCCTTTATACAGACATGAAAATAAAGGATTAAATAGCCAGTGATTCCTTTTCCCTCAGTCCTTTAGCCTGGCGGGGGATCTCCTCTGCCTGCTGGAATCTCTTTGAGCTCTCTTGCCAGCACTTGAGAGATGTCTCTGTGCAGTGCTGGCTGGAGCAGAGAGACATGGAGGCAGCTGCCAGCCCTGCAATAAAAAAAGCTCTGGAGTTGGTGCTGGCAGGAGGCAGGAGCAGCCAGACTGCAGGAGTGAGTGCAGAGGATGCCAGCCAGAGTTAAACACCCATTGATTGACTTCCCCACTGAACTCCACAGGGGAATGTGAGAGCTACTCATCAATAATGGCAAATCTGGGGATTCCCTGTGATTATTATGAACACTATCATGCTTTTTGTGGATTATAAGAAGCAGGTTTCTTGGGCTTTTGTAGAAGCATAACAAAAGTAGAGGTAGACATCAACTGGAATGATGCATCCAAACTGCCTCCAGCCTCGAGAAAGTAAGTCTGAATCTAGTCTTCTGGATTTCAATGGTTGTACTCATGTAAGCTATTAAGATGTTCTCACATTCTTCAACAGTGCTTCCACAGGTGGTTTGAATATTTTATATTGTTTGCCTCGGGTTTTCTTTTTTTTTTTGAGAGAAATGTATTTTACAGTATTAGCCAGGAAAATGTATACAACAGAAACAGTTCAGCTTCAGAGGGCCTGGTGATGACAACTGCATTAGTATTGAGCAGTAAATAAAAGAAGATACTGTTTAACACAAGAGAGACTGAATAGGAGTCAAAGGGGGAATAGCAGCTGTCATCCATATGTTGTTTTCTATAGTGCATCTCTTTTTTTTCCAAGGTATGCTCTCAGACGTTTTCTCGACTTCTGTGCATATACTTGTTTCAAGTAGGAGAAGTTTCATGAAAATAAAAATTGATTTGAATGTCATAAACTCGTGCAATCATATGTTTCAAATCCAGAGCTAATCAACATTTCAATATCTATTTAGAGGAAAAATATCCACAGTGTGGTTTTTTCTTAGGCTTGTTTGTTTGTTTGTTTGTTTGGTTGGTTGGTTGGTTGGGGGAAAGAGAAATTATTAGGTATTATTAGAAATAAAGTTTACCTTCTTATGAAGTTTGAGCCATCTTAATGGCTAATGTTCGTTATAAATGAGAAAACTGACATTATACAAATTGTCCCTCATATTTACATGCCTAAAATATGTTTTATTCAAGATTGGTGCCCTAAGGAATGTTTGCTGAAATTAGAAGGTAGTTTGGGAAAACAAAATATTAGTTAGGCTGAAGGTGGTATATCTGTCAGATGAAGGAACAAAATTCAGAAGGAGGAGCTGTGCTACATGCCAAAATTCCTTACATAGGGAAAGAGAATCAGAACAGAAACAGAACTGCTGACTGTTAACCTATCTCTCAAGATCACTTAGTCCAAGCACCTGATTTTGAATAGCTCTAAGGATGGATATTCCACACCCTCTCTGGGCAACCTGTTGGTGTTTCATCTGCTGTCATGGTAAAGAAGTTTTTTCATATGTTTAAATGGAGTTTTCTTTATTTCGGTTTGAACCCATTGTCCCTTATCCTGTCACTGGACATCACTGAAAAGAGACTGGCTCTCTTCTTTAAGCCCCCATCGGGTATGTATACTCACTGCTGCATATATGTATATGCATTGCTAACAACCTGCCTGCCTTCTCCAAGCTAATGCATCCCTCTAATTTCAAGTTTCTCCTTGTATGCCAGATGCTTCAGACCCTTAGTCACCTTCCTGGCCCTTTTCTAGACTCATTGCAGTCATATCCATGTCACCCTGTACTGCAGAGCAAAGGACTAGACCCAGCAGTCCAGCTGTGTCTCAGAGTGCTGAGTGGCAGGATGTCTCTCANATAGCCAGGGGGAAGCTGCCCCAGCCCTGTCCTTTACCTGCCCCACAACTCGAGTTATCTCCCCCTCCCGACTTTTGGCCACCTCTTTGTTTTAGTCAAGCACCCATAAGCACCCAGTAGTTAGTCTAGCAACTTAGGGGGAAAAATTCTATAAGTGAAAAAGGAACAAACCTAATTCCCAACACAGGATCACCTCCCTTTAACTGGTGGCAATGCTTTTCCTAACATAGCTGAGGATGCTGTTGGCAAAAACTATGTCCCTACAATGTTGCTATGCCCTATAAATAGTACACTGATCTGAGGAGTAGAGAGCTTTGGGAGGAAGTTATGCACCCCTTGACGACTCTTAAAGTTACCACACATTAAATACTCTGTGGTTCTGGGTCACCAGTTGTAACATGCTTTTGTGTAGTTCTTGCAATGGGTCTTTAAAAATGCAGCTCGCTATTTCTGTTCATCAGCTCAGCACTTTTCCTAAACAATCTCTTATGGCTAACTCAAATCTTTCAGAACCCTTTTGTCATGGTCCACTGTCAAGAATCTGGTCAGGGCCTAGGCTGCTCAACTGTTATGCATGAGGAGTGAAAAGTCCTGATACACAGAATTTTATGGAAGTATATCCAAGGCAAGAAGTAATTAAACTTATATACAGTATTAAAAATTAATAAAGCCTGAAGAAGGAAAATAGGAGAGAATAAAAATATCTGAGACACATAGTATGAAACTATGAGAAGACTTTTTAAAAGAAAGAAGTCATAGATCACTCTGTTGGGAACTAACTAAAATATTTCAGTTCACCTTGGATGTTTTTATTTAAGGTTTCTTGAATTCCCTATCTAAAGTATTGTCTTATTGACTTATATTGGAGTTTTCCCATTGCCTTCCGTAAGCGAACGAATCCACCTGTATCTGAAAAGCAAGTAATTGTTCTTCCCAATGTTACCAAAATTTCATAAATTTTCTGATGCATGTGCACCAGTCCAATTGTAGTGGTAAGCCTATGAGAAAACCTATAAATAATTTCACCAGAAGTGATTTATCCTAAAAGCTAAATGTAATTGTGTGGTAAATGCTGAAGTTTTGCTCTTGCAAGCTAAGAAGTTGTGCTTTCTTTGTGGAATGCATTTCCTCTATCTTTATCATAGAAGGTCCTATAAATACTTTGTAGAATGCAAAGTAAGTCTGGATTATTTCAATGCCAGTCTAAAAGGAAGTGGCATCATTCATGGGGGCACACTGAGTGAGCCAAATATCTGCTTTCAATAGGCTGCAATTCATTCTAGTACTTGGTTATTTGGCTCCTTTTTCATTAGTAAAACAGTTTGAGTTTCACTGTTGAACTAAATATGCACCTGTTCTTACAAAAAACCACCATGATTCAGAAAAATATAATTGCTTAATGCCTTTGTGTTTCACATGTTACACAAACTTTTAAGGGAAAAATTATTTAGCTTCTATTATCAGTCTGAAAATTCATGCCATAAGAAATGTCATTGGGGATGTGTAAACTGAGAAATACAATTCTAAATACATGTCATTAAAACTGACATATCTCATCTTAATTACTTCAATGACCATGGTGATAAAAACCTAGGAAACATGGAAGCTATGTACATGTGTATGTTTGTAATAATATAAATAATACAATAATAGTAATAGCCAGATCAATATTAAAGCACTCAATCCAAACTCACCAGCCAAAGTAATTGAATATTTTACATAGATTTAGTACAGTTTGGGTGTTGTTTAAATATTAGCTTTCATGCATGGATTTTGTGGTGTGTTATGAAGAACAGCAGGGACAATCATCCCCAGTTTACATCTGAGATAATCAAGACATGGAAAGATGAAATGAATTTCTGGAATTCTTGCAGAAGTTCAACAGCAAAGTCAGGAAAGCATCCTGTGCCTTCTTATTCTTCCCAGTTCTGTTCCTGTTGTAAGTGGTGGTAGCTTCCATAGATTTATGTGGAAACAGAAAAGGAAAATCCTTTTGTGAAAGTGCACCTTCTCAGTCAGGATGTATGAAATTTCCTGCCAAAACCACAGTGCCCATGAATGTCTGAGGAAATGTCTTTTGCAATGCCAGAATTCAATCTTTTCTGTGCTGACTGGCCTTATGTTCTTGCAGAGATACAAAGATCACAAAGATGTGACGGAAGCTGTAAAGATATATATAATATAGATATAGACTTCTGTCACTATTTTAGAATTTATTTGTAGCATCCTTAATTGCAAAATATTTGATTTTATTAATGCTCAAATCAAATGGGATCGATGCTACTTCACTAAGGGGGCTATTTGCTGTTTTGTGTAACTCTAGAGCAGGGCTAGGGAAAATTACACATTTTATGGATTAAAGATGTGTTACTTCTCTTCAGAAGTGTCTAGAAATATGGTCTGCTATAATTTCATCTGTGGCTATAAACTCATCAGTTTCAGCAGGACAAGGCTCAAACTTTGTCACTTCTTAGATAAAATACGCAGTACCATGAAAATAGAAATGTATGAAATACACACAGAAAACGGTGTTCATATGTATAAATATATGTATGTATATGTGTATATGCATGTTTGTACATAAACACACATGCTCTCTTGAAGTATTTAGGATATTTAACTTCCCCATTAAGTCTGAGCAGTGTGAGAGCCTGCATATTTTGGCTGACATCCCATGAAGCACTTCATCAGTCACATGCCACCCAATGCATGTACACAGAACATAGAGAGTCAAAGAAAATGAGTCAGCTGTTTAAATTTACTCCCGTGCTTGATTGCTCACTGTGTCAGGAGCAGTACATTTAGAACCTTGCCAGATCAAGCCCTAAATGTGTATTCCAGCAAACAGAGAAGGCACTAAGTTCCTTCAACTAGTATCCCATTTTTGCTAAGATTTTTCTAGCTGTTAAGGTTGGATTTTCAGTGTATAGCAGCTGAGCTTTATGTCTCAGTGTTATGTACTGTTGCATACCTGCAAACAGAGGCCTTTCAGACAAACTTTGTGATTACAGGCAAACATGTAGAAAAGGCATCTACAATCAAGATCATTTGAAAATAGGTTCTGTTGTGTAATGCTTCCTGAGGATGTAGAGAGCAAACTCCTTAAAAAAGGGATGATAGGAGATTACTGAATTTGAAACCAATTTTGTCTGAGCATCTGCATTCTAATGCTTTTGATTAAATTATAAACCCATTGCCTATTTGTTCTTATTGCAGAATATCTTGAAAATATTTAATAGGTGATGTTAATTGCTTATATTCATAGTCTCTGGGGTCTTCTCTTGTCAGTATCTGTCATCTTCTGGAAATGTCAAGCACTGAGGATTTCAAAATTTATTCTGACTCTTCTATGATTTGCAGTCCAAACTGAGATAATAAGTCACACTTTCTCTACCTAGTTTGTAGTAATGTAACCTCTTATTTATCCATGATTGCAGGAAATTAGAAAGCCTATATCCATTAGGCTGTGTGTTTTGGAATACAATAGCTGTATGCAGTTTGGTTTAGACATTGCTTTCCTTACAAATATTGTTCTTTTAATTCATGCTTATTTTATTATTTTCAATGCATCAGAAAAGATTTATGCAGATCATGGGGAGGCCATAAAGAAGAAAGTTGTATGGGTCAAAGAGGTGATGATAGGAGCATGAACTGGTATTTTAACGGGAGGCATAGAGTGAAAAGGTTTGATTTTGATTAAAAAAGAAAGCTATATTAAAGCAAATTGACATTTAGGTACTGGTGGAATGTATTGATGGATAGACAGTTATGCTGGAGCTGCAGATAGTGGTTGTACTCTTCACACTATGGGAAAGAAAACAGAAGATTAGTGTTGATGAGTATTCAGATGTGAAGCCATATGAGCATCATCTAAATTTATTGCTGTAAAGCAATAATTTCTGATCAGTTCTGTAACTTTCATTGCCACTAGAACAGGTACCTTGTGCTTTGATGCTGAGGCTGTCTGGGGAAGTCTCACAGAACTAGGATTATATTGGAGAACACAAGAGAGAGGCTAAGAAGTAACTTTTTGTTTCTTTCTTTGTTTGTTTGTTTTCTTCAGGAGAAAGCTGATGGCATCATTTAACTTTAGCAGAGTAATCTTCAGCTGAGTATGGCTGAAAGAACAATACTGATTCAGTCAGGATTTGAATTAGTACACACATGAAAGGCTGTATAACACCCCAGCAGCCACTGAAAAAATTCTCATTCTTAGTTTCACTGCTCTGACAGTTTTCTACAGTGAAAGGTCAACAACTGTTACTGAAAGTTTTCTACATTGTAGTCCTTCACATTGCACAGGAACACTTTTTTCTCTGTGTCTGGACTAAAAACCTCAAGAGCAAGTCATTGTGACAGTAATACATTTGTAGAAAGTTATAGTGCGCAAAAATGTCTCTTTGGAAGATGAGGAAAGTTTCCTGGAGTATTTAATAATGCTATGGTGTTCGGCTTTATTTGTAGTGTCTCTGTGGAGTGTCAATTTTCATGCTGTCTACATGAAGGATGAATGATAAACCCTTGATGTCAGTTTGTGGTAGGAAAAGTGTTACTACTTGTTAGTGTTATAAACCCTAGTGAGCGACTAATAGAGAGATTAGTGCTTTGTCTGCATTTGGAGTTAGTGTTGAAGAAGTTAAATACAAATTATTTTCCCCCATTTAACTGATACTAGAACCTTAACTTATTCCTGTATGTGAAATGTATTTATTATTATTTTTCTTTCTAACAGTTTTTTTGAGTTCAGGATGATTCTGAAGTAGAATAAACCTTCTTGATTTCTTTAGTTCACTACCTCCAATTGACATTTCCAAGCTGATAAGATGCAGCAAGTCATACTTCCCTGAAGAATCAGTATTACAGAAAAGCATATTATCTAGCCTTTAGATTCAATAGGCCTTGTGATGAGATGAGTAATGAGACGATAAATGTTGTTTAATACTCCCTGGGATAATTTAAGAAAATTTGGCATAGCACCTTTTTTTTTTACTATTTTACTAAGAGTACTTACTCTTTCTATGAGTTATTGAACTGAAATCAGTGTTGTTTTCAGTGTTTCAATTGTGACATCAGATGATGAGTAACTGAATTAAATTAATCTGAATTAAAGTATTGGTGGCTTTATCAATTTAGCAGTTGAAATTTATTGATGAAAAAGCAGTAGAAAATTCACATTATCATAACCTGAAAGCACTATAGTCATAACTCAGGCAATTATAGGTCAAATTTCATCAAGAGGACTTATTTCCTGAGTGTATCTCCATGTGATACCACTGTCATCAATCTCTTAACCAGTGTCTATAGTCTTGCCACCAGGCACGTGCCGAACCATCTGTGAGTTGACACTGCTACATGGTTAACAAGCTGCCCGTTAATTGCTCAAGAGAGATAACTGGCAGCTCCAAGAAAGGGATCCTCAGTGTGGCTGTAGGGATCTCCACCATGGAAGTGCAGCCCCAGGCTCTGGCTGAGCTCCGGGTGCAGATCAGCTGGATGTAGCTTTCACTGCAGCCCAGGAACCAGGTGTATAAACACCAGTGTGGTGTACTGTGGGAAGCAGCCCAAAAGACTCAGCTTCAAAACCTTACTTAGGCCTGATTCAAAGTAGGAACTCACACTTGATTTTTTGACATAAGGTAGGAGTGTCCTGGCTGCCAAGCTGCTCTGCCTCTTAGGAGGGCAAAGTGTCCTTAAATACAGAAAGATGTACAATTGAGTGGTTCAGGCAAAAATGAGTGGGTTAACCCAGAGAGGCTGCTTTGCTTGCAACCAAACTTTTTCCTGTGAAATCAAGTTTTGCATAGCTTCTGAGAATCTCACAGAAGAGGTCTCTGGCCTTTCCTCACCCCCTGAAGTGTAGGGACAAGGCTATGTCAGCGTGGAGTTATGCACCAGTGTGACCTGGCACTAGTAGCAGGGGCCTTAGATGTCTGGTTATCAGGTTGCAGGCATGACCAAGAATGTCTCAGAGCTAGGCACTGTTGAAGACATGTAGTATCCTTTGCTTGTGGCTGTGCAGTGCTGGGGATCCTGCCAGGGGTCAGGCTTAGTCCATGTTTGACTCAGTCAGTAGTGTGGAGCTTCAAGGGCTCTGCTGTGCTGCTCACAGACATACTGCCTGGGAAGCTCAGTCATTGAAAGCAGTGTTGTCCAGAGACATATTTTCCTCTTCCCGCTGATGATTAGTATTAAAAATAGCAGTAATTTGTCATGCCATTATAAATAAAGATACCGCCAAACAAATACTATGCTGACCATGTTAATCTTTGAGTTGCTCTTGGATGAACAAATCTGGGGTCTCTTAGCATAACTACTTTTGAGGGTGGCAGGTCCAGATACCCATTTATGCCATGACCAATTTGATGTGATTAGTCCTTATCTGTGGCATTTTCTGGCACATTTCACAGTACTTCCTTTTCCTCAGTCTCCTAAATGCTTTTGTCCGTCTCTCATATTTGTCGAGAACAAATCTTGCATAAGACTTGGGTCAGTCTCCTGAAAAACAGATGTGGTGACTAATTACTTATCCCAGAGATGAACAGTGCTGTTTTCAGGAAGTGGTGGCAGCTCCTACAATACTGATAGGTCCTTTTGAAACCCAAATTTATCTTTTTCTCATCCTGCAATTCTTTAGTAACTCTGACTTGGTTTTCTTACTTTGCAGGTGTTTTGCTTTTGTTTAGCAAAGTGTCAGGAGCTGTCAGCACATGATTCATTGATATAATTTTGTGATTATATTATCTGTGAGAAGAAATTATAAAGAACCATGAAGATTGATATGAGTACATAGTGAATGGAAATACAGAAGCACCAGAAAGAACAACAGAAAACTGGCATGTATTGATGGCACCAATATCAGAAGGTCTTCAGGATCTCAATGCATCTATGTATAGCTTCTCAGGATACCCAGATCAGAAACCAAGAGACACTAAGTCCTTAGACTTGATGGAGAAGGAAATTGAATTGCATTCCCTTCCTAAGGAGTACTGGAAAGCACATCCAAAACCAGAATGTCATCGCTAACCTAAGAAGACCCTAGAAGACATGATGAAGACTCAGTAGCTGGCATCCCCATTCTTCTGTATCACCCAACACAGAAAGACCAACCACCTCGGTATTGGTTTATTGTTTTAACATGTTTTATTCTGTATTGGGAATTAATGTGGACTCACTATCCTATAGGTAGTTACATATATAGTTTTAAAATGCCTAAAATGTCCTTCAAGCTATAAACCCATTCTGAGACATCACTGTCAGATATAGCATGTCTGGCAAAGCAGATTAGTCAGCAAAAAAAAATCTCACTGAACTGCAGTTGTAGGTATCTCAGGGAAATGTAGTAGGGATACCTAAATTTTGCCAATCAGTGTAAAAGCTCGAAAAGTCCAAACTAGTTAGATATCATGGCATTAACTTTGGCCCTTCATTTTGGTCATTTTGTGGTAACAGGTCTTCTTCAAGTGCTCCCTCTGGATATGTTCGTGGAGTTTTTAATGGTGTATTTATTGTCATTGTACATCAAGGCTGATGAGTCTTTTAGGTAACTTGTGCAAATTGTCAAACTTTTAAATTACTACCACTATGTCATATCCATTACGTGTTTTCTTGTAATTACACTTTCAGCTTACCACTAAAGACATCTAGAAAAGGAACATTAGTGATTCTTGCAAGAAACAGTTGTGAATCCTTTCTGTTGAAGCAGGCACAGTGATAAAGTCTTAGATGACTATGAAATACCCTACCATACTGTAATGTTCACTCCATTCATTCAAAAACACAGAATAAAAATTATATGTTGCTTTTTTAAAGCTGTTTAACCTGTTTTTGCATTTTCCCCTCAGATGAAAATGCCCTTTATGCAGGGCCTGTCATAAAAAAATGCATTTTATTTTCTACTGAAAAGTCTTAGGTGCCCATCTCCAATTCAATGTCTTCCCAAGATGCTGAACACTTGTGAAACAAGATTTGATATTTCTAAGGTCATTAGCTAGAGTTCTGGAGTTGCAAATGCCTCAGAGAAAATGTTTGATAAATATGTTGGATAAATCCTATTGCTTGATATTATAAACTGTCGGTAGTGGTGATGCCAAATTCTGTGGCCTGATTTTATCACAGGTGGTAGTCAAAAGGTTATGCACTGTCTATGCACTTGAACAAAAAGTAACCAGAGTTATCAATGGTTGCTCACTCCTTCTCTCAGTATGGTTATAATAGGAGAGGAGTGCTTGAGTGCTTCCTGTGTTTCAAAGCATTTTTTCAGCACTGGACCCAAGCCTGGCAAATGCAGCTTTGCTACATTTTGTATTATAACCCTCCATCATGTGTACTTGAAATAACACCTGAGCCAGTTATTCATGTGCAGACTCTCCTTTCCTGGT
This sequence comes from Rhadina sibilatrix, assembly GCA_013400275.1. NCBI lineage: Eukaryota > Metazoa > Chordata > Aves > Passeriformes > Phylloscopidae > Rhadina > Rhadina sibilatrix. The sequence continues at coordinate 730,562 of VWYO01024105.1, forward strand.
CAGGCATGAAAAAATGAAGCTCCTATGACCACTGAAGAAAATAAATAGTTGGCCATGCATGTTAAGATCCCTGAACTGCATAAATCTGTTAGAACAGAGAAAAAGCTTACAAACCCTGTCCCAACGGGGACAGTCAACTGGACTGTCACAACTTTTTGGGACAACTTGTTGTCTCAAGGCAGCATCTAGCCAGTGATGTGTTTTGTCACAGCTGGTCAAGCAAACAGCTGTATTAAACAACAGTTGTGAAGTACCATACTGCTAAAAGCTTGCCATGTTTCCTATACCATGTCAGCTCCCTGGTTGCACCTTGGTCCATTAGTACAGTGGGCTGTGAACAAAATAAAAAGGCTTTGAATAGCACATCAAAGCTCCCTCACTAAGAATCTGGGGCTTAAAAGACACAAGCTCTGCCCCAGAACTAGCAATAGATCTCACTTTGTTTTAAAAATGCTTTTTTATGTTAGGACTTTGACGTCTCAGATGATTGACCCTGAGCTGGACCTGGTAATGGGTGGGGAGCTACACTCTGTTCAGTCTGCATGTGGTTTTAGGTCAACTCTGCGAGAGACAAAGAGAATCTTTTCCTAGGAATGTGGGAATGAGGATCCAAAGCTTGGCAAAGAATAGCAAGGGCTGTGCACCCAGATGAACCCAGGGGTCCTGCACCTGTGTCAGAAGTTCAAAGTCCTGGTTCTCATACAGCCCCACTGCATAACCTTTGCTCATGCTGCTGAGGAAGACCTTTCAGAAATTATGCAGAAAGTTCACCAAGCTAAACTTAGAGATAAAGGTGAAAATTGAGACAGGATTGTTAGCAGCTGAATCATTCAAAAGGAAAACGCAAGATTTAAAATCTTAAAGGAAAAAACCAAGAAGTTTGGCTAAGAGTCAGCCTAGGAATCAGTCTCATTGAGCTATCATTATCAGTTCCAATGGAGCTGGTGGGGAACAGCAGCTCTGCAACACCTGGGAGCCCCTGCAGTCAGCTGTAGAGAATGAGCCCTCCCCACCTGCAAAGACTTTGGGTTGGTAAGAATACTAATGCCTAATAGCTAGTCAGCTACTTGCAAAGGTGGTGCCAAACTGAAAATGTTTAGATAAACTGCCCCTCAAAACAGACTGTGACAGTCAGGAGCATGAGAATTGGAGTTTAAGTAAATGATTATGTAAAAATGATGACATACTGCTTTAAATTTTCTAGGCATCAGGCTATGGAGAAGCAGGAAGATCTAATGTGTGGTTTAGCCTGGAGCAGAACTGAAGAGGAGGAGACACCAGCAGTTTGCTATCATGGCCAGAAGTGGAGGTAGTAAGGAATCCTTGAGCAGGGTGGGCTCCTGGCATGCTGAAACTGCGCACTTGAAAGATCCTTCTCTGCTCTCATTATTTCACTGCATCACTTTCCTCTAAGAGCATATTTCTTGTGAATATTAATAATGCATAGTAAGATACTATTTCTTGGTTTTCCAGCAAAAAACCCAAACAAACAAACAAACAACGACAACAACAACAAAAAAACCAAAACAGGAAAAGGTGCTTCTAAAAGACCCTGACCTGTTTTAGGCAAAATGATGGTAACTGCAGAAGGTCTCTAAGCCATACAAAAAAAGGTAGGTAGTTAAAAAGTTTGCAAAGTCCTAAGAGAGGAAAATTCATATTCATAGAGAGTGTACCTCATGTCTTCTTTACTCATCATACTGATCACCCATCAAGGCTGACAGAATTTCACTGTTTTTGCTACAGATGTTTACTCTGAGGCTTTCCACACTTTCTTATTAAATCTTTTCTTAATCTTGATTTCTTCCTGACCCCAGAACTCCAGTGCTCATTTACTTCTTGTAGAGTTTAATAGCTTATATCTAGAGGCTATCCTGTAGGAGATTTGCATAGCTGCCTTTAAATTGGTTCTTCTTGGTGTTTATCAGAATTAAGCAGTACCTGAGAGGACAAAAATGAAATTCTAATGTCCTACTATGTTTCTGAATTCAATAGCTACTAATAATTGATGTTTCTAGGTATTTAAGATGCTTGCATTGATATCCCTGGTTATTGACTATTACATAAACCTCAGCAAGTTATTTTTATCAATTTACAAATACAAATATATTTTTATCTTCTTTGATCTGAAATCTTGTTATTCTTGCCTTTACATTCAAGTGTCCTGTAATTTCAGATGATTGAATAAGGAGTTGAGACACCATTTTACTTTTTGTGGTGAATGCAAAGGTATTTTTTTTACATTGTTCTTGGTTTCTTCTTCAAGCTCTTACATTTTAAAAAATCTTAATTCCAAGGATTTGCTCTTTTTCATTCAGATACTCAATTTCATTCATTTATATTGTCCTTCATTTTCAGATTTCCCAGATTTGCTGTTCATATGCATTACCAACACATTGGACACATAGAATTTCTTGAAATTTCATAAATTCTTGTGGCAGAAACAGTTCTGCCAAGGTTTTGACACAGAAAAGAACTCTTGAAAGCAGTAATTTGCAGTTTGTTCATCACAAATTCAAATAAGAAAATAGGAAACTTTTAGCTGTGATTTCTTTCCCTATGATTTTAAGCCATGTGACTCATGTTTCCATAATTCATGATATTTGAAAACAATTGTTTTCCTTGTCCACAAGATCTAACATCTTCATGGACTTTGACCATACTTTTCCATTTTCTTTCTGCATACTGGTAGATTTCTACTTCCTTTGTGTTCACTTTAGAGTGCATAATTAGAAAAAGACCTTGACAACACTACCATAATAATATCACTGTGTTATTAATATGAAAATAATTTACTTGCTTTTTGGGGATAATGGAGATCTTATTTGACTTTTCAAGTAGTAAAGCTTACCTACAAGCAGATACAGAGCTAACAGACCTAGTTATTAGTTTTCCAAATAATGTGAACTTCTAGGTACCCCAAGTCTCTGCTAAGGCTTGTAGTTAATTGCTTCTTGTCAAAAATAGGATTTTTGGGGTATATACACAGAAGTGCATTTCAGATTAATAATGAGTTAATTTATTATGATTTTCTCAAACTCAGAGTTGGACTAGATGATGTAATTTAGTGCCAGGAAGGAACTTCTCTTTTTTAAACTAAGATCAATAAAAGAAATTTCTTTTTAAGCAAAAATGATGTGTTGAAGATAGGGAGGAGGTCAATTATGGTATGTGATAAATCCTTATGCTTACTAAAAATCAAACCAAAGGTTCATTTTGATTATTGCAGAAGCTGTTTATCTGATCAAAGTGAATGATAAGCTAGTGTGTTTGTGTTGTGTTACCCTAAAACCAGGGATGCCTTTGTTTTAGTGGGAGCTCATCAATATGAGTTTATTAACACACTAGTTTAGTAGTTAACTAGTTTTTATTAGTCATTCTCTCAGTTTTAAGAACATGTTTTCATGTTCTTAGAATTCATTGGAAATACTGTGGGCAAAAGAATGAATTATTAGGAAATGGCAGTCCTTTAAAACACAGTGAGACATTACCAAGAGAGTACAGGGACAGGACAGATGAACAGATTTACCAGCTGAGGGAAACAATCTGTAGTGTCCTTCCCAGCATCACCCAGGGGCCCTGGGTTTTCTATCCCATGATGGAATTCACAGCTCCTCAATTCACACTGCTTCTAATCTGAACCTGAATTCAGGTTCAAGTAGGTAGTTAAATACATGTACTTGTAGTCTGTTAAATGTTTAGACTTTTTTAGATGTACTTTATAACATATAAAGTATTTTGTAAAGGCAGTTGAAATATCAAGTGCATTTGGATGTATTCCACCAATATCAAAATAAAAATATACACATCAGCTCCAGTCATTAAATTATCTTGTTTTTCAGATTGGTGAATAGACTCCTAGAAAGCAAAAGGATATTGACATGATAATCATGAAACTCAAATCATATTCTTTGTCACTGATTCTTTTTCCATCCCTATGGCAAGTTTTTGTGCCTCAGCTTCTCCTCCCATTTCTTATTGAGGCAGTTTATGATCTCTTTGGGACAGGAATCACTCTTGACTACATGACAGTAAAGCACCCTAAAGGACAGACCTGACACTGGGAGGATCAGGTGAACTAAAGTCATCAAAAAAGCTGCAATATGAATTTGATCATGGTCACTGCTATTGAGTATACACATACCCTGCAGGCATCCAGGATAACTTTCTTTACACTTCTTCCTTGGTAAAGACATGCAGACAGTTTTGACAACTTATTTAGCTGCAAGCTTATCTTAAGCTCACTTGCAAAAAGTTGTTTGGCTGTTTTTACTTGCAATATCATTGTTCTATATTTGTGTGCGTAGAGATATTGTAATGATATATGTGTATTTAAAGAAATATATATGTACTTAAAGATTAATTGTCCTTATGAAATGGTACTCTAATAAACAGTTTGATGGGTTTATTTTCTTCCTTGGTATGGTAATGTTATATACCAAGAAAATGACAATTTATGCATTTGTATCTCATTCTGTTATAAAAGAAGGAATGACCAAATAACATTAAATATAATGTATTCTGCATATTTAGTAGAAATGTGATCCTCTTCAGTTTAGAGACAAGGACTTGCAGAGTTCAGATTCCCTAACACCTATGCTTCTATAAAACATATCAGAGATCTAGTGCACTGCCTTTCTTTTCTCTATGCCTCATTGTACCAAAATGGTATCATGTCCAATTGCAGCCTTACTTCACAGTGGTCCACGTCGCAGTAGCAGATGTCAATGTGTAATGCTGACTGTAGCTTTAATTGATGACAATGCTCAATGTAGAAGTACATTTTAGGGCACTGAAGATGGACCAAGTACTCATATTCTTCAGGGGACTGATTAATTTTAAACTTATTTCTTTCCTTGTGTCTATATTTAGTATAAGAACAAATCATTTTCATATAATTTTCTGTTCTGGTTACAATATTAAGGATGTCAAGGGAATGGATAAATGTTCTGCTATTTTCTCTTTATTATTATAATTTTTCTCACAAGATTGAGAAAAAAGGGAGAATATAATGAGAATAAAAATGCACAGTATTGAAGCATTAAAATTTAGTGATAATTCATTCCTGAGACAGACTACAGCAAGTACAGAATATGGTATAAGATATATTAATTTTTCTGACAAAAGCTGTAGAAGGAGTAAGAAATGGTATAAAGATAATTTACTCTTCTTGCAGTCATCCTAAGATGCAATCTCATGTTCTCTTAGAAATGTCCATTGTGACAACATAGCTGTGGATATTTTATTTGAAAGTACTCATCAATTCAGACTTATTTCTAGAGTATGTAAGCAATACTGGGATTTGTGCACAGGTCATTAATTCTACTTTAAGAATATGAATATCAGGTTTTTTGTCAGACTAAAAGAGATTTTCAAAGGAAAAGATCAACTTCTAGATGTTGACATGGATACAGGAAATTTTTACCATGTTATCTAGCAAAACTAAAAACAATCAGATTTTGACTTTTTCCTTTGTGGGTTTAGTTCTGAAATACTGTGTTATTTACATCAGTGAGAATAGTTATGGTTCAATTTAGAACTCTGCTCTCCAATTTAATCCCACTGTAGCTACCAAGATGTGGAATAATAGAGGACATTTTTTTTTCTAGTAATTCTGGCTTGAAATATGTAGCTTGAGATTATATGTCCAAAAAATTTAGCAATAGTAAACAAATAAAATATTACTAGAGCATAGAGCATTATCTCTTTCCCTAAATTGCTTCAGTTGAATTTAATATACTTCTACCGAGAAATTGTACCAAGAACTTTACTGCTTGGTGATTAACCAATAAATAGCTTGCAATACATTTTAGCTTTAGACAATACTTTCCCTGCATGAGAAATCTCAGTCACTCTGCCAGAAAGGTTTAGTCACTAGAAATGCTGTAATTGGCCATGTGGATGAACAATGACTATATGCTTAGCCATAGTTTGCCTGATGTTGGTTATTCAAAGGTGGTTTGTTTTGATTTTTTTTGTTTGTTTTGTTTTTTTGTTTTTTGTTTTTTGTTATTGTTAACAGGCAAAGATTTACACAGACCCTGGACTAAGAATGAAGGGGTAGCTGAGCTTTCTGTAGGGCAGACTATCAAGGAGCTAGAACAAAGGTATCTTTAGTGTGCACCAAACAGCCAAAGCCTACCTCAGAGTTGCAGAGAAATGGAGATTATATTATCTCCCAAATGGTTCTCAGGAGACTAACTTGAAAGAAATCTAAATCTAGTAATCTGTCACCCTGAAGGATCCATGTAGTAAGGTGTTTAAAGAAGCTAAGATTAGAGTAGCTTCATTTGAAATTTAAATTTCTTACAGACTATTTTTTGAAAGCACACACAAGGGTCCTGCGTTGTGAATTGTCTTTCAGTGGGGACTTATATTTGAATTGTATTAAGGTAGTATTTTTCAAACTCTCTTTTGCCTATGCCTGGCTTTCCCCTGCATTTAATTAGAAAGAGGAAGTTCAAAGGTGTGTACTCAACCACCACCACATGCCATGCTCCAGTTTCTGCCGATGCAGTCCTGGCACTGCTGTGGGATGGTGAGGCTGCCTTCAGCACTCCTGGCTTATTTCCAGCAGCAGTGTTCACTCTGAAGTGGGTCTGGAGACAGCTCAGACTAGAACATGTCTGGTTGCTGTCTCCAGCAGTATTACACCTGTGTTAAACAAATGAAACACAAGTCAAGTGAAAGGGCTGGCACTAAGCTAGATCTTCCTCGGTTGGTTTCCTAGGACGAGTCCTGTCCTTAGCCTGCAGGTCTCCTACATGCTGCTGATGCCTTTTTCTGGTCTTAAAAAATCAAGAGTCAGACAGGGTTAAGGGCTAAGGGGTTTTTACCTCGGTGTTTTAATAAGGATCCTTATTGGTGCACCACTTCATCCAGGTGGATATGATAAAGCATATGATAAATCACGTATATAATTAATAGACCCTATAAATTAGCATCTCTAATAAAGATGTTCTAATGGAAGGCCTGGATGAATGGTATGATAGTGAGGGATTTCTTCCTGGATGGGCTGAATTTTTAGTTTATAGGATATGTTCTAGAGAGGACCCTAGTTTCCCAAGATAGCGTAGGGTTTTCCAGCCTCCTAAAATGAGGCCATTAGGGTGTTTGGTCTCTTGGCCTAACAGAATACTAGGGTTATACCAAGTTATTAGACTGAAGGAATTACAAGTACGCATGTTAAAAATATTGAGGATATATAAAAGAAAAGGCAAAAAATCATCTTGGCATCACCACAGAGGAAGCCAAGTGGTTTGATTCAGGAGTTTGGATTCCAAGTCATTAAAAAACAGTGCAGAACTCCAGGCTTGAGCCCTTAAAAATTTTGGGGAGGTTTTTGGATCCCATAATGGACTTGTAGGTTCTGTGATGGTTGGAGGTTGTTTTGGCACAGTGATAATTCAATGATAATTTTTGATACTTGTAGAATTTAGGAGGGCAGACTTTGGCTTGTTTAGGAGACTAGTTGTGAGAGTACCTTGGGAGGCATTCCTGAAGGGCAAAAGAGTCCAGGAAGGCTGGGCATTCTTCCAGAACAAAATCTTTAAGACACAGGAGCAGACTGTTCCCATGCATTGAAAAATGAGCTGGCAGGGAAGAAATCACCATCTCTGAAGGTATTTGAAAGACATGCAGATGTGGCACTTGAGGATGGAGTTTAGAGGAGAACTTGGCAGTGCTGGGTTAAAATTTGGCCTCAGTGATCTTATAGGTCTTTTCCAACCTTAAAAATTCTATGATTCTATAACATGCCAGGCAGCATTTACAAGATCAGAAACTGGAATTTAGAATCACAAATAATTAAATTCCCTTCTATTCACCGCTTTGTTAGGATGACTTGAAGGTTTATGTTAGTGCAAGGCCTAAAGAGATTGATCAGATTTTTCTTTTCTGGTTAGATCTTGGTTCCTCTCTGCTGGATATGTAGCAAACAAATGTACTTTTATCTCTGTCCTACCACAGGCTCTTCTGCTCCCATTCTGAGCTATGACAAACCCATTGCAAGTTTTTTTAACTGATGAGAAGTACCCCAAGGCCTCACTGCTTTAGCTGGCAGTATAACATAGACACAGTGCTTTTCCTTGGTATGGAAAGTTCTAGAAATGAGAATTGTTGTACCTAATCTCACAAAACTACCACAGATTCAGTTCTACCCTATGGGAATTATGAGCCTGCATGGTACAAGCAGCATCAAGTAGGAAACATGATTGAAGGGAACAATTTCAACCACCATTATTTGAAGATACAGGTACTTTTAATGTAAGAAAAAAAGATATGTGGGTGCTACCAGCCTAAGATGGTTATTTCCCATTTCACCCCACCATGTTGAGGTCCAATACTGCTCAGTCACTACAAAAGCACACCTCATTCTTGCCATGCAGGCTGCCTCTGGAGCTGTTCTCATTCTGGCAACACCACCAAGTTTTTAGGTGTGCTGTGACAGTCCCTGTATCCCCAGTGCTGTTCTTGCTTCTGTACCATACAGTGACAATTATGCCTAGGTAGTGTGCAAAATATATACCTACAAGCCCTTAAAATAGCTTTAAATAATTAATTAGTAATGTTTGCTCACTGTTTTTAATGTAGTCCACATATTATCATTCTTTACAACCAGTATGTTCTTTCATCTACAACCCCAAAGAGCCAGACTTGTTCAGTAACCAAAAGTAAAGCACAGGAGGTACAGCAAAGCATGAAGTATATTAGAGATCACACCAAGGGTAACTCAGGACAAACAATTGGTTCAGGAGCCAGAGGAAAACATCATGAAGAACAACCAAGTGAGGAGAAGACATGCAGCAGGGCAGGGTATTTATCCACCAGTTATGTCAACATCCTGTCTACTTTGGTGACTATAAACCCGTGCTAAACTAGAATGAATTTCTTTTCCAAGAGAGAATATGTTTGTGTTAAGAATAAATGATCATTGCTTTTTAACAGCACTCCAGTTCTGATCAGACATCAGCATGAAGACAAAGGAGATTGAATTGATTTAATTTCTCTCAGGTAAACAGGTCATATACTGCACCAGCCTAAACTTGAGGATTCAAATGACAGTGTTTTCTACAGAGTGAGCAACAATGTCAAAATTTCTTCTAGTCAGCTCCTGACAGAGAGGAAGGAATGGTTGAGAGAAAATGTTAGTCATTAGAGCTTGAAATTTGTGGCCTTAATTTCTTGCTAGAGATTCGATACTTTTAAAATATTAAATTTTAAAATATTTTTAATCTTAAAGCTTCTCTTAAAGAAGCTACTAACAAGAAAGTATTATAATGAAAATCCATATAATGCTGATTATATTGTCAATAATAGTGAAAATGTTTCTGTTGGTCTTCATGAAAGTGGGTTAAGTATTGTAGCGTCTCTGCAGAGAAATTGCCAACTAAGTGCATTTATTTTTCTGGAGACCTGTCAAAACCTAACATGGCAGTATGTTCCTTCTACATGAGATGAAACAGCTACACTGCCAGTAAGAATATGTCAACATGGTAAATTTTTGCCTCTCTGGAAGTGGGCAGCTTGATGATTGCAGCCAGATTGTGACACCAAGGAACATTGCTGTCGACTCCACTACCTCAGATCAGAGAGGAAACACAAAGGTATGTCAGTCTGAATAAACTTTCCCCCTCTGAAAGACAAATTGCATGTCAAAGGTATCACTACACACTAAATAGCTGTGTGGTGGTAAGATGCTTTTATCTCTGTTCTAATTTGGTTCTGGTAAAACAAATGCAAAAAATGAATAATTTGGATTTGCACTTCCTGTATATTTCCTTATTAGAAGATTTGCAGGTGAGTCTCTTGCATCAGCCACTGCAGAGACATCTCCCAAAGCTAATCACAGAGTCATGGAATGTTAAGGGTTTGAAATTATAATCTAGTCCCAACTCTCACTGCCATGGACAGGGACTTCTTCCACTAGACCAGGTTGCTGAAGGCCCTATGCAGCTTTTCTGCCATGGCTATCTGCAAGGGCAGCATTGCTTCTTTTGCACATCCATTAGCAGGTCTGTCCCTGGAGGGGTACTCTCAGCATGTTTTCATTCCTGCTATTCTTATTTTTAAGTTACCTTAAGTAAGGCTTTTTTTCCTAAGAAGAAAGGCTTCCTCTTGGAGGATATTAGAAATGGCAGTTTTCATGCTATTTTTCAAAGAATGTGGTACAAATGATATAATCATGTAATATATTGTACTTCTGAAGAAGTCTGCATTTGCTATTCTCAACAATAAAACTATTTTCTAATGTATGTCTTTAGACAAGTGGATAAGCACAAATCTAGGCCTGTTTCTTCTCTTTCTTGGGTTGGCTTTGCCCTTGTAAATATGTTAATTTCACTAAAGAAAATGAGCCTTTCTTTTCCTGCCTGGTGAAGAAACTAGCTTCCTTGCCTGTGTTCATCACATCATGCCAGGAAGGGCTGGAGGGTGCAGTGTGGGCATACAGGCTGGTGACAGAAAGTGTCAGAGCCTAAGTCCCTGTGTGAAGGAAGGGGACGTGTAAAACTTTCCCTGGGCTTTCCAGGCAGTAGTGGTCTTTACATCAGTGCCTTGCTGAGCAGGAATGTAGACATATGCAGACGCATTTTTCACAAATTTTTCTTCAGTCATAATAAATACTGTATGTTGGAGGTGTGGCTAACTAAGAGCAATCTGAAGATGATCATGAGGACAGCGTGTAAGCAGCCCCCATAAAACTCCCTGCTCTTGTTCTCCAGATACCATCTCTGGGAACATTTACTATGGTTGGGGTTGTGTACTATCTTATGGTGGGGACAGAAATGGGGTGCAGAAGTATCAGGAAAGTTTCTTGCTTAAAAAAACAAATGCAAAGACAAGATTTCTCCCTCCTGACCTGATGTAGTTTAAGATATCATGCTGCCCTTTAACTTCTTGAATGATGCAGTAAGATGGATAAATATTTTATTTCCCTCTGAAATGACTTTTATGAGAGAGAAAAAATTTTCTCGTAGTTGACACGGGACAGTGAATCTTTGAGAAATTCTGGCACAATTGTTTGTACCTGTATGCAACACTGGCTTTGCTAAGGAGTTCCATGCAAAATAGTTTGGGTTTACATACTATGTGATATAAGAACAGCATAATGTGAAAGAGGCTGAAGCTTGGCTCAGATATGGTACTAGAAGAAGCAGTTACAGCAGCAAGATGCAGCAAGAGCATCTCACAAGTTGCAGATGTTCTAGGAAAAGCTCACACGTCTGCACTTGTTACTTGGGTGACACATACACTTAATCTGCAGATCATAAGAGTGACAATCTGCTCCCAGAAATGTGTTTTGGTGGCAGAAGTTGAGGCTGGTCATGGCCAGGAGCCACCTCATTCTTTAACAGGAGTCATTTTACCCACTGAAGGGATCCTAGATCCTCAATACCAGTTTTCTCAATGGAACAGCTTGATTTCCTCCCACTGTGCTTGTAATAGCTTAAGACTGAATGTAAGAAATAGATTTCATTTCTACAATCACAACATTACAGTGATCTTCTTTCAGTCTCGTTCATTGCTGCTGTTAAATTCAGAACACATAAAGAGGCAATAATAGGGCTATTTTTTCAGAGTAATTTACAGCTGCTGAAGGTGCGTGCCTCAGCTATGCAGTTCTGACATAGATACCACTACTGGTGTGCTCTGTTAGAAGCTGAAAAAGTTTTAAAATTATTTTCCTTATACTACCTTGAGTCTTTGGGAACTCTGTCTATTTCAAACCAGACAGGGAAATCTCTTGAAGTTGCTGGAATTTTCTGCCTTTTCTTTGTTGTTCTTCATCCTCTGAAGTTTGTACACACATTTTTGGATGGTCATGTTTACTCTGTGTTTTAGTATTTGTTTGAGATCTTCTCCATTGTACTTCTCATGTTTCATGTTGTCAGGTAAATCAAATTGCAACTACCTTGTTCTTGCTTCTTGCTTAAGTTAAGCTTTGCTTATTAAGTCCTGAATCAGTCCTGAATACTAGCAAGCTGTTGCTTCTCTGCATAATATCATCAGCACACTTAAATAAGTTACTATACAAGCTCTGTCAGGTTTTCTGAATTTTCTAGTGGCTATTCATTATCTGGCAATAAAACCAGAACAAAAATTCCAACCCTCCTAGTCTATATTTATTTCTTATATTTATTTTTTCCCCTCCAGGATCATAACTGTTGATATACTAAAATTTAATTGACGGTTTGTATATACTTACGTATCACCAGGAAGAAATGCTCAGTATTCAGAAGACATTGGCATTTTGTTTCAAGGCTGTAGGTGTCTCTGTCCATGCTTTTTGGTCTAGGATCTCCATTTGAAACTATACTCTTCACAGTTCAGCTCAGTGATTTTTTTTTGTCCAATAGCTAATTTGGAAGTTGGTGGCCTCCTTTTTTGTATCTTCTTCCTTAGCATTTTCTCTGTAAGGCAGATACATCTTTTACTTTTGGTAAGCCCAAATCTCTGTAGCCCTAAAGAGGTCATCCTTCAACTGGTGACATTTCTTTTGTCGTCTGGAAAGCATTTGCTGATTTTCTCCCTTGTGTTTACCTCCTCACCCTGAAGGAATTGATTTCGAAGGCTTAATTGCCTGCTTATCACCTATTAAAATTTAATATTTTCTTTTTTTTTTTAAATTCAGAATTCAAGGCATTATTTTTTACCATTGTCATATTTACTAAAGTTAAACAGGAAAAGAATCATGCAGTTAAGTATGAAAACAGTGCCTACAATTTCCTCATAAGTATATTCCTATACTTTGTGGCATATTTTGAATGTTTCTGTGGATCTTAATTTACTCTTGAGCAAGTGTTGATTGATTGCTACTAGAACAGGGCTTTTGGCAAGAAGGAAGGTTAACATTGGCAAGTTTCTTGATAATTACTCGAGTGTAAAAACCAACACAAATGCATACATATGCAAAGAGCTCAGTCTCAAACCACATGTATGTGTTCCTTTTGGCACTGATTATAGAAGTCAGTTACACTATTTAATAGGAAAAATAAAATTAGAATTGGTAATATTTAATGCTGAAATATCTAAAAGTATTGAAATAATTTCAAAATAATGTAACCACTATGTGTAGGAGGTCTTCATCTGCCACATTTATTGCTAAGATGTCTCCTATCCCCTTCTTTTTTCTTTAATGGTTCTAATATGGTATTTTTTTGGTATTTTTTTGAAGAGCTTCCTTTTTTTTTTTTTGTTTTTGTTTTTGTTTATATGAATTTTTTTTTTTTTTTAACAGTGGATAGTCATATAATTCTGGTCCAGACATTTCAGTGAAGTGAACCATTTACAATTTGGTGAGGGTTTTAAATTAAGAAAGATTAAATGCATTTACAAGTAAAAGTGGAAGAATTTTGATCTTCAAATAGAATAATTTCTTGATAAAATACCAACAAAAATGCAATGAAAATAAAATTGAACTATTTAAGTATAGGACAGTGTCTACTATTATATTGGTATCTGCAAAACACAGATAGAATACTGGTATCCAGGAAAAGTTCTAATCTTGGATTGCCATTTTACTGAGAATGATATCTAGAGAAAAAAATTCACTGTTTGATATAGATTCTTTCTCTAAATCCATTGTAGCTGCATCTCACTTGGCAATGCTTCAGTTTTGTCCAACGAGGCATTACTTCCTATGTAAGGACTGTGCCATCTTCTGGTTTCCTCCATCTTCCTCTGAGCTGTGCCTTCCTTTTCGTCTTCACCTCACCAGTGCCAAAATGATGCATCAGTTTGACTCTGTCATCAGTTACTCAAAAGTGAGGAAATGATCTCTAGAAGTTATTCAACATCTTCTAGACTTTTTTCTTGAGATAAGAGAAAACATTCTTTAACAAATGTCTTTTTCTGTCCACTGGTCATTGGGTAAGTAGCTCATATTGTGATGTCCAAATTTTTAAATACCTAAAATTACAGCAAATTAATCTTACCCATCATGTTTTAAATCAGAAGTCTTAGTCTTGGAATCATTGTTCTTGGAAGAGATGTACTGCTACAGATGGAGATTTACATGTTCCTAGTAAACAGATTTTTGGGGATCCAGACTCAGAATCTGACAGATAGTCAGTGATTAATGTACATTAATGGGAGTCACGCAGTGGTAGAATCATCAGGCTCCCTTTAAAATGGCCAATTGCTCATGGAAATTTCTTTTTTATAAGCTTTACCTGGAGTTTGTATATATTCAGAATTTAACCATGAAAAAACCTAAAAAATGTTTTCCCCAAAAAAGCTCAACATACTAGTTTGAGACACAGTTTTTCAGGGTATGGAGGAAAAAAATATGAATTTTTTTTTTTTTTTAACAGTGGTATTTGACTGCATTGTGGCTTGCTCAGACATTCTTGTCTGAGTATCTTAAGGTCTGGAGATTTTCAAGGAAATCTAAGCCAGCATGTGGATTTTAGAGCACTTAGAAAATTTGATGATAAACAATAAGGTCATCTTAACATTTAATGTGATGGTGCTGTGAACTAGGGAAAACATCTGTATTCATTCATGAAAAGTATACATAAGTGTTGTATTTTGAAAATTCAGTGGGTGCTTCTGCAGCTGCACGTGAAGATTTTGATCTGTATTTCCATCTTTATTTAGATTACTCAGGAGGTAATGTTCTCTTCCGAAATCCTCGTGTTATCTTAAGAAACTTGTGGCTGTTGTTTGACCTTCTTTAAAAAACACAGAGTAATTGTCAAGAAGATCATCAGCTAGCAAAGTTGCTGTAAAAAAAGACTAGGTGAGAGTGGCTGTTATAGGATTGTTCACTTCCTCAAATAAATGCAATAACTGAAGTATTTCCATTACAATCTGAGCATCGAAGATAATTAAAACTATGAAACCCTGGTTTATGTGGGGAGGGGTGATTTTGTTAATCATGGATTCCCATCAAACTGAGCTGGGAAACAGTTAAATATTGAATGACATGGAGATTATGTCATTCAATATCTATTACATAGCTATTGAGTGACATAGCTATTTATGGAACCACATCACACCTTCAGATACTACTGCACCACATCTATAGCTTGAGATCTTACATGTTTTGAGGTAGGAAAGACATTTCTGTGGATAGGTTGAGGCACAAGACAATGAGGCTAAGACTAAAAAAAAAAGCTTGTGTGGCTAAATGAATTCTGTGTTTTTCTATTATTTTTTCCATGGAGGTATTGTCTTCAGAACTTAGCTCTCTACAAGAAATAATATAATGCATTGTATGCATTTGTTGCCTCTTCACCGTTTCACAGTCATAACATAACATCACATCATAACATAACAAGTCATAGACTCATAGAAGGGCTTGGATTGAAAGAGACCTTAAAAATCATCCAGTTCCAATCACCTTACTGTGAGCGGGGGCACCTTCTACTAGATCAAGTTGCTCAAAGCCCTATCCTTAAAGCCTGGCCTTAAACAGTTATAGGGATGAGGCATCTATAGCCTTTCTGGGCAACCTGTCCCAGTGCCTCACTATCCTCATGGTAAAGAATTTCTTCCTAACGTCTAATTACTCTCACTTTGAAGACATTGCCTCTTGTTCTGTAACTACAAGCTCTTGTAAAAAGTTCTTCACCATCTTTCTTGTACATTCTCTTCAGGTCATGGAATGGAACCCCAAATGAGGTCACCCCAAAGCCTTCTCTTTTCTAGGCTGAACAATCCCAGTTCCCCAGCCTTTCTTCACAGGAGAGGTGCTCCAACCACCGTGGTGGGCCACCCTGGACTCACTCCAACAGACTGATGTTCTTCCTGTGATGGGGCCCCAGAGCTGGATGCAGCTCTCCAGGTGGGGTCTCACCAGAGTGGAGCAGAATCCCTTCCCTTGAGCAGCTGGCCACACTGCTCTTGATGCAGCCCAGGATACAATTGGCTTTCTGGGCTGGGAGGGCACTTTTGCTGCTCATGTCCAGCCTCTCATGCACCCCAAGTCCTTCTTGGCAGGGCTGCTCTGGCTCTGTTCCTCTCCCAGCCTTCTGTTGGTACAGGGGTTGC
>VWYO01024105.1:747379-813492 GCA_013400275.1 Rhadina sibilatrix
GTCAGTCTCCCAGGGGATCCTACTGACTGTCTTCTTGAAGGGCTGGAAGTTTGCTTTCCTAAAGTTCAGGGGCCTAACTGTCCTGTATACCTGATCCATATCCCTCAGGACCACAAATTCCACCAATGCATGATCACTGCCACTCGGGCTGCCTCCAACCTTCATGTCCCAATTTAGCTTGCATATGTTGGTGACCATCAGATCCAGGAACACATTCCCTCTGCTAGGGCTGCCTCCTACCTGGCTTAAGAATTTAGCCTCTGTGCATCCCAAGAGTCTCCTGGATTGCCTACTCCTTGCTGTGAAACTTTTCCAGCAGATGTTGGTTTGAAGTCCCACAGCAGGACAAGAGCCTGCAAACACAATGCCTTCTGTAGCTGGACCAGGAAGGCTTTGTCAGGCTCCCCTTGATCAGGGGCCTGTAGTAGACATGGAATGTGAGGTTCCCCTTGTTGCCTCAGTCTCTGGTTCTTACGCACAGGCTTTTGACCTGCTGTTCTTCAGGGACAAGTCTTCACATTCATTTCACCTCATTCACATCAAGAGAGGTGGCAGCCTCTCTACCTCTCCTCCTCTGTCATTTCTGAGCAGTCCATAGCCATTGCTAGTCACACTCCAGTCATTTGTCCCACCATGTGTCAGGAATGGCAACAAGGTCAAAACTTTCTAGCAGCCCATGTCTTCAAACTCTTCCTGCTGCCCATGCTCCATGCATTGGTGTAAAGGCATCTCAGCTGGGCTGTTGGATGTGTTGCCTTCCTCGAGGAACACTCCTTAAGTAATTTGAGGTATTTCCCTGGTGTTTTCCTGTTGGCTTTTCTTACCTCAGAAGCCCTGATGTGTATATCAAAGAATGATGGAATTATTATAGTAAGAACATATATTTAGACTTGCATAAGTTCCCAAATTTATGATGCTTTAAATTCTCAGACCATGCATAAGGTAAATTACATAGGCTGATCATTTACTTTCTACAAGAGAGGATGTTTTGACTTGCATGCAATATGAGGGCATTGCTGATATAAGTTGTGTATTTGTTGTATAAATATAGTTTATGAAAACAGTGTTCAAGTCCAGACTGATAACATAAACCAGGCTTCTAGACTTGTGTTTATAATTAAATCTGTGAGCCACTTCATAGTCAGATGACAGAGTGCTGAAATGCAGAGATCTGCAAAATATATATATAAAATAATTCTTATATAAGTGGAAACTGTAAAATGGTTAAGATAATCTAGATACTCTTTATATTTGTTTAAAGACAGAAAAACATGTTTACTTAGAGATGTATTCAGCTTTTGTGCTTACCATCCCGAATCTAAAATGCTCTTGGTTGAGAATATTTTGTCACCAGTTTTATGAGATCTTATGGAAACTTACTTTGCCTATTACATAACAATAAGCTAAATGTGATTAGAGATTCTACAAACAAAATTGACAAAGGCCCAATTCTTTTTCAGTTTTCTGAGTTTCAAGTTTGAAATTCAATTTCAGTTTACACAGAGACTCTGTAAATTAATAGATCTGTTGTCGTGCTGTTAAGGGCAAGACTGGAGCAGAAGGGCATACTGGGAAATTCATTCTCCTGTCTTCATATAAAAGGAGTTGATTCTGACATAATGTGATTCTTGCATAATAGATGATTGTCACATATGTTGTAAAACCCACTATTGTGCCCTCCTCTGTATGAGACTAGAACTGAGCCCAGTGTTTCTATTTTAAGCATTGAAATAGAGTCTAATTAGTGATGTACGTATGTATTATTCCTACACTAGAGTAATAACTCTTTCAGAAAACTTGCACTTGTGTAACACCTGTTTATTTAGCCTTTTGTAGATGTATTATCTAAGTATTGCTTTTATGGTTCAGGCCATGGATTATTAATTGAAACAGTAAAATAAGCAATCATCTTTGGTTGCCATAGCAAAGATACCCAAAATATAGTTGCTGAGGAAACCATACTGAGAATATACACAATATATAACCTAATAATATTGATATACAGCTTTAAGGGTACAAGAACATAAAATATACTTGTTCTCTTGTTGGGAGATTGAATATTGAATTTGATACGTTTATTGATTTATTTTTGAAAGTCTTCCTGTTGCATGTAAAGACAGCTTACTTAACTATCAAATATGTTACATGTCTGTTAATCTTTAGACTTTCTCATGATTTTTTTAAAAAACCTGCTTCATTAAGAGAAGAAATAAACTTTGGAAAAGGATCATAAATGGATGAAAATTGAGCAAACATTATCCTGATTAATGCTGCTTTTGTAATACAAAAAAACAGCAATGACAAGAACAAGAATAATCAAAATTATAATCATTCCTTGCAACCTTGTGGTTCTTTATTTCTAACATTTGGGATAGGTTAGAATGACCTTCCACATCCAGTATGGGCATTGTAATATTTATAATATCTTTACTGACAAAGGGATTTATTATAACAATTTTTAATATGCTTCCAGTACGAAGACTTCAGAATATCCCCTGTTCAGAATATCCCCCTTCAGAATATGCAACCTGTTCAAGGGCTTTGTTCCTCCATTGTTAGTAAGATTTTCCCAGTGTCCACCATGAATATTTATTGCTGCAGCATAAGTCATTTCCAAGTTAGTTGTAACTTTGACTAAATAACCACAGTTTTCCATTTTTATTGAATCTTTATGTTTTATGCTTAGATTACTACCACTTTCTTGAAATTCTGTGTCCTTGAATATGGATCCCATATTCAAGCTTCAGGTCAATCCATGTTAGTCAGAGCAAGGAGACTGTTTCTCTTGTCTTCTCATATTCCTAATTATAAATCTTTGCATGGCTGGATGTTTTTACCTTGTGAGTAGGACATTATCCATTATTCACGGATGCTCAGTTTGTGATCCATTGTAATCCCTAAAATCTGTTTTTGAAGATCCGCTATCAAATTCAAATGCTGTACATCCTACATTTATGTAGTCGATTATTGCTAAGAATAGGAACCTGCATTTATTTATGGTGAATTGTTTCCTGTTTTTCAGTAGATCATTTCTTGTTTGTTAAGGATATTTGAACTCTAATGATATTAGCCTAGATATATGCAGCCCCTTTTAGTTTTATCTTTCAGAAACACAATCACTGTAATAATGGAATAGAAACAGCATAGGAAGCCATTATATTTAGTCTTCAGATTCTTGATGAAAATGTTGGTTAATACTAAAACCAGGGCAGACTACAGTGGAACTTCTATACAACCTTCTGTGTGTGATTCTTAACTATTGTCAGTTGCTATTGAGCCTCCAGTTGTGCAACCAGTTATGTGTCAAGCAGTAGGAGATTGAGCAAGATCCACTTGGGTCTCTTCTGCAAAATGGGATCCCCAGTTATGTGGCTACACCAGATCAGGGCAGAACTTGAGCTTGGGCAGTTAAACCCTGGAAGATGGCTACTGTCATGGTCTGTTTGGATCTTTCAGATTTACAGGTGAGGTGTTCTGTGAAATAAACTATTGTATGAGCTTGTTAGAGGAGAAAACAAACACAACCTACAGGGGCTCAGTCCCCTTTGTCCACAATAGTCTAAAGTGAGTTCACTAATGCATCACTTGGTTCTTAAAGTTTTTAACTTACTAGTTCTCTAATTTATTACTTGCAGCTCACAACTTGTAACTTGTGCACCTGTAAGCAAAACAGTAATCTAGCCAATGGTGAGAGTGCTCATTATTCCTCTTCCATCACAATGTAGCATCCCTTGTATCACACCAGGAAGCATGAAAGCCCCAGCACTCCAGCTGCGGTTAGATCTGCTTCAAAAACCTGGTGTACGCTGAAGTATTTACAGTTTCAAGCTGGAAAGTTTGGTCTGTCCAATTTCTTTGATTTAGCAGGTTCTGAAGAAAAGTGCCAGTAAATCAGTGTGCAAGGATTGTGTCTGCAGGAGACAGCCAGCTGCAGGTGACAGTGGCTGTGTAATGACTGTCATCCTTTCTGGCAGCCATGTGCTGTGTAGTGTTGCCATCACTTTGACCTAATGGCATTGGTCCCAGTGCTGTTGCAGGGCACACGCAACAGGCCTTGGCATGAGCTGTGTGCTGACCAAAATCTCAGCAGGAGTTGAATGTAAAACCATGGAGAAAGGTTTGTCAAGTCACTGATAGCTGGTTGGTGCTCCTAAGCCTTGGCAGGTTATTTGTGGCACTCTTCTGGATGACAAATAAGGGACACAAAATCCTTGGATATCTTTTAGTTACTCCTGAAGGGTGACACAGTTCTCAGTCTCCAGATGGTGCCAGAGTGGCGTTCAGGATTGTGTCCTGTCAGGCACATGCTTTAAAACAAGTTCCTTCACACAAAGAACTGGTCATTCACAAAATGGTGAATAATTTTAGCTGAAAAAATTCAATAAGGATTTTTAAGAGACTGAGTTTAGGATTTTGTACAGACAGGCTTATTGCCTTAATGCTCCCTAAGCACACACAGCCCGAGTAGTCTGATGTGGTTCTGAACTGTGTCAGTAAGTGACACATTAAAGATTCCCCAAGCACTGTGCACAAAGCAATATGACTTACCCGAAGGGTTCCTTGAAAGCTTCTGGTTTATTGCGTCAGTGATCCGCAGATAATAAATCTCTGTAGGCCTTTTGAACCAGGCTTTTCAGTTCATGAAGGAGTAAGGATGCTCAGGTATGCCAAATCTAGGCAAACTTTGGCATATCTTGAAGGATATTGGAAGGGCTTCCCTCTGTGCTGGGTTCACATGGCCAGGTTTTGGTAGTGGGAGGGCTACAGGGGTGGCTTCTGTTGGAAGCTGCCAGAAGCTTCACCCAATGCCAGCCACCTCTAAGACAGACCCCTACTGGCCAAAGCCAAGCCAATCTTGAGTGGTGTCAATGCCTCTGTGATAACATATTTAAGAAGGAAAAAACCTCCAAAATTATTGCGCAGATGTAATTTAGGCCAGAAAAGAGTGAATACCTGAGAGGAGCGGTCCCGCAGACACCAAGGTCAGTGGAGAAGAGCAGGGAGGAGCTGCTCCAAGCAGCAGAGCTGATTGCCCTGCAGCCCATATAGGACCACAGGAATGCAGAGAGGAGGACTCCACACCAGAGCAGGTGGAAGCCTGAGAGGAGGCTGTGAATCTATGGGAGGCCTCTGCTGGAACAGGCTCCTGGCAGGGACTTGCAGACCCCATGGAGAAAGGAGCCCATGCTGGAGCAGGTATCCTGACAGGACTTGTGACCTTGTGGGGGACCCACACTGGAGCAGGCTGTGCCTGAAGGATTGCACCCTGTGGAAAAGCGACCCACGGTGGAGCAGTTTGGGGAGGACTTTTGCCTGTGGGATGGACTCATGCTGGAGACGTTCATGGAGAACTGTCTCCTGTGGGAGGGCCCCCACACTGGAGCAGGGGCAGGACTCCTCTCCCTGAGTGGTGGCAGAAACAACAGGTGATGAACTGACTATAGCCCCCATTCCTTGTCTCTCTGCGCAGCTGTGGGGAGGAGGTAGAACTGGGAAGGAGGGAGGGGTGGGGGAAAGGTGTTTTTAAGATGTCTTTTAATTCTCATTATTCTGCTCTGATTTTGTTAGTAATGAAGTCAATTAATACCCTCAAGTCTGTTTTACCCATGACAGTATTTGGTGGGTGATTTCTCTCCCAGACATTATCTCAACCCACGAACCTTTTCTTATGTTTTGTCTCCACCATCCTGTTGTGGAGGGGAGTGGTAGAGCAGCTCTGGTAGGTGCCTGGCATCCAGCCAAGGTGATCCTGCCCCTCTCTCACAGACTTTTATCAAACTCATAACAGATTTAAATGAGAGACAGTCAGGAAATGCTGTGATTCTGGACTGGGGGAAGGCATGAGTGGGAGGCAATCATGCAATGCTCAGCCAAAATCTTGACTGTAGAAACCATTTCGGAGCATAGACGTAAAGGAAGTTATTTCATATATATTCAATCTTTTCAATAGCTAAACAATATTGTGTGAAAGTTTCTGACTTGCTGCAGACACAGTAGAACATATTTAAATTCTTCTGTTAGAGTCAGAAGTAAATATTTCACAAGCAAACTTTAAAATGTTAACAGTTCCAATTACTGTGTGATAGGTAGCATATTGATAGTTTTATTTAATGTAATTAAAAATGGCAGAAGGAAAATTTCAAAATTAATTGACGGTTTCATGTGATGATGTGATATGGAAGTAGGAAACAGTTTTGAAAACTGAGTAAGATCTGTCAGCAATGGAAATTGATACTGAAAGTTTATCTCACATCAGATATTTCTGTTTCTTTAATCCATTTAACATGATCTCACAAACCCTGGTGTTTTCACATAATCATGTCTTGTTTCATGTTTGCACACTTAAAAATGTAATTTTTACATTAAAAGAAAGTTATTAAATAAACCAATAAGAAATTAATTCAGGATATACATAACATATTCTTTTATTACTTTTTAAAGATAATTCTTTTGTGAGTAAACCATGGAATTATAAAGACTTTGTCATATAGAAAAAGATAATTCAAAATGTCAACTCTAGTGGATTATTGGTTTTGACAAATGTTTTTGCCAAATTATGTAGGGAGGGCTGATGGGACCCTGGGGTGCACTAGGAAAAGCATTTCCAGCAGGTCAAGGGAGGTGATCCTGCCCCTCTGCTCACCCCTAGTGAAGCAACATCTGGAATGCTGTCTTCAGTGCTGAGCTCCTCAGTATAAGACAAGGAGCTACTGGAGAGGGTCCCCGAGAGGCCACAAAGATCACTTGGGTTCTGGAGCATCTCTCATATAAGGAAACACTGTGGAAGCTGGGCCTGTGTAGTCTAGAGAGCACTGCGGCACATAAATATCTCAAAGGCAGGTGTCAAGAGGATGGTTCTAGACTCTTTTCAGTTCTGCTCAGTGACAAGATGAGGAGTAGTGGCCATAAATTAAAACACATGAAGTTTCACCTCAGCATGATGAAGAACTTTATGTTAAGGATGGCAAAACACTGGAATGAGCTGCCCAGGGAGGTCATGGAGTCTTCCTCCCTGGAGACATTCAAAACCCACCTGTGTAACCTGCTCTAGGCTACCCTGCCTTGTCAGAGGGATTGGACTAGGTGATCCCCAGAAGTCCCTTCCAACACCAACCCTTCTATCATTCTGTGATTTTCAGAAATTACAGTTTAGAGATCTATCTGCATTTTATCAACTTGTGGATGAATAGATAATGAATATTGTTTGTTAATTGTTATTATTCATGAATTCTTGTTATTCATGTCTGAATCCTTGTTTATTCAACTGAAACAAGATTACCTTGGAATGTGGACTGAGCTCACTAGTCTTAGTTTGCATGGAGTGTCTTTGCAAATAAATTACTTATTTGAAGCATATTTGTTTGTGGTGAATCATTATGAATCTCAATGTCTTGATTAGGCATTACTTACACATCATTAGGGTACCCCTCAAATGCTTTAACAAGAAATGTAATAACTATTGTGCCTTTAAATGACAGATAACAACACAGCAGTGAATCCTGTCCTAGTGATACATACCAGCTATCAGGAAGTTGAACTGCTATCTTCTGTCAAGCCAACGATGTGAATGACAAGTGTTATTCTTCCTTGGTATTCAAAGTAGCGCAGCCACAGGGTACATGATACTTTTGTCTAGTCACGAGGCATTTAGTAACAGGTGGTCTGCAATAACTAAAATAGATGTGTGGGACAAGTTGCATCGAAATGCATGCTGCATAACTTTTTCTAATCTTTTCACATTTCATGAGCACATTCTGCTCTATTAAATTTTGTATTAAATGAACATTGTGTCCTATAAGAATTACAGCAAGAGGAAATTATTCTCACTTATCACATTACAGAAATGCAAAGCTTCAAACATTAATGTCAAATTATTTTTCATGATAAGTTTCTTCATGTGAGGCTGCACTTACTCTTTGGAATTCATAGTTTTAAAGTTGTGCCTCCATTACAAGATGCAGCTAGCCTAATTAAAACCAAGACTTAAGAATTGAGTGGGAAGATCAAATCAAAATGAAGGAAATATTATGGATAATATATAGTCATTTATGTGCAGCAGAAGCTAAAATATCTAGGCAAATGTTAAAGTAGTTTTCTCAAATTTATAGATAGCAGAAGAGCACATTCTCCATTCTCACATTTGAACCTTCAAAGAGCCCAGCCTGTCATACACCGTTCATATTGTAGCCTCTTTACCTATTTATTTCACCTGTAGTCCTGTTGTACTTAAATTCCTTAGGTGTATCTAACTAACTCATGCAAATTAAAGGAATCTGTACACTTTAAAGAATTCATGGTCTTACACATCCAAAACACTCAAATGCTACTAGAAGCTCTATATCTGTCTCAAGAAGGATGTTTCTTTAGTCTAAGAATAGACTAAACTATTCAGATAGTTTGGCAATTGCAGAGTGCTTTATTGGCCAAAATATGCAAGTGTTGGCTTTTTAAATTAAATGAGAATCCATACCACAAGACACTCTGCATTCCATTTCTACTACACATAGTCTGAAGAGATTTGGAGTGGGGAGGACACAAAGAAAAAATGTTTAAAACTGGTTGGGAATTTCTTGTTCCTATGCCTTATTTGCAGTCATGCCTTAGTAGAGCTTTTCCTGAGGATCAAAATGATTACAAACAGTGCAAGTGGAGTCCATACATGAGAGTTTCAAAGGATGAAGATGAAAATCATATTTAAAATACTTTCCCTGTGTGATGACCAATACCATGAAGTACCTAAAAAGGTCTTGTTACATTAAAATACATTTTGCAAACTAAATTAATTTTAATATATAGTTCATTTTTTTTTTTTTTCATCTCAGTCACTGAAGCCATCATGCTTTTTTCAGGTAGTTTAATGTTCTTGTGCCTGACTACAATGTTGGTGTTTGTTGCTAGCCCTTCTGGCATGGCTGTGTCTTTAGACAGCGCTGTGTAAGACGAGTGGCACAGGCTGAAGCACCACAAAAGCAGCCCTTGGAGGGGTTGTGCATCAAGGACACTCCTCCTCTGCTCATACGTTGGGGGGAAGAAAAAAGAGGAAGAAAATTTCTAGCATATCTTAAAAAATAATAGTTCACTGCTTTGCTCATAGTGGCCAGGTTTTCTGACTGCAAAGTATGTGGGTGAAGATGGAGCGCTCTTGGATGGAATTCACTTTTAAATTAATTTCCTTTCACCTCTCTGAGGTTGTTTACTAGCCCAGGCCTGCTTTACGAATCTCAGGGGAGTTGCTCTCCTTTTTGCCAGTGAAAGGAAAGGAACAGGCTACCTCCCAGCACAGTGGATTTTTAATGTTTGATAAAATTTGCCTTTCAGCCTCAACTCTTATTTCTAAACTCAAGGTAGGAAACATATAAATCTATTAAAGGGCATTAAGTAAACTCTAAAAAATTTCTGTGATATTTTCTAATTTCTTTAAGGTCCTACCAAAGTGGAAATCTTTAATTCTGATGAGGAGGAAAAAAATTGAAACAATTAGAGAAAGTGCAAATTAGAGTATACATATAGCTGTTGGTGTGTTGGTGTCTTTGAAACATTGAAATGCCATGGAACTGGGATTTGTGTTGTGTCTCTTTGGGTCTAGATCCCACTCTATAAATTCTGTGGCAATTTGCAGGACTATTAAGGCCAATCCCCATTTTGCATTTTTGTGGCACCTGTCAAGTCACCATAGGAAAGACTGTCCTGCATTTTGCACACATATAGCAGTATGAATGGCACACATTTCTGCATTAAGAAAGGCTGGATTTCTGACTTCTATCCAATTTCCAAAGAGTGCTGGTTTTCCTTTTTCTGTTGACTGGGGTTCTCAGAATACAACTGTGCAGCACAAAGCACGATTTGTGGAGCCATCTGTGCCAGCCTGGAGAGCAGAACCATGCAGCTCTGCTAGCCTGGTTCTTCTCCAGAGCTGATACATCCTGTTGCTAATGAGCACTAAGTACTGAGCCCCTGCACAGCCTGAATGGGTCTATGATTCTGTGACTAGCCTGAGGGGGCTTGAGCAAAGTGAGGATCTTACTTGTCCAATTCCCAACCAGTGGAAGAACTTTTCACCCACTAATATTTGCAGACAGTATTTAATAGAAATGGAATATCAATTTGTAATCTTGCTTTCAGATTTCAGAAGAAAGAAAGACACTTTCTCAGATAAGGCATGGGGCACAGATAGTTTCCTGGCTTAAATGTGGAGGAGGAAGCACTGAGATGCCAATTATGTACTTTAATATATTCCGAAGACAGTTTTCTTGGTAAGGTTATTTACCTACCCAGCATAAAAGGCAGTTGCATTATTTCTAAAATAACTTTAGAATTTGTCCTTTCAACATGATTTTGATGCATAGTTCCATCCTTTCTTAAGAAAATAATTCCACCAAGTTGACATAATACATACATAGCAGCTATAGAAAAAAATTTTAGAAATACTATTAATCCCTTGCATTGGGAAAAGTTTCTATGCCAGAAATCAAATGGTGAAGATTGTTGACTCTTTCATCTTTAATAACAGAAGTGTGGCCCCTGGTGACTGAAGGTTGCTGCATGTAATGTTCTGTAATGTTCCATAATGTAATACGCAGTCCCAGCGTATAATGCTTCAGCCTGATCTCAGGGGCAGATGGCGAGAGTCACAGGTACAAATATACAATTTCACGCTGTTTAGATCAAGATGAGAAGCTGTAGATGGCACCTGTTGTCTCTGAATCTTTGCAGATTTTTCCTCTGCATTAAAGTTGAAAAGACTTATAGCTCAATAGACTGTTAGTTTTTGTTTTTGTTTTTGGTTTTTTTTTTTTTTTTTTTTGTTTTTGTTTTTTTGTGATTGTTCTGTCTCTCTGTGCAAGTCATTCCCCCTACCACAAATATATTTTGAAGTGACTGGCCAATTTCCCCAAAATTTTACTGAAATGAAGTCTTGAAGACATTAAGCTCTTAAAAATGTCATAAAAGCAAGGGTAGAGTAGAGGAATGACATCAGAATAAAAGGCCACACTGGCAAACATCCATTTAAATGCCTGCAAAGGCTGATACGTGATCTGAACAGTTATTTGTTCAGTTTGGGCTCTGACTGGTCAAAGACCCTGTGCACAGGTCTGCCTGGTTGCAATGCAGAATAGCTGGGGAAGAAGTGCTCATCTAGGGTAGAAAAAGGAGCTGGGGGCTGGAAGACACAAGCAAAACTGGGGCATAGGAACCAAAGTGGCTGTGAGTATGGTGCCTAGGAAGCAGAGACAGCACACAGAAATGAAGCAAACACTTTTAATGATAACTATCAGAAAAAAAATTTCAGAATATCCACAGCTGCTAGACCACAGAGTGATTGGGCACAAGCTTTATGCTTATGTAGTGTCCTATACTGTCCTAAAAATTTCAACAATTACCCGAGCCTGGAGGCCAGAGTGCCCTCAAAAAGCCATGGTGCTTATCTTTCAGAAACACACTGCTCCAGCATGAAATCAAAGCTCAGCCCTTAATCCTGTTCACTTTAGCTTCGCTCTTTACAAAATGGAGGAGATAGCATCTGCTAATTTCCTTAATGGTGCAAGGTTTCAGCCCTTAAATGGGAATGGAGATAGTTTTGTCACTCTGATACATATAACATTCATTTTAGCAGCTGTCCCACTGTGATCTCACTCTCCTTCCAAACTGTGATTTAGACGTTAGTCTCAAACTGACTCCTAAGTGAAAGTCTGCATCCGGCTGCTTAAACATGCTTTTTTTATGGCCATTTAAGATATTTTTCATTTGCAAGAAACCTGCAGGAGGCTTTACCTCAGGCAGTCCTCATGCCCTCCTGGATTGGCAATGGAACCTGGATACCACACCAAAACACATCTCTAATGAGGTCATGTTCTACCATCAGGGAAGTGAATCTACTTGGGGCATCTGATGTCTTCCCTGCTACAAAAAGGAAAAAGTGACTACCTGACTGTATGGCCAACCTGCTGTGAGTGTTTCATGTCCATTGCAAATTAGAAAACAGTTTGACAATGAAAGTTATAAAGTGTTTGAATCTTGAAGCAACAGTGGTGTCTAAGTCTTAAAGGAAACAAGGTCTTTGGCATATCCTCGCTCATTGTATGTGCTCAGCACATCACAGTAGCAAAGCAAGAAGATGAAGTGGATTTCAGAGATAAGAAAAGTTAAACTGAAGAAAGGAGTGCAGGCATTTCTGCATGTGGTGAAAATGTCTTTGTTGATGGAAGAGGAGCTGGTAATACAAAGGGAGGGAGGAAGGAGAAGGACCACAATGGAGCTGTAGGGGCTGTCCTCAGGCATTCACTCTACTTTGTTTAATAACCTCACTAATAAACTTGGTTTGCTCTTTCTTCTTGTTATATAGCAAATTACCAACTTGCTCATTCCTGAACTTTCTTATATGTTCTCTGCAAAGCTTAAGTAGCCTTCAGTTACTTTTCATCTTTGGATTAAAGTCTTTGAAACCAACCATTCAATATGTCAAAAAGCTCTGCAGTGTCTGAGGTGCAGTGTTTGTGCACCATTTTGATAGAAAAGGCCAGCATGTACTGTACACTTCTTTTCAAAAATGGACATTTTAAATGCTTCACATCACTGACGAAGTTTTTTGGTTCTTAAACTGACTATTAGAAGTAAACATTATTAATTTAATTCAAGAGAAAAAATAAGAGGAAGACTCTGCAGAACTTTGTATAAACCCCTTGATTTTTTTTTTTTTTTTAGTTTTCTATTATTGGAAATTTACGTTATTCAAAATTCTGTTATTGAAAATAATTGCGTGTCTTATCAGAGAGTAGTTACTACTTGCATCAGACTTGCCACTACTTGCATCAGACTAAGTCCTTTACTATCCAAATGAAGTTGGTAGTGGCAGAAATAAAAGCATTAAGTCAAGGGATTTCAAACATTGTTCACATCACATAAACAAAACAAATGCAGCTGAAAATAAAATAATATGAATAATATAAAATAATATTTAAAAAATTTTGAAGTTTTAAAATGTACAAAACAAGCTCATCTTGCTGCTGTGCATCTACCCCATAAATTATACATTTCACAGTAGTTTCTATTAAGAGCATGGGATATAAGAATGTAGAAAGACTGGGCATTTTGTGAAGGTCTGTTGTAGTTCCCAGTCTAACCAACAAACAAATAAAATCTCTCTGCCATATGCTGATGTTCTGAAAGTGGACAGAAGCTGCCTGACATACCTTGCAGATGCAATCCTGTGTTTTGCTAATGTTTCTTTTGCATCAGGAAACCAGCCTCAGGCTATTGAATTAATGTCAGATACTGGATCAGCATTTTCTGTACTACTGATTGACTTAGCTGAAGCCTGCTGCTTTGAGCCTAGGAACATCTATGGGAGGAATTTAATACCCGTGTTTGCCATTCTTCACGTGAAACTTAGATTGGCACATACTTAGATTGTGACATTCATAACTGTGCATAACCATATTTCCAGTCTGGACACAGATTTCTGGATCACAACAGCTGGTTCAGGAGTTAGAGACCATTCAAAGTCTTCAGAATCCTGAGAGAGGGTGTCAGAGTCTGCTGTTGTTAAGGCAGTACAAAAATATCCCCACACTTTTCTTTGCGAAAAGATTTGCCTGCTAAAATAAAATCCAGTCAAATATGATATTTGGATGGCAAATTCCACCACTTACTGTTCTCCTTTAGAAATGGAGAGTTTTTACTCTAAAGTGGCCCAGTAAAGCACCAGTGAAAAAACAATGAGAATTCTTAGTACTCCATGACAACTGTTTCCCAAAGCAGATGAAACAAAAGGACTGTGATATCTGTCTAGATTTGCGGATGTAGGTGAATAAGAATCACTTATGTTTATAAAATATATCTTTCTGAAGCATTGACAATGAACCAATTTGTTTGCTCATTTCACTTGTAAGTTATAGCATGTGAACCATTACATTATTAAGATAGCAGAGATGTGACAGCGTTTGTTGCACCAAACTGCTTAGTTCTGCTTGGTTTTATACATGCTGGACAGATTTGTGCTCCATGCACTTAGAAATGTCCGCAATTGTTTAATTCTATCTTGATGATGCACAAGATTTTTAAAAGCTTACTTACACAAAACAGTCTGATAAACTGTTCTGCATTATTCCTTTGTAACTTTGTTAAATGTCTTGCCAGACAACTGGCTGTTTATTTTTTTTTTTTTTTTGGTGACTCATAACTTTGCAGACAATGTCTTACTGTAAGCATTTCTATTTTGTCTGAGGCCTTTAATCACAAGATGCAAATTTCATTCAAAAATATGTTCCAGTTGCTTAACTCTGGATCACTGCTTTGTAAACGTTCAGTCTAGTCCTGGGTTGCTGTTGTGCAACTCCTTTGGAAGAGTGAACAGCCAGTAAGTCTGATACTCTTTATTTTTATCTCATAATTGAGATAAATTACTCTTCTGAGTATGGACTTCTTGTTCAGTGATGGCAGAACCACTGAAATTTATTTTTAAAGAGCATGACTGAAGGGGAAATAGAAAATATGATGTTTCCAGGCTTACACATCAGTGGCACAGAGAGAACGTTTTTTGATATACCAATTTAAGGGAAACTAAAGAAATGCCTAGCAACCCAATGGTTAAATCTTCTGAAAAGCCTTCATTAGTTTTAGTACAGTCCTTCAGACCAAAATCCAAGTTTTCCTTACAATATGGATGTATGATATCAGGTGTTCTTTGACTCACTGTCAGAGAAACAATACAGGCAAAATGTGTGATTGTTCTACACTGGTTGTACTGCTATGAATGGGATATTGAAGTTAAGGATGCTCTAAAATTTTGCTGCATGGAGGTCACATTATGGGACAGGAGGCATGTGTTGCACTGTCATTCCAATTTGTCCTTTTCCCCGATTCATTGTGTGAAGAACTTGAGAGTAATACCATAGTGCCATTTGACCTAACAGATCATCCTCTGATAAATTGCTTCAGGAAGGGATCAGACACAGTGCTTATGTTACCACTCACTTTCAGCAACCAGAAGTGAATTCTCTTTCAGGCATCCTGTGGAGCTGGAAGAGTTAGCACCTGACACCAAATTGTAATACATATCCTCAGGATCTGAAGCTTTGCTCAGAGAGAAGTGTTGTATTGTAGAACATTGATGGTGTGTGTGCTTTTTAAGATGGGGGAGGAACTGAACACTTCATATATATGTTTGGGAGATGTTCTCCTGAAGTTGATCTAGAAGAGTCTTGAAAACCTTTGCTGCTGATTCGCTCTCTTCTGAATGAGGTAATTCAAAAGGGAGGATGAAAAGTTCAACATTCTTCACTCTGGATCATGCCAGTTTTTCCACCTGCTTGTCAGCTGCACAACCTTTTCTGGGAATAGGGAGCAGAACCTATTCTTACCCTATCTTAAATGAGTACCCTGATCACAAAATCATTGTGCTGGTGTCTTTCTTATTTGATCAACTTTTGATCCCAACACTATTGATGCCTTCTTTTTGCACTGATTTTGCTTTGGCAGAAGTGGGGAAACAGCAATTTTAACCAATCATTTTTGTCTTCTGGGGAAGTTTGAAATCTGTCACCTGGAAGACAGCCTAAAATGCATTTTCCACATTCTAGAGTGACACAATGCTGTTCTGAAGAATGTGGAGAGCAGCAGCAATGTCATCTCTCCTTTAGGCCTGATTTCAAAAGTAAGTGTGATCAATTAAGCAGCTACTACCAGAAGGTGGCTCAGGCTCTGTAGCCAGGTGACAGAATAAAATCAGCTGCTTCCTGATGATTGGTTTTGGAAGATACTTTTTGGCAGGACCTGGGCACGATCTTACCTTCTATATGGTGTTTGAGGTGTCAAGCCTCCTATAGTTTCCATTCCACTTTGCTCAGGACAGGACTCCTAAGGTTTGAAAGTACATAGAAGTCACGGAATGTGTTAGAAATGAAAGCTTTTAATTATGTTGAACATTCCCTAGCCTATTGCCATCAGTGGTAGAGAAGTGACAGCAATATGCATGGGAATGCCAAATGTAATTAAAAATGTTGGTTTCAAGTAGAATCTGTGATTTTTCTGACATCTGCAATGTCCCAGTCTTTAAATGGATCTCATCCCATTTGAAGGCTGACAACCTACCTGAGCCTCAGGAGAAGAGAACCAACTAGGATAAAATGAGAACTGTGCCAAATCATTGCTGTTTGAAATTCACATTACAGTGTAGTCTGAAGTCTGAAGATGTTCCATTCACACATTCTCCAACTGGCAATAAAATAGGACAGTGTGTTTTTCCATGGCACACAAATAGTGCTGGTTGGCCATAGCATAAGCAAGTAAAAAACCTGAAGCAGTCTGCTTTCCAAGTGGAAATGCAAAACAAAACCATCATGCAAATTAACCTCAATTCTCCATTGACTGAGGTGTCAAGACTCCAGGGTGGGATTTATCACAGCTGATTTTAGAGATAACTAAAGTAGACATCTTTTTTTGATGCAGTCAGCCATGACTTCCACAACAGCCAGTAGAGAAATAGATGCACTTGCAAGTTTTCTGATCTATTTTGTAAGCATACTTTAGTATGGGTGGAATCACAGTGCAGAAGAACCTATTTCCCATCTATAAATGGTAAAATTTACAAGTCCAACATAGTTGCAGTTATCTAGATTTAGATAACCTGTATTTATTATATACCATTGTATTTATCAAGAATAAAGTCACTGCATATGCTGGAATGCCACCTAAGTTACTCTGAGTGTGAAATAGAGCCCTTTGCTTTAAATTCTTTTATATCTTGTATAATTAAGTGCACTTAATCAAAACAGTCCTTCAAAAGAGCTTGGGGTGATTGTCTTCTTCATTTCCTTTGAGAAATGTTATGTCTTGGTTAAGATATTGCCATGCTGACATTGAGTGGACTTAGCAGGAGTGAAAGTGGGAAATGAGGACCCATGATGACATAATAGTAATGTCTGCACTTCTGAGGGAAACAGGTTAGGATGAAATTAATGCAGCCACCCTGCAGCCACCCTTGCAGCTTGAGCACTGGCAAAGAGACTTCCTTCTTACTGATGACTTGTATGCTGGTATAAGCAGGTTAACTGCATCTTTTCAGTCCTGCAAAATGTTCCTCTAAGACTCTAGAAACATGAAACCTTATGAAGACATAATATCCCCTCCCACAGCAGAAGTTGTATTTATGTTGGTGCTCTAAGCACTTCAGTGGCAAGAATTGGGCACCTGTTAAATATTGTTCAAATTAAGGCAAAACTGTAAGTATTTTCCAGTAATTCTGGGTTTGTAAGAAAATGTTAACAATTTTAGTATCACTGCAGGAACTTTATTTGATTTTAATTATCAGGCAACTATTTATACAGTAACCAGAAATAGTTTTAATTTATTTCCAGGGGGTAAAATAAGCTCTTTGTTATTTTCATTGCATAACTTTTGCACCACCTGGTTTGCTAACAAACTTGTCACCGACACACATTAATGCCAAAGATCTAATGTCAAGAACACATACCATGTTGGTACAGGCTGTGCAGTCCAGAAGCTGATATACTCACTCTCTGGGGTAGGCATCTGTCTAGCCAGTGTAAGCAGCATGTCCTGCTGTCATTCCAGAGGGAAAAAATGCTAAGTGACAGCTTAACAAGAATTGAAACAGTGAGTGAGGAATAACAGAAAACAGTGGAAGAGAGAAAAACAAAAAACCATAGTTCATCTAAAAACCTTCTTCTTATGTAATGAGAGCCCAAATTTAAATTGCTATATTTCTTCCTGTCTGCTTGTCAAACAAAATTAAACTCTTGCCTCAGCAAATAAGTTTGTTTTAGAGAGAAAACTGTGTTATTATTAAATTCCTTCTTAGTATAAACTGCCAGACAAAGATTATCACAAAACCAATAAATTTACTTTTTCTGAAGCACTTAATCATTCTATACAACTAGCTAATGAGGGCAACAAGTTATAACCTACAAGATGAGAGAAAGGAGTAGATAAAAACATGGAAATCCAGAAAACCAGTGCCAAAGTGGGCTGACTATTCAAAGATAACAAGGAGGGAGGGCTGGATCCCAGCTTTGGCTGGAAAGCATTTAGAGAACACTGTTGAAACCAGACCAGGTCCAAAGATGGAAATGAAAGAACTGTGCAGAATCAATCCAAGTAGCTTAATGGTGAAGGGAAAATGGGACAGTTATTAAAAATAAAGCAGCTATACTGGTGGGGGTTTTTTTTGTTTGTTTGTTTGTTTGTTTTTTTAAATTAAATCATACCATCTGGTGAAGTTTCAGTAGTGGGGCTTCAGTAGTCTTTCTAGCTCTTCTCTGAATTTTATTTGTTCTTCGTCTTACTTATATAGTTTCCTTTAGTAATAAGATTTGTTGATAATTACTATTTTCTTCTTGACATCAGGATTCTACAAAGTGTTTTGCTTAAGGCTGGAACAGAATGCTTAACACTACCCCTTTTTAGAAGAGTTTCTGAGAGTAAGAGCCTGACTCCTTCCTCTGCCAGAAGTCTGAGACGGGAAGTGGTGTTTGAGTCTCTCTCTGTGTCACTGTGGCACCCATTCCTTGGAGTCCATCTGTAGTGGGCCAGCAGTCTGTCTCAAAATCCTTTTCTACCAGCCTTCTGTTGGTCAGCAGCATTCTCAGCTGCATTCAGTGCTTCATTTAAATGACCCTTTTTGGTGATCTCTATCCCCCCCTTTGAACAAAACTCTTTATTTGCAGTGTAGCTACAGCAATGCAGGCTTTATTCAAACATTAGGAGAAGTCTAGCTGCAGTACCATGGTACTCAGTAGATGGACATAGGCAGAATTTGTCAGCTTTTGCTGGAAAAAAGGCTTCTCTTTTCTGCTGAAGTTAGAGTGCCACAAGCAGTCACAAGGCTAGTTAGTACAGTATAAGATACCATGATGTCAATCTGCAAATGCAGAGTGGGCATAGCTAATGTCAGATTAATAATTCACGTATATGGAAAGCTAAAATGCAATGCTGATTTTATTTGGTACTCATTGGAAATCCACCTCCTGATGGGGCATACTTATTTTTAAATAAATATCATGTATTGCAGAGAACATGCACAGCAGGGACTCACAGCAATCTCTCTCTTGGTAGCACTTGCTAAATAGGCTGTAGGCACACATCCATGGCTTATTCATGGTCATATTTTATTTACTTTGTTTTCAGTTTTGCCTATTCCTCATCCTAAGGGTTTTTTTAATTGCTCATATTCTTTTTGTCAGTTGTAATTTTCCAGGTCAGGCACCTCTTATCATATGCAAAGAGGCTGCAAATAAGATATACCTACAAGTATAGAATTATTATTTAGTAGCTAACACAAGTAGAAGATAGCAATGATTACAGGCTGGGCTTCACTAGTCACTGGAGTGCATTCTCAGAGGTGATGAGCTGTTTCTCTTTAAATCCCTGGGTTTTCCTTTAAGATTTTGTACCTTCTAAAGTTCATATTTTTCCTCTGGAACTTTCCTCCTTGAAACACTAACAACCTATCTCATCATCCCTTGTGTCTACAGTTTTAACTTCCTTGTCTTTGCTGCTGCACTACATATCTTATAAGTTCTCTTTCTCACAACTTTACAGTTTCCTTGACAGCCTGAGCCAAGGATATGGCTGGGCTGTGTCAGAGATGTGCCTCTGATGACAGACCCTCAGAGGGGTGGGATTCAGACTTTACCATGGCACTCTTCATTTTGGAGTGAATGGTCTTTCCTAGGACCAGCCCACAATGAGGTCTGGAGATTTTCCTGGGCAGGTTTAGGCTTGTTAGAAGATATATGCTAACCTCTAACCAGTTCTTTTCTGAACTTGCAGTCTTTTGCTTTATTACTCACTGCTGACTCTCTTGGACCCTTTTGCTTATTCTGTGATATGATTCAAATCCAGTTTCCCAAATATTCCTCCCCCAAACAAAACATTTGCATGTCTTATGTTCTTTTATCACTGATGAAAGAGAGCATATGGCTACCCAAATATTCACCCAGACTTTGCAGTTTATAACCCTACCATTTCCTTTAAGTCTTATTAGAAAGGAGAATTCTGTGGAGTTCCCAGACTGCTTGAGCCGCTTCTATGTCTTGTTTCTCTCTGTGGGGTGGAAGATGGCTATTCTGGGATTCAATTATATTGCAGTATGTCTTTTAATCAAGCTGAGGTAGCACCTTTAGCTGCCAAATACAAAATCACATGTAACTCTGCAGAGGCCTTTGTAAATCTGTGTGGGAGCACTGAACTAACAGGGTTAGAGCTGATCTGGTGCATTGCACGGGCCTCCAGGTGCAGTTCTAACCTAATGCAGAGGGACTTGCTCTCTGCTCACTCAGGGTGGAGACAAGATACAATATAGATCTTAGAGCCTGGTCAACAACAAGATTAGCACGTGTTTTGCTCCATATCTCTCATTAGGTTTTGTAGCAGGACTCTGATTGTAAACAATTTTAGGTAAGACAACGGCATTTTAAGGTCTGTATGTGAGATTTGTGAAAGAAATATTTTTTATTAGGGTATTTAGGACATGCATCTTTGTGGTGTGTCTGTAAAATGTCATTCAGCATATTAGAACAATTAGCTTTGGAGGTTTCCTTCCAGAAAAAGAGCATTTTATACATTTATTTGTAGACATTCAGCTTCCAAGAATCTGTAGCTCTGATTCACCAGAGACAGGTCTTTTAAAGGAACACAGAGATAAATGTATTTTCTTGATTTCTACTTGAAAGACACAATGCAAAACTGAATTGTATTTACACTATATTTAACTCAAATGGCACTTTTCTGACATTTGCAGTGGTCTGTAGCTGTCTAGTGTTAGGAGCTGTTCCGTGTATTTCTGTGCATGTTTCCATATTTTCCCAATAATGAATTTACTCCAAGGGGCACATCGGTTTTGCAAGCCAAAAAAGAGAAAGCACTAACTCCTTCTTGAGCATCCTATAAAAATGGGAGAAATCGTGTTTCAATAATAAACATTTTGAACTGTAAATGGGCCACAGTGCCAGTACTGGTAAATGTTTGACAATCATGTTAATCACCATGAAAGGAGAGTCTTATGCAACCAGACACTGTGCTCTGGAAGTGCTTGGGCATGCATTCTATTCCAAGATGAATTTGTAGTTAAAGAACGGCTGGTTGCTACTAGTCATCAGTGTACACTGTCCATTCTGAGCAGTGAATTCAGACCTATTCAGCCCCAATGAATCCTGACAAGCAGAAATGGAGGCATATTCTATTTTCTGAAATGTCTTCTCTCATTACACATTGGTGCTCCTTTGACAGCTTCTCTTCCTGCTGTCATAGCTTCTTCTGTCATCCAGCTTTCAGTGGACTCAAAACAAAACTCTGAATTTTTATTAGCTACTGATTGCTGATATTCAGGGGTTCTGTACTCATTATCAATGCAGAGTTCTCATACTTCCTTTTTTATACAATGTCAGCACAGAGGCAACTTTTGCAGTAGTGCATTTCTCTGGCTTTTCACAGGCTTTATTGTATGTTGCAATGCTGTCCAGAGTTCATATGTATCAGATGTGCATCACTGCCAAAAGATGCAAAAGCCTATCAGCAGAAGATATTTGAAGTGCTACACCCCATCTGAAAATGACTGACATCAATCATATCTCTGTCTTCAAGAAAATAGCATTTAAAAGTTTAGTTCATTAAAAAAGAAAAAAAAAAAAAAAAGTTGTTTCATACCACTCTCCTCAGGCATTGTAGTATTTTGCTCTAAATTTGATAATAAGATTAGAAGGTATATTTGACAGGGACTACTTTTTTCACATGTTATTTTGGCAGCCATAACATATATGAAGATACTAAAATAGAATAGCACAATAAGATATAAACATTACTATTTAGCTGAGTTATTCTACCATTTTCCAAGTGACATTATGAGACAATTCCAGAAACATTGTAGTTGTCTTATCGATTTCCAGCTTTGCTGCTATAAATAGTCAGAGAATTCTGATAAAGTCAGGGGCTGGATAATTACCGACTTTCTCTTTGAATTGCCTCACTGCTTTCTTCAATTTCTTTGTTGAAGGACTGGTTTGATCAGATCCTTCCTTTCCTGATTCTCCTCCTGCTCCTTCTTCAGCAGTTACTGTAGTTGTTGTTGTTTCCATCTCTATCTCAGCCATCGTGTCCTCAAATGCAGTTTGGGTTTCTGCCTCAATCACAGTCCCTTGAGGGTGCTGAACTGTGCCTGGACAGGCACAGCCAGGCCCCAGTGCAGTGCTGGAGCCTGCTGGTTTTCACTGGAGTAGGCAAGGAAGGCACCCTTCCAGCAGTTGACAGGTCAATTTGTCAGTGTTGATCATCTCTCCAGGTGTTAAGTCCTAGGTAATGGAAGGTGATAACTACTCTAGGAACCTGCCCAAATCCTCACACACACTGCCACCCACAGACTGCCCATTTCAGGACATATATCTTCTCACTCAAAATTTGTTTTGTCTTATACCAGGATGACGCCATATTCCACAAACCCTGTAATACACTAACAGTATGAAATAATAATGTTAAAAATGCATGTAAGCATGAACAAGGATCATGGAACCCTGCATAAAACCCCCCATCTCCGTCAATCCTGAATAGAGGGAGAGAGAGGGAGTGTTCACTCCTCATCTCCACAAGATATAGCCCTCAACACAGCAAGGTTTTCAATGTTAGAGCAAAGCACAGAGCCACTGCTTGTACTAATCTGTTCACAAACTCAGCAAAATAAAGAGATAAACACTGCAGCTGACAAACTCCATGTACATTCTATTTGATAATTACCTGTAGGATGCTTAATATAAAACTGCCTTTGTCTCACCTCATGTTGGGCGCCAAAAAGGACTGTGGAGGATTGACTTTGACTGGATGCAAAGTGCTCACCAAGATGCTCTACCACTCTTCCTATTCAGCTGCATAGAAGAGAGAAAATAAGATGGAAAACAACTCATATGAGATAAGGCAGTTTACAAAGCAAAATGTTGCATGCTGAGGCGAAGGAAAAAACCCCAAAGATTTTATTTTGTACTTCCCAGCAGCATGTGTTGTCCAGCCACTTTGTGGGAAGCAGAGCTTCAGCAGGTGTAGTGGTTGCATAAGAAGGCAAATGTTGTAATCATGAATGCCATGAATCCCTTTTCTTCCTCCTTTTCTATGCATTTATGTCTGAGTCAACATCATACGGTATGGAATATATCCCTTTGGTCAATTTGGGTTAGCTGTCCTAGTTATGTCCTGTCCTGATATCTTGCCCATCTTTCTGGTGGGAGGATGGAAAGCTGGGAAGACAGCACTGATGCTGTGCCAGCTCTGCTCAGCTGCAGCCAAAACACCAGTGTGTTACCAGCACCTTTCCAGCTACCAGTGCATGGCACAGCACCATGAGGGCTGCTTGGGGAAATGAACTTTGTCTCAGTCAGACCCAATACACCAAAGATGACAGGAGTGGCTCCTTGGAGAGAGGATCCCACACTGGAGCAGGTTTGCTGGCAGGGCTTGTGATCCTTTGGGGGACCCATGCTGGAGCAGCTTGTGAGGAACTGCAGCTTGTCAGAAGTTTTTCAATGAACCACATGGAAGAACTTCATGGAGGACTCTCTCCCACAGGAGAGACCCCATGCTGGAGAAGGGGTGTCCTCTCTCTGAATAGGAATGAGCAGCAGAAACATGTGATGGACTGACCACAGACCCCATTCCCCACCCCTTTACAGCCCTGTAGGTGAGCAGATAGAGAACTGGGAATAAAGTTGAGCCCAAGAAGGATGAAGGGGAGGGGAGAAGGTATTTTTAAGATTTTTCTTTTTTAATTTGTCATTATTCTTCTCTGATTTGATTGGTAATAAGTTCAATTAATTCCCTGTTTTACCCGTGACAGTAACCAATGGATGATCTGTCCTTATCCTGACCCAGGAGCCTTTAATTCTTTTTTTGTCCCCTGTTCAGCTGGAGGGGGATGACAGCATGCCTTTGGTGGACACTTGGCATTTGGCCAAAGTCAAACCACCTTGCATGTTAAACTGATTTTTATGGATGCCAAATATTGCCACATATTTCTATTACTTGTCACCCCTGTACTGACACTTCAGATCTAGTCCATGGTTGACACATAACGAGAGGAAGTACTGCAACTGGGGAAATAATCACCAGAAAATCTACAGGGTATGTTCAAAGATATTGCTATACCCTTTGTGAATTAAGAAGCAAGCAAGGAGAGGAAGGTTTAGAGAATATCAGCACTCTTAGATGTGGCTTGATTTTTCAAGGATTTGAACATTTGAATCTCCATTTGGCTGCAGTAGGGATCAAGGTTATTCAAATCAGAGTGGATGTCAATCCAGCAGAAACTAGACTGCAACAGTCAGTTTCCATTTGTGGCTGATTACTTCCAAAATCATGTTACAGAATAAAACAATATTATAAAATTACTCATTTTTCATATTGAAGAAAATGCTTAATGCATTTTTTGTGAAAGATTGGGATTTTTCAGTCTCACTAAAATAAAAACCTATACAGAAGGTCCTTCTGGAGTATGATTAATAGAAACAAAATTTGGTCATACAAAAATGCTAATTACTTTTGGCTATTGAATTATGTAAAACAAGGGAATAATGTTTAGACTATGATAACTGGAAAGCAAAGGTAAAGTGTGGAACTTTAACTCTCTGATCAGAGAGATTTCCTGGAAAAAGTCATTAAAGAAGTATTCTAGGATTTTTTTGAGGTTTGAGGTCACAGGATGCGCTGCACCAGCTGTGATAGGGGGAATGCAAAGAAAGAGAGGCAGTACAGGATCCTTCCTGCATCTTGGTGATAAAATGCTGACAAGTGGTCTAATGACTGCTTCAATCAAACAGAATGAGAAGAGGCAGAGAGTGGATAAATCTTAGGTCCCTTTGAATGTTGGGCATAGGTGCATAGGTGCTGGAGTCTTTGCAAAGGTACCTGTGTCTGCTATTCCCCTGTGCTGCTTTCAAGTCCACAGGATGGGAATGGATAATGAATGTTGCCTGCTTCCTGATGGTGATATCAGGAGCATCTTTAAGAGCTTTCTGCTTTGTTTTTCTCCCATGAGTTTTGTTAGCATTCTAGCCTGGAGTACCCTAGATGAAGCAACCCAGTGCCTTTGTAAATGCCTGTTATGCACTGGCTCTGCAGTAACCAAGCTGCCAATTATTGAAAGGTTAGAAATCAGTATGAACTACTAGGATGCAGTTTAAAAGATTGCCATAAGCCACTAACTGGCTATTTTTGACTGTAGAAGCCCTGCTCAGAATGATTTACAGGAACTGAGATTGTGACGTTGATGGGATGTTCTGAGTTTCTGTTCTCCATGCCTGTTCTGTGTAATGATTGCTGAGTTAGTCTGCTTGTG
Source organism: Rhadina sibilatrix (assembly GCA_013400275.1). Lineage (NCBI taxonomy): Eukaryota > Metazoa > Chordata > Aves > Passeriformes > Phylloscopidae > Rhadina > Rhadina sibilatrix. The sequence goes on from VWYO01024105.1 coordinate 772,710, forward strand.
CATGGTGAGAAAAACCACATTACTTTTACTGTAACGCTAAGCTATGCTGCAGGCAGACAGGAGTATTTTCTTGAAGAAGCAAATGGCTGTAATAAACAAGGAAATATAGATAAGGCTAATCATGATAACTTCCATCAGATCTGGCAGTCCTGCAATTACTACCTGATTTATCAGAACAGCATGGATGTTTCCATTTCCCTAAGGCATCTGGACTGCAAAGTAGCTGGAGGGTAATAATTGATTTTGAAAGTTTTAGTTAACTTTAGAACTGGAGAATTCCAGCCAGCAAGAATAGTTGGAAAACTAAATTGTTTTCCTGGATAATACTGGGAAAGCTTATTCATATCACATGTCTAAACATTGATTGTTTTTCCATATACATTACAGTGCTGCAATTATTCCCATCTAAGAGATTTTTACCTTCATTTGTTATTGATCATAACATTTTTTACATGAGATGGTCCCAAGCAGCAGATCTGAGACCTCTATCTGATTTTCTCCTTTCCCTCTTCACTGTGAGAACATTTTTCATACGACTTTCATTCAGCTACATCTTACTGGCTACATATAATTGTCATTTTGACCAATGCAGAAGCAGTTGAGGGGTGTGATATAGCAGATTTGTGTTACAGGCAGTTGCAGAGACAGCTGCAGAGGACATGCAGGGTGGAATGTCAGCAAGAAATGCACACATTACGTATGTCCTAGTGCAGTCCCATGCACTGATAGACAATGGTGCAGCACAGGTGAAAGGAACTGTCAAGAAAGGAGCAGGTTATCAAGGTGTGTATCTTGTTTCCAATATCAGTCTCTTCTAAATGTTTCAGAGGAATGTGCAAGAAATCTTGAAGAAGAAAACTATGGGACAGTACACACAAAAGAAAGGTTCTTCACAGAAACAACTACTTTAAGGAAGGCTTGCAGAGAACAAAGGTACTCACAGTGCTTTTATTTGCAAAGTAGAATTTGGATGTATGGAATCATAAAATGGTTTGAGCTAGAAGGGACCTTTCCATGTAGTTCCAGCCCCTCTGCCATGAGTAGGGATGCCAGACACTAGACCAGGTTGCCCAGGGTCCTATCCAACCTGACCTTGAACACTTCCAGGGATCCACAATTTTTCTGGGCAACCTGGTCCAGTGTCTCACCACCCTCACAGGAAAGAATTCTTTCATAATATAAAATTGAAACCTACCCTTTTCCTGTTCAATTTCAGATTCATAATTTGTGACATTACTTTTAAGATTATTTTCTGTAAGAGCTCTTTAAAAATACCTATAAAATTTACATTATCAACTCTGAATTTTTTTTTATCCACCCCAATAAATTTTTTTACTAAATTTATATTAAAATAATCAGCTCATGTTGTATAGTAATTTCCTTTGTTCAGAGGATCTAAGTTTAACTTAAAATTCATCATGCAGCTTATCACTCCATTTAATTTTATTTTTATCCCTCATGTAATATCTTTTTCTTACTTCATAATACATTGCATAATGACATTTTTCATTACTTTCTATTATATACCTTTCATTAATAAAAAAATCCTGATATTTGTGAGTGCATTATTATTATTCAAAGCATCCCTTAATAAATCATAAAGATATACTAACAAAGGCTTTCTTTCTTAATCCATCTCATTGTATTTACTATATTTAGTCCGGGAACAGACACTTGATTCTTCTCTCTGGGAAGAGTGAGACTGGGAGGAAGGAGCCAGTTATTCAATCCAGATTGTATATTGTGTTTGTCAACATTGTGGCTGCCCGCTGGGTGAAGATAAAAGCAGTTGTGTTTTGATTTATATCAATGTTTAAAATAACTGAAAAAGCTACTGGTTGATTTAAGAGAATGCTCAGATAGATAGGCAATTTGTCACAGCTGTAAACTTATATTGCTGGAGGAACTTGGAAACAATTTTGCTTTTTTATCCAAAATCAGATTTTTCTCATGGTCAATGAACTGCAATATAATTACTTGCTGTCCATTAATATGTAACAAGTATACTTTAATCTTGGTGGATATGGATAATGGCAACTCTGCATACCTCTCACCTGCAGCCTGAAGAAGTTCCTTGCTATACTTTTCCACCACTCCATCCTGAAGATTTCCAGTGAAAGGAAATTACCTGAGATGAGGTTATCCTCCAAGTGAGTATTCAGCCCTGTTAGTGGTAATTTAGGAAATGAAAATTGGAGACATTATCACAGGAAGATAGCTAACAGCACCAGTATTTTAAGAGGTTTCTTCTCTCTTTTTTTTTTTTTTTTTTTTTTTTTTTTTTTTTTTTTTTTTTTTTTGTTTTTTTTTTTTTTTANCTTTTTTTAATACAGGTTGTGATTTTGAGATACTGGGTTGAAGTACCAGAGAGACAAGAAGCTATGACCATCTCAGTAAAGACTATGAAATCTAGAAATCTCTGTAGAAAATTAATTCCTACAGTATTTTCGGACAGGGATTGACGGTACATCTTGAAGAGTTTACATAAACATTACCTCAGGTGTGCCCATTTCTATGCAAAATTTTTGACAAGTGCTTTGGTATTATGTACACTCAGATATATCCCAGTTCTTGCTTTTCTTCACAGGTGCAGTACTTATTCTAGATACCAAAGAAGTTAAATCATATTTTAACTGTGCCTCTCTGTTCTTGCAATTACCTAATTTTCCCATATGCTGCGTTTTATTTTTATTGGCTGTACGAAGAGCACTCTCTTTTTTCTGTCAATGGCTTTTTGAGGAGGACCCTTAACAGTGGCATTAATGGCTTGCAGCTTGGAGAAATATTCTCATCCCAAGGGCACTGGATGTTACAGCAATGGACACAGAGGTGCTAGCATCAGCAACCCTGTGGTTCTCACTTTCACTGCTAGTGACAATGATGGCCAGCTTGGAGGGGGCTGGAGAATATCAAGTGAGAAGCCTGGAGAATAAAGTGGCAGGGTTTTTTTGTTTTTGTTTTTATTTTGGTGTTTGTGGTTTGTTTGGGCTTTTTGTTTTGGGGTGGTTTTTTTTTTTTTTGGTGTTTTTTGTGTTGTGGTGTTTTTTTTGGGGGGGGTTTGTTTTGTTTTGTTTTGTTTTGTTTTTGGTTGGTTGGTTGCTTGGTTGGTTGATTTTGTTTGTTTGGGGTTTTCTGGGTTAGATTTATGCACTTTAAGTCCTCACTGAAATCTGGGAAAAAATTCCTAGCAGAAAAACACACAAGAGAAAAATTAAAATTGTGGAATTCACCAAACAAGAATTCCTGGCGGTGACAAGGTCAATTTAATAAAATAAATAAGTATTGCAAACACCATTTTTGTTCTCTATTCCAAGCTGTTGATCCAGCAAGGAATTTATGTTGCTCAAGAATGTGTCTTTTAAGAAAAAGAGAATTAATATTTTGCATTTTGCTTCTTTTTATTCTATTTAGAAAGCAGAAAGAGTCAGCAACTAAGTTATTCTTGATTCTTCAGTAAGGAAAGGTCAACACGATTTTGCTTATGTTGGTTTTTCTCGCTCTTCCTAAATATACCACAACTTTTATGAAATAGCCACAAATGATGGATAGCAGTGATAGAGTCACCTATAGGCCAGATGGATTACAGGTCCGGGGTGATATGAACTAGGACAGCATAGAGAAGTCAAGAAGGGAAAAACAATTCCCTCAAGATTAAAACTAGATTTGCAAAATTTTACTCTACCAGTCGTCTGGGTTATGATTATATTTTTTCCTTAATGGGTGGTAGATTAAATCTTCTGATTTTTTTGCCATAGTAGACAAAAGCAGGGACAATAATACACATTTTCCATCACTGAAGCATGTGAGGTAGGTTTTTAGTTAGGAAAATTGTGTTCTATTCATTTCTAAATAATTATTTTGTCCATAATTTCTTTATCAGTTAATCATATAAATTATTTTATGTTCTGTGGTGCAAGAATACAACAAATATTAAATTGTTGCTTATTCCAATGATCAAAGAAGGAAAAGATGAATACTTACCTACACATAATAGCTCATTTCCCTTAGCACTTTCTAGAAGTTAGTGTGTGTTTGCTGAAAATCAAAATATGATTTTGATCACACTCCTGAGTTTGGCAGTATCAAGCTGGACTGCTGTGTTCATGGAATAAATGGAATGATGGTAGGAATGATGTAAATCTGTGTCTGCCATCTTACCACAGTGTCAGCATTGCAAGAGTATTGCAGAGTAGAGCAGGGTACTTGTGGCAAGATATAGGACTTCTAGAGGTAAATGAAGGACCTGCAATGGCTTGAGAAAAAGCACGAATAATTAGATAGGTTGTGTTGCAGATATTCACTGCTGGGTTACAAAAGTATTTGGAGAATTAAGGGCAAGTATCTTAAATTTTCAATAGATGGAGTAGAGATTATGACAGTTTTTATTTCTCCTCTGGGTGATAGAAAATGTTATTTGATTAGTAGGCTATTTTCTTCTTAGTGATTTCATATAAAATATTAAGGAAGAAAATAACTCTCCATGTTAACTTTGGTTATTAATTAATATGCAGTACTGGATATTGCTTACGTGTTTTTTGCACATTGGTTTTTCTGAAGTGAAGAATATGGCAGGCATACAGTAGTTTGGAATTATTTTTTTTCTCTGTAACATAAAAATTCATACATGAGCCAAACTTTTATGTGACTGCCACTGCCGAAGAGAAACGTGCTGTGCATATTGACTGGTGGATCAGCAACCATTAGTGCCACTAACAATAAACTACCATGAGAAGAAGCACACTTAAACTGTCAGCATGCTGGCAATGGAGAGCCTTTATTTTGCAAGAAAAAGTTTTCCAAATTTGCTTTTCCGATGAGCAACTCTTTAAAATGTTGTGAAACCTTTTTAGCATTCAAGAGGTTTTACATTTGTGCTATTCAGATCAAGTAATGCGGTAGATGTTTCCTTTCCTCAGGTAATTTGCCTTGGAAATGATGTTGAGTTGCAGTTGCCTTAACCTTCTTGGAGACAGATGTTTTCTAAGGTGAGCTACAAAATGACAGGGCACTCCTTGCCCCTGAGCACGGCAAATCTACAAAGCAGGACTCTGGAACATCCTAGCAATTGCTCAGGACCCCTGCATGTCCTCTCCTGTAGCCAGAAAGGAGAGCAGGGAGCTATGCAGGCAGCACTGAGAAGTGACACCACATGGGCCAAAGGAGGCAGAAATTTTCCCAGGGACCATGGGTGGCACTGGAGGCTCTCAGGCAACACCGTCACTCTCCACAGAGAATTTACTTATGTCAATTGATGGAACACAGGGTCCAATGGCTGTGCCTCACAATGCAACGTGAGAGTCTAATTCAACCACTTTCTGAATCAATGTAAAGCAGAGCAATTAAAGAACTGGCAGCATCATTATTATGGTGACCCTGAACTGGTTTTGTGTTCTCATAAAACTCTGTAATTGCAGTCCAAATTTACATAGCAGCACACATTTTGAATCCTTTCAGTACATTTTGTCATTCTCATTATCTTATTTTGTACTTTTATATGGAAATACCCTGTGACAAAACATACAGTATGACAAATGCATCAGTATGAAAAACAGCTTTATCACAGAAGATTTTCTATTGAGGTGGATGCGGTGTGTAGGCTCTGAATCATGGTTGCTGAGCAAGGAGCCGTAGTGCCCAGGAAAGGGTGGTCCTTTCCTGGTGGAGCAGAATAACCTTTCTAGGGAAGTTATCAGAGCAGCCCTCCTGGCTGCGGGGAAGCAGCCAGCTTGCCTCACCTGCAGTTCACAAAGTGTTCCATTGTTCCTTCAGAGGCAGTTTAGGCTGTTTGAAGCCTTGTGTGTTGGAGCGCCTGATGCTAGGAGCAGGCTGCTTTTAATGCCTGTGCAATGGCAGTCACAGCCTTCAACAGAGGAAAGGAAAGAAAGAGCTGACATTGACTGTGTTTTAAATCACCATACTGAGCTATCAGCAGTCATCTGTTAGGGCTCAAGACCCCCACAGATCATGGTAAATGGTATTACACAGAGAATAAAGGTCTTCTGGGAGCAGAAACATTTAAAAAGTGATTTTTTACAAATTATGAATGCTGTTTCCATTAAACACTCATCCATTAGTACTCAGCTATTTCACATGCTCCAAAGCCTGTTGCTTAGTCCTCAATATACCCTCACAGTGATTGTTCTGATCACATATTGTAACTGGGATTGCAAATTCTTTCAGATAAAAAGTGAAAAAAAAAAAAATCATGAGCAGAAAAAATATTTTACAGCCTGATTATTACCTGGTCTGAAATATTGATTATTAAATTTTTTAAAAAAACAACCCTGCTGAAATGGCTTTTTCAATAAAAAATGGTGTTTTTAGCTAAATGAAATTACAAGGGTCAATTATCTATCAAGTTCTCAGGAATTTGGAGAAAGGAAACATTATATGACCATCTTAAAGTCTGTCTTGGCAGAACAGCAGAATCTTCAATGAAAAAACAATGTAGAAAAAATATATTTGTTTTAATCTTTGACAGAAAAAAGTACATTTTTTTTTCCAGAGGGAAAAAATCTATTTCTAGCTAGCTTTAGCCAACTTGTTTCTACTGAATAAAACCCCAAAAAACATTGAAATAAAACTAGGAAAAGAGATGGGGAAGGATGGGATTTCACAAAGTATTCTGCAACCATGTTGGAACACTCTCTCTTAGAAAAATGCAGTGCTGCACCTTTTGCAACATCATGGGAACTCACTTTGCACCAAAAAGAAATAGACTTGAAGTAGTTGGATCTCCCTCTCAAATGTCTCTCTTATAGCAATTCTTTCTGCTTTTCCATACTTGATTCTTTGGAGACCAAAAGCAGGAAGATGAGATAGTCTGCATTTTGATTAGGTAAGACTGGTTTGGAAACTTGATCCAAGTGCATATACCACAGAACACTGAGTGAAAAAAGGCATTGCAATAATATCTTAATTTTTTCTGAATGTCTGTGTTTGTATTAAGGTCAAGAACAACTTTCCATTTTTGCAGGTGTCGCTGTTGAATCTTTGAAAAGAATTGAAAAAGAAAGATAAGAGGTTGAAGGGAGAGGAGAGAGGCATAAGAGGGAAAGAATGAAGGAGATATGTAAATGTAATGGAGACATAAATGAACACTTGTTTGAGACAAAGGAACAAGCACAAGGCAATAATGGTGGAAGAGACAGAAGAAGAACTTCCTAAATGAAAGTAGAGAAAACTGTGAAAAAGAAGCTCAATGGAGAGAAGTCAGAGAAAAGAGAGACATGAAAAAGCAATATGAAAATAGAGTTTTCTGTTATAATCTTCAGATTTAGTAGTCGTATGCAGCAACTGACATGATTCAATATCAATAATTTTTGCCTCTATTAAGTTATCTCACAGTCATGGATAAAATGGTAATGTGAGAAGGGGTGGGAAGACAGAACAAAAATGTGTCTGTGCTGGAGTAATTGCAATCTGAAATTAAAAGGAAAGATAACATATGATACAGACAAAAGGAGAACACAAGGAAATGTTTAGACAGCAGCAACTGAAGATGTTGAACAGGCCTAATTCAAATTAGGTATTTCTAAATGTGACAGAACAGGGGGATTTAAGTGGGAATGTGAAGGACAACAATGAAATAGAGGTAGAGGCAGCTATTGGAAATAAGAAATATAAGAAATTAATAGCTGGGACTACCAGATACAATATATGAGGAACATGGCACATCTGAGCACCAGATGAATTAAACAAAAAGATCTTCAACAAAGTGACCAGAAGAAAACTTGCTCTCAATTACCTTGGTGATTGTTGTTTGGACAGCTGAGATAGCAGCTGATGGTAGGAGCAGAAGTTGAAACATGTGAGAACTACGTAGGGACTTGCTGAAGGGGACTTTGAAATCCAGATCTTTAGTTCATGGAAACAACTGCAGAAAAAGACACTTAGGCCCAGAAATCCCCTTCTGCTCTTTCATCATCAGAAGAGCGATGTTACTAAAGCTTTATCAAAGCAGCCACAGATTTTTTTCTAGCAAGTGAGGCTCAGAACCACTAATACGAAATGATTTTAAGAATTGGGTTGAAACCTGTTTTGGTGAATATTTCTAACAGCCCTAAAAGGCAATAAACATCTCTCTGTGGTGTGCAGTGAACTTTTCTGGAATATCACCAGCAAATTAAATTCTTGTAATTATTACAATATGTCGGGAGTTCCAGGGCAAAGAAACTTTTTAATATATTTTGCCAAAATATTCTCAAGCCAGTATTTGAGGACTTTATGTGGGCATTTCTGCAGCATGACAGAAATGAAAATTTATGTGTAGGAAAATGTGCTATACATGTAAGTCTGAGAAAGTAAAGAGGAAAATGTAATATCTTATGCAGGTAGAAGAATCAATGGTGGCTGCTTATAAACTTGTACATAAAATTATTTAGAGATCTAAAATTGTTTTACTGTTTCTTGGCTGGTATTCTACATACCAAAGTAAATTTTAAATTGTAAAGTTCTGTGCATTTACAGAAAAAACTAATTCACTGAACAAAGCAGGAAATTAATCATAGTTGAAGTTTTTTAAAGAAAGTTTTACTGAACAATTTTTTACAGAAAATGTTCAAATATACCTTACCAGCTTATATGAAGAAAATTGAAGGCATTTTGTTCTGAAACCTGTAGTTGGCATTTTCATTCTTCACATAGATATTCCAATTCATCGCGCATATGTAGCGTGAATATAATGACAAGAGTAAGCAACTGCTATTTTGGTTAAACATAATGTTCTCTTAAAGCGGATAATAATCAACATCATGGTCTAGATGCTACTGTAGGCTTTATTTTGCACTGTCACAATAGTTTTCTTTGCCTAAGTAGACAAAGAAGATCCACTGTTTGTGTTCTAGAATCCTTTATTCAAAAGTGATATTTTATGCTTCACACAATTATTGTACATCATCATGTGGTTGGAAAATAGAGGAAGAAGGTATGAACTGATCATCCTGAGCAATTCTGCCATTCAATACAAAATATAGGTATTACAGAGATAAAAATTCTGCATATTTGTAAAAAATACGGGCTACATCTTTGTGTCTTAGACTTTAAAAGAAACATCTGATTTGTGTTTGCCAGTCTTCTATTTGTTTTCAATAGATTTTCATGTGCATGGAATGGTCCAGGATTAGTACATCACAGGCCTGAGGGCTCCTGAGAGGAGAGGTACGTATTTATAGAATAGGACTGCCAAGAACACACTCCTCAGGACCAATTCTTAAATCCAATCAATGCTGAAAAAGCAGGATGAAATTCTTTTAGGCATTTGACTGACAAAAATATCTCTTTAAAAAAGTTAAGATAATATTTTGTCGCTCACAGACCTTTTTCTTGCCTTGGTTCAGGGTACGTACAGTGCACCCATGCACGGATACATGCACAGAGGACAATCTTACAGGCATTCTTCTGACTTTTTGCGGGTCCGCAGCTGTGCACTGGGAAAATTCTAGAGCAAAAAAAATTCAGACTTACAGTTGTTGTGTTGCACCTCTCTAGAACAAATGGCTCTCAGACAGCGAACTAGGGCCCAGTTCTTTTGTATAGATATTGATCACTGCTGATCTTTGTAATCAAGATTCTGGGGCCAGTTCTTGCAGACTCGAAACTGAGTCTCCCAACTTACTGCGTGTATCTGACAAGAGATCACTGACAAATCAGCTAATGTTGCTCTTCTCCTTCTCTGATAAAGTCATGGTATTGCATTGCAAGGAGAATAAAGTAACTGCATTATCTGTCATTATTACTTGTTACCTGATTTACTGCTTACAATTTACATGATTGTTTCTAGATAAATTAAATGAGTGATTAACACAGCAAGTTAAATGAACCCATTGAAGGGGTGCAATCATGGTTAATTAAAGATAATGGAATTCACGGAAATAATGTCTTTTTCTTTTCTAATGAAATGTTTTTCTTTTCTTTCCTCTAATTTTTCTTTCTGTTGTTGGCAATACCTTAAGTAAATATTCTTGAAGATTGTTGTTTGTTTTTAAATTGAATAAACACTTGAATTGTAACAGGTAAGCATACTAGTTTATGGTTTTAATCTGTCAGGAACTCTTGTCACTGAAAATGTATAGTTATTTTAATGGTGATTTTTCAGTTCCTAAAAAACATGGAAGCTCTTGAGATGTTGTATATTAACATCTGTAACAGTAATGACTACTGAACCATTAACACTGCCATTCAAGGAATTTCCTAACTTCACATGGTGCCATGGCTCACACAATGCAAAGGACAACTACTGTGTCTTCCTGTGAAGTGAAAGGTTGTACTCAACATATCCATAGCTACATAGCTCTTATTTCCATAGGAATTTCCTTTCATCCTGAAAGCACAACATAAATTAGCATATCCATGTCTATATAATCCTAATTCAGATTAGGTGGAATGTTAAAAATATTTACTGACACACTTGCTTTCACTTTCAAACCCAGAGAAGATACATAGTACTTTAAGAACTTTTAAGGATGTTTATTTTTTTATGATGATAAGAGATTCCAACAGTATTTCTGTAAAAAGATGTTTTATGAAAAAACCTGGAAATCATTTCTGTTGATATTTAAAAAATTATAAATATTCTGAAAAATGTTGTAACACTGAAGGTATATTTGAAATTTGAAAATTTTAGGGATTACAGTTGCCCGGTTCTTCATATTTAATTGCTTCAATGGAATAATTTTAATTGTTTCTGATTCAAGAGTCACCAAGTATCAAATTAAAGAATAGTATAGTAATTCAGTTGTCCTCTGAAGAATTAATTTGTTGAATTGTTGAATTTGGACATGAAATCCAGTCCTTAAAGTGTAAAATAATGTCATTTTAATCCTTCAAATCTCAAACTATTTAACTATGAACTTCCTACTGATGACTTCATAGTACAGAGTCACATGCATTACGCTGTCTGCTTTAAGACAAGCATTTAAAAAGAAAGCTAGTAGTAAGTAAATTGAAGTTGATTATAGGTTTTGAGGCACAACAAAAAAAGTTATTATACCTGTTAGACAGAAACACAATGACATTTGAATGCTGAAATTCTGCCACATTGAAGAAGAAGAAGAGAACATTTGTCTTGCAGGACGATTTAGAACACTTCAACCTGTCTTTCAGAGGGCCCATTGGTTTCCTGTGTTGAGGCAGTCCCAAGGGTGATGCACTGGCCTGTGCAGAGGAAAGGTGGTCAAAGGACAAAAGCTTTAATTTATTTCCTGTCTGTAATCAGTTTGCAGTTCCACACAAAGGAAATGCATGTCTCACTGAAGTCAACAGCAAAATTTCTGTAAAGGATGCATGTTTTTGTGTCTGTGAATGCAACTATATATGTGCACATATAACTATGCACACACAGCAGTAGGAAAAGCTCTGATCATATAATTTAAAAAAAATTAAAACAATAGGAGGTATGAAGTCATGGCTTCTGCCCATGAAATCAGTGCTAAGTGATTGATTATGTGGCTTCCTTCCAAGCCTTGTAGAGCAGCACAAAGCATGTGTGCAGTTTAGGTAAGGTAGATTATGTGTATATAAATAGCATTTACAAGCCAAACGTGTTTATGTGTGTGTGTGGAGGGCTAATGCATTGCAAATACATTTCACAGTGCTGCCATAAGAAACTGCCAAGTGCCACCCCTGTTATGAGGGTTTCTTCTTTAAAAGCAAAGCTGTGTACCTTTTACAGCTGATAATGATCACAGTAGTGCTCTGCAATAGTGATCACAAGTGAAGTGATGGGAAACAATCTGATCTTCAAAGAGCCTGCCTTTATTTAGACACTTAATTTCAGTTAACTTTTATAAGTAAGAACTATGCCCATGGGTATTAAAGCTGCTGTGTGTAGGCTTTATACTGCAGTGGGTCCGTGGGAAGCTTTTATCAATGTGTGGAGATAATAACACAGAGGTTTGATTCTCATTTCAGATATATACCAATGCACAGAGTTGAGTCACTGATTTCAGTGGGGTTATTTACAACCCATGCCAGCGTAAACAGGAGAACCACCATGGCTGAAATCAGAGGTTGCTGTCTGCTGGCTCTTGGGTAACACCTTTTTTTCTGGAAAGCACAGCATAATCATTACATAGTCAAAGAAGGTCAGTGGTACTTTGAAGCATCCATTATTTTTCTGGGAGGCCTTGCAGGGTAAGAGAAGAAGGTTGTGAAGATCAAGTCAAGAAAGGAGGTCTATCACAAGAGGGAGGTTTAGTATGACTATCAAACAAAACCAGTTAGACAAGTGTGCTTAAAAATGTCTCTCCATCTTTTCAACTTTGCAGTTTAACTCCACAGAGTTCCTCTGACAAGAGTGAAGGAATTATATTTGAGACAAAGATGTCTCAAACAGAACTACCTAACAGAAAAGTAAACAATAAAGGCAACAAAAATAGAAAAGAAGAAAGACCAGGAAAGGAATAAAATAAGGAGAGGTTGAGGATGGAGAGAGATGTTGTCTTTTCTACCAAAACAAACATATCTTCTCATTCAGGTCTGGGAGTGCTGTCTAGAGAGCAGTTCAGTAATGGTGGCAGAACATCTCTTTGTGTTTCAGACACATAGTTGCATTTATATACATTCAATACAGTTTTGCTTTAAAAAACAGGAGCTTCAGACAACATTCTGAGGTTTATTTATAGTCCAACACATCACCAATTATTTAATTTACATTTCCATAGTAACTATTAGCAACAACTAGGCAGAGAAAATGTGTGCAGCTTTTGTTCCACAATTACACTGCCACATAGCCAGTGTTGTTCAGCTGCATGCGGCAGCTTGAAAAGATGCACCTGTGGGACTTTTTCCTACTGTTATATCATTCTGTCATGGTATTGCTGGGAGTTCCTGGCTCTGCGCATAAAATATAAAAAGAAAAGTCTATTCCCTAATCCAGTGAGATGGCAATTCATATTTACAATAAGTTGTGAAAGGCATGCAGATACATGAGGGGTGTGGACCTAAGGAAGGGAGTAAGGTGACAATAACCATGGGTTTTCTTACATACATATAAAATGGTCACAATGTCCCCCAAGCCAAATGCCAGTGATCTGGCAGCATTGTGACAGGGCAAGCTGTAAGAGAGGGATTTAGAACACAAAAAGTTGAAAACTTGAGGAATAGTGACAGAGAATTTCTTTAACTTACATTATTGTGGAAGTTAAGGAATACTACCAAGAAAAAGGACCTTTATCAAGAAAACAAAGCAACTGTGTCTTTTTACAGTACTAGGAAAATACTCTTTTTTTTTTTTTTTTTTTTTTTTTTTTTTTACAGAAAGTCCAGACAAAATGGACAGAGGTACTACAGGAGTGGGAAGGGTAATCAAATTGTACTTTCAGATATTGGTAAGGTTTCAAAAAGAGTTTTGGAGCTTGTTTTCTACTACCCACTGAGGTGAGCACTGAATTCCAGTCCTGAAGTCAAAGGTGGAAAATGGTGATTTTTAATGCCATAAATTTTCTCTGCAAACACAAGTTTCTCTTTTCACCATCAACTATAATTTTCCCCTCACTGACCATGAAAAGAAGTGGTTGCCTCAGGTAATTATGTGTACAGGAAGAAATTCTCACTGCCTTCTGAATATCACCAATAACACGTTTAAATGATTTACTGTACCTTGTAATTGGTTCTCTGAAAATATGAATATTTTACTGCCACTGTGGAAACTCTCCACAGCATCTATAATAGTGACATTCTACAGGACATGATTAATGAGTTTTATTTTTTTTGCTCTGTCTGGAAGTAAGAAGTTCTAAAAGTATTTTCTTTTAGAGAACATGCAAAAAGATCATAATGTGCATCTGGTCAATGTACGAGAGTTTTCTGAAGGATCAAGCAACAAAACTAATGCAACAAATGTTAGAAACAAGCTGGACGAAACCTATTGTGCATAAAGCAACACCACCCTATTATCATAAACTTCTCTATAGCTAATTTGGGGAGGAGGATTTTGCCTGTCTCTAAGTATATGACGTGAGAATAGGAAAGCAGAGAAGAATGTCTGTGAAAGCTAAAGGCTACTTTACTGTAGTGGGTGCCTTTGAAATTCCTTACAAATTTATATGGGACAAAATACTACAAAGGTGAGGTGAGCCTCTCAGTATTCTGGGCAAATGTAAAAGAAAATCATCTTGGTAAAGTATATTGGAACTGAGATGATGCTAAACACTGGGTTAGAAACTTGCCCTGGGAGGTTTGCAACCTTGAGAAGATATTTTGCTATCCTTTTCTCCTTGTTTAGAACAGAAAAAAATAGAGGATGATGAAATAAACCCTCTCTGTTGAACACTCTTTGTGCTTTTTAAAAAAAATCTAATTTCTAGATCACATTAGGAAGGCTTCTTAAATGGAATTAATAATAATGTGAGCAATTTCCGGTTCCTTGGCACCCAACATAGTGCACAATCCTGGATGAGGCACCCATGCTCACTTATATAATGCAGGGAGAGAGCTTTAGAGATTGGGTTTATTATAACAGAAATACAAAGGAGAATAGAATTGTTTACATCCTGCCTATGAAAGGCAGTTAACTTCTCTGAGGCAGAGGTGGGAACCACTTTCATAACAAGCAACTGAACTTAATTATTTTCAACATTCAAAAGGAAATTGTTTATTCCAAGAGAGGAGTGGAAGTGAGAGGCTTAATGTCCTGTTAACCACAAGACTGGTAGCAAGGGTACATATGAAGGTATAAGAGACTTAAACACTGACCTTAGGGCTTTGTTTTAATAACAGCAGGAGGTGGCTCTGTGTTGGCTTTACCACTGTGCCCCATGGAAAAAATCTAAATTTGCATTTGCTAATTATTTACAAGCTAGGTCATAGTCACATATGCCTGTTCTACTGTGAACAGACTGTCCAATTACAGTAATCTGCAAAGCATTAGAGCATTTAAAGGAAAAGGCAAAGACAGAGGGGCACGTGGAAAATAGGGAGAAAAGACAATGGAGGATAATGCATGACAGATCATGCCAGACCAACCTGGTCTCTGTCTTTGCTGGCATAGAAAACACCATGGACAAAGGAAAGAGAGAAAAACCTTAAAGGATAAATTCACCTGCCCCTAAATACAGTAGGGGATGATAACGATGCCTAAAGTTTTTAACCTTTTTTACATATTTGTAGCTTTGTAGATTTTTAATATATAGCTGTGTAGTTTCTAGCAGTATTTTTACACTTTAGAATAGTAATTACCATTCCTTGCACATCATGTCACCTTCTTGAAATTCTATTTAGTCTTATTTTCAAGAAAAGAATTTCTAACAAGGACATCCTGTTTTGCACCAGCATTTGGGAGACATAACAAGACACAGGGCTAAGAACCCCTTGGAGGGATTCCAGTGGAGCAGGTCCAAGGGTGGGTTACCAGGGCAACTTGTCTCCTGTTGGATTTACTTGCTAGATGTCCTAATCAACCATACTTTCCAAAATTGTGAAAATCTGATGCCACATGTATGCATAGCTATATTTTGTGCACCTGAAAGCTTTCATTAAAAGGTTGACCTTTATGTTATCAATCCTAATATTGTTTGGAGGGATTTTCTCTGATTCTAGGCAACAATAAAACACAATAAAAGAGCTGCAAAGCAGGTGAAAAACCGACTAACAGGGAGACTGCTAAAAAGAGAACAGCGTTGTTGGGAAAAGGTAGCTATCCTCAAGGATAGGTCTTGAGGCCAATTATACGTAATGTTTTTATTGGTGACCTTGGCACAAAGAATAACTGTGCCCTGATAAAATCTGCTGATGCCACAAAGCTCAGCAATCAATACAGAGAAGCATCAGAATATCATAGGGGAAGAGCTGTTTGACCTTGAGAACTGGAGTGGTAAGAAGGATAACATGTAATATCAAGTACAAGGTCATGCAGCCAGGGATTGAGAAGACGAATGACTGCCATAAACTGGAAATACAACAGGCGCAAATAAGAAAGGAGGGCAAACATGCAAGTGTTAACTATAGAATACCTGTGAGCCACTTAAAGGATATGCCTGTCAACAAAGTACATGCAAAGTGTTACCAGTGATGCTAGAAATGGACAAAATCTTCACTCAATCGTTTGAGACTTTTTTTTTTTTGTTTAGTATATTCAAGTATGTACATGAAAATTAACCTAAAAAATTAAAACTAAATAGGTGCTGCAATGAAAGAGGAGTCTCAAGACATTGATATGTGTATGAGTTAGTGCCAATTTGGAAAGGATGCAGATTTAGTACTTACCAAAATGTAGTATCTACTAGGTGTTTGCATGCCTGCACTCACTTCATGGTAAGTTCAAGATAGTTGCTCTTTATTCTCACTGAAGGATAAGCTGTGTTGGACTTAGAAAGAAAAAATGTTATGGAAGCAGTCAGGAGATAATGACATGTATGTATAAAGGCATGAGTTCTTCCAGTAGTCAAGCCATAAAATCTTGTTTGCTCAATCTGAACAAACAAGATTAAATGGATTCAAGATGATAGGATTGGGTCTGTAAATATGAAAAGAAACTAGACATCATAGTTGAAGAAATGTTCTTCGAGTTAAAGAACAAAGTACCCTCAATATCTAGTACTATTTGATTAGCTGTATTTTGAGTGGAAATTATTAAATAGTTTCTGATCATAGGAAGGGTGGGTGGTCACAAGTTTCCCAATAAGAATACTAATAGCAAAAAAGTAACTGGTTTTTGAGGTACAACATGAAAAGACTTTCTTAATGACTGTGTTTGTTAGCAAGGAGTTAGCCAGGTGTTCCACGTGTGTAAAAGGTGTGAGATGGATATTTGGGTTGTAAGAGTGTCTCAAGGAATGAGGCAGTTCTCTGGGAATCGTTCCTTCATTTTTATGCTTTTCTAGTACTTGATTATGGCAAATAAAGGCTTGGTGCATTGCACTTCTGTATTGTTTTCTACTATTCTAATCCTGTTCCCAAATGTCTTATAGTGCTCTTGAGCCTTTTAATGTAAAGAATACATGACTTGAGCCTGTTTGACAAAAATAGAACCTCTGTCTATTAATAACACAGTGAGTAAATGAGCAGTGAGTGTATGGCTGAGCACAGATGAATTTGTGTTCCCTTACATACTAGTGTGTTTTTCTCATTTATATTTTCCATCTGATTTTTAAAATATAATCATAATGAATCTTATTTTCATGTCCCACTGCAATAAAAAAATGCATGAATTTTCCTGTCCCACTGCAATTAAAAAAAAAAGTTAAAATGGTGACTTGTTGGACTGATCTTTATTGAAACATCATAATAAAATTATTCACAACTATAAATAATATAAAATGAATAAAAATACATTTAATAATTCCATACATCATTACAACAAATGATCAAATGCACTTGGGTAGCATGAAGAAAATATAAAAGTGGGAATTTCCATGAACACAGATGAAAATCAGATGCTCACATTGTGTATTCAGGGTCTCTGCCCTGGAAGGTAAAGCAATAAGAAAACTTGGCAAAGACAACCAAAAAGATGTGTTTCCACCAAGTGTAAACAGCTGGGTAAACAGTTGTCTGTTGGAACTCTCTCCATTCATCATGTTTCCATGGATACAGCAAGACTGTGAATTATCTTAAGGCATATATTTTTGACTGTTTTTAATAGAGACCTCAGTCTGGGAAAGCAAACTATTATCTGCTCAACATTAATCACAGAGCTAGATTATTAAATAGAGAAAATGAAGGCAATGAACAGATGATTCACATGACTTCAAAGATGCCTGAAGAGAGTTGACACAAAATGAGCACAGGCTACAGACAGACTTTCTGCATGTCTCACTGTAAACAAATGGGACCATTAAATCACAGAGGAAGCTTCAAACACCTCAGCAATTGTGTAGACCCAGAAGGAGGAGGAAATGTCTGATGCTGATTACTGGGAATCTCAAAAGAACAAAATCAAGTTGCTGAAAGCTCAGCATTATTTCTCCTGAACATTTTGCCTATGAAGATCAGAAACACGTTACTTCATGCTTCATTTTCCAGTCCTTATTGGCTGAATGATAAAATTATTAGATAGTATCCCATCCTTTTTTCCTGCATTTGTCTGAGTTAGTTAAATCCATGAACTGATGGTATGTTGATTTTTTGAATTTTGTTTTCATAAAACATCAAAAATATGTTCAGTATTTCCCATGGTGGGGCTTTTTGAAAAACTTAACTTGTAAATTTTAATTACATTAATGGAAATGTCTGAAAATTAATCTACATTTATGTAGATATGTTTCTACATTTTTAAATTATTATGTCATAGTTAGAACATATGGTATTAAGGAAGATGATGATTAGCAGAGATTTAAACCCTCTTTTATTCCCTTCCAGTTCATGTTGTTTCTCTCCTATTTGTTTCCTCATGGCATAGCTTTATAGCTCAGTTTCCACCAAACCCATTTTAGTAAAAATTTTGGACCAACTAGGTAGTAATAACAGTTTGGATCAAAGTGATGACAGCTAATTTGTTGACAAGCAATTTAACTTACCTTCTTTATAAAGAAATTTTAGGAATACAGCTGATGGGTTTTTTTTCAAATAAGTCAAGAGCACTCAGCATCAGAAAAGAGGCAAAAAAATTTAGATTTCACATTTTATTGTTTTAAAATTTTTTTGGTGGCATATTATTTCTATCTAATCATTGTAGTCCAAAACTTAATACTTGCAATTAAAGAAATATTACCAAAGTAAAGTCAACTCCACGAAGTTTACAAGTGGCATATTTTAAGGTATAAATGTTAATCTGCCAAATTAGTCTGTAAACAACCTGATAATTAAAAAATAATGTGTGAGTGGCAGTTCTTGACTGAAAATCATGCATTACAATTCAATACTTGCTTTTAAAATTTTCTGTTTCTACAAATTAAGTACTAGGCAGTATTATGTTTTAGCTATCAAACTAAAAGTTTTACTCCTATATCTTCATGTTATATAACCCCATAGAACTAATACATGAGAAATATTTTCCTAGAGGAAAAGATAGGCTGTGCCTATATTAATACCTAATATTAGATAATTGTAGTGCTTCTTAAAGCAAAATTATTCTTTTCAAAGTGGCTTTCTCAGAAAGGTGAGGTCACAAATTGTACTATAAATCATTGGGCCTAAACAAAATTTGACACTGTTTTAAATTGACTCATAAGCCACAGAACAATTAACAAGAAAAATGACAGAAGATATTTTAATTTTATTAGTTACTGAGCAAAAAATGGCTGTGAACTTCCAAAGTTATTCTATCAAGAAAAGGGTTTTTTTTCTAACCATGAGAAGGTGAGTTATGAAAGACTTTTTAGTAGGACCTGTAGTACCAGGACAAAGGGTACTGCTTTTAAATTAAAGGAGGAAAATTTTTTACTAGATATAAAGGAGTTTTTTAAGAGTGAGGGTGGTGAAACACTGGCACAGGTTACCCACAGAGGTGGTAAATGCTCCAGCCTGGAAACATTCAAGGTGCAGCTGGATGAGGCTCTGAGCAATGTGGTCTAATGGAAGGTTTCCTGCCTAAGACAGGGAAGTTGGACTAGATGACCTTTAAAGGTCCCTTCCAGTACAAACTATCCTATGATTTAGTGATTACTTTCTGTTCATAAGTCCAATGAACCAAAGGAGTTAATTTATAGATTTAAAATCATCATAAAAAAATAAAAAAAGCATTTTTTAAAAAAAATTTTCTAAAATCACTAAAATCTCTATTGAGAAAAAAATGGACTAACTCAGTTTGGCACTTCAAATTTAAAGCATTTGATTCCTGGACAAGACTTCATTGAATGTCCATTTGTGATTACATTGCATGCAGGATTTTAGAGCAGGGGTAGTCTGAATCTGTAGGAAATGACCCAGGCTTCCGACTTGACACATTTTTATCCTTATTTTTCTTTTTGAAAATTCTTTATTCCACACCTTGAGAATCACAAAACTAGGGCAATCCAAGATAAATTTGCATCAAATGCACAAAATCCCACTGGATTTCAAGTTTCCTTTGTAAGTCAATGGGAGATAATTTTGTTTGGGGAACTGAGGATGACCCTTGAGTACAAAACTGATAATCAGAGGATTTCAGAAAAACATGGTGACTCTTACCAAGAGGCCAATGACACAAACATGAAGAGTGCTGAGGGAGGGAAAGGGCAGGTTCCTTAAGACATTTTAGCATTCTAGTCACAAGCTAATTTCCATGTGCTTTGCGTACTCCAAGATCATCTTTGCAGAGTCAGGATTGAGCCAGCCAGGGGAAAACTTGGCTTTTACACTGGTGACAGCTGTATCAGAAATGTCTTTCCTTGCATTTTAAGATCTACTGGGCAACTTTGTACTCATGTTTCTGAGGTTGAAAGGTCTTTCAATTTTATTATGAAATGGATACTAAGGTGGTGTTTTTGACAAGAAAATGAAGACAAGCAGTATCTGATAAGCAAGAGCTTTGTGAAACACAGCCTTTGTGTGATGTTTGTCCCAAATGGGAGGATTTGTTTTCACATCTGAAGGTAAACATAAAAGACAGAAAGTGTCAGGGAAAGGGCAATTTCCTCTGAGAGGACACAAATCACCACTCACAGTGATTCTAAAAGGCTGAAGAATACTTTAAAAAAGTTTTTGAATAGTACTTTTAATTTATATGTGATGTATAAAAATACTTTGAAAGTATGCTTCTTCTTATGCAGCGCTTGAGTTCTGACCTCACTTGATGACTTGAGGCTGTGACTGCTGGCTGTGGGGAGCCTGGCCTGGGGGCTACCTGCAGCCTTGTCCCCAAGGCTGCCCACAGTTCCAGTTTGACCTCCAGACACTTCAGGGAGCTGTGGTTGAAACATAACTGCAGATCCTAAGAAATATAAGCCCTTATGAAGAAGTTGATTGAATAGTACCCATTTCAGATTATCTCTTTCTCAATGCAAGAAATAAAATGTTTTCAAATTTGGTCGGATTCAATAGACTAGAACAGTTGAAAAGGACATTTTCTTATCCCTTATAAAATATGCACAATTTAAAGGTCTTGTATAGATTAAATTATAGTGCTTTCATGCAGGAAAATGTTAAAGACAAATATAAAAGGAAAAAAGACATTTTTCAAGTTTACTCCAGAAGTGTCTGCCTCTGTTTCAATTTTGAGAGCTCATGTCAGTTTTTTGATTCAAATTAGGCACAGTGCTGTTTACATTCAATTTATGTTGATGTGGAACTTAGCCATTGAAAGCTAAAAATATACAGCTTCTACTGGAAATCTGCATCTATTTTTTTAGAATCCGGCCCTAAGCTAGATTTGATAGGAGCTCTTCTGTCTGCAAGTGCATGCAAACATACCTAGGCAGACACAAAACACCAACAGCAAATGTGACATAAACAGTTCCCAGCCTTTTTTTCATATCACTGCTAAGACAAGAATTTCACTTCCTAGGTAGAGCATTCCCATGGAAGTCAATTTATGGATCCAGCAAAAATAACCTCTCTCTGCTGAATACAACACTGTTAAGTTATAGGGCTAAAAATGTGTCAGGCCTAATTCCCCTCTATTTTAAGGCTCCTCTAAAAGTGGAAGCTTTAGAAGACTTACCAGAACAGCAAGCAAAACTAAATTTTAGTCTAAACTATGAGTCAAGACTAGTTCAGGGCTTGGGTTCCTTCTCTTATTGAAAGGGGAAGGCAGGACACAATGCAGAAGGTGCTGGAGGAAGGACACCAGAAAATCAGAAATCATGAGAAATCTTTAGGGAAAGGCAGCTCATGGAATATCACCACTGTGCTGCACACATTGACCATGCCTTCAGGAGCAGCAGCCAAGTAGTTGCCAGTGCTTTTCCAAAAACAAAGTAGGGATGGGAAATTCTGCAAAAGCCATTACACCAAGTCCTTGTGAGAAATGACACCACCCCTTAATATTAAACAGTGATTGTGATTAGGAAAACTGGGTGCTACCACCTGGTTTTAGACATCTGCTAGTTCCAATTATTGTGCCAAATACCAGCAAGTCTCTAAAGAACAATGCTTCCATGAGCTGCATTTTTCTTTTGGCAGATGTAGAACCAGCTGATGTTACAACATATCTCTTCAGTGTAGTAATATCCAGTTCAGTCTGGCCACTCCCTGAAGTAACATAAATTGTGGCACCTGTGGGCTCCAGCTTATTGGTAATCAAAATACCCACCTTAATCACAGCATTCTTTAAGCACTTGCCTCTAAATTTTGAAAATGGGGAATGTAATACAGCCTGCAGAACATTTCATAGGTACCTAGTCCTCTGGGAGGATTTATGGGGACTTTGTGCGGTGATGGCATTAAACACAAGCTATTCAAGCTAGGTCTGTGAGCTAGGGAACTGAGAGAATTTATTGAGGTCCACCATGAAAAAGGGAGAGAATGAAGATTAACACTGGATTCAATACAAAGGATGCCTCTCTCTTTTATGCTCAGGGAGATCATACAGGGGCTGTGGATTTAGTAGCTTGGTTCTTGTGAAACTTCAGGCATTGCATGCTGTAATGTCTCTGTATTGCTTGAAAATACATTCTTGGATATTTTGGACTTTCAGCATATTCCAGATGTAGTATTAGTAGTGGTATATATGTATGTCTGAGAATAATGGCTATTTGAGCAACTAGAAAATAGCAAGATAGATAATTATTCATTGAAAAAAGGCACAAAAATCTGCAATGGATGCTATTCATATGATATTGTTTAGCCATTTATAGAGCTGGCTTAATAAAACACTTGTGAACAAGCAATGCAAAAATTGCCAAAATTTACAATGACTTCTTTATGAAAGATATTTTCCCTAGCTGTAAATAGAATTTGGATCTAAATCACTGCCTCAGAATGCAACATGAATGCCGAAAATAAAGGGCTCCTTTAAATCCACTGCCCTGATTTTATCACTTGAGAACTCCAGATAAAGGACTGAATATACAAAAGAAGCAGGTGATAGGCGTCTAAGGAGAAGTTTAAGATGGACTTTGTAAGTTTATGTTTCTGACTGATTCTTGCTCCATTACAGTCACCTCTTGGCCTCCATGGGTACTATATTTTTCATTTTATTATGCCTCAGGTACTATAGTTAAGTTTCTAAATGGACCCAAAGCTGTCCTTATCTTTTTGAAACAAAAGCTCTCATTACCTGACAAGAAGAAAATGAAGTCTTCACTCTCACAAATAGACTCTGTCAGCCATTCTTGGTAAAATTAATGAATTAACATACAGGTAGGTCCAAATAAATAGAAAAGAAGAAGAAGTATCATGCTGGATATCTTTTATGTAATTTATTCAGGGTGCTAAATGAGAAACTTTCAGGCTTCAGCATCCTCTCAGGTCCCAGGGCCTTTAATGCATTTTGTTCAAAGTACTGTTTCTGCAGGTTTCTAATACCTGCAGAAACAGTGTTGTGCTGCCTTACAGTGTCAATGCCTGAACCTTGTTTGGGCAGTCACATAGACACTAAAAGAGACTCTTTTCTGTGTTAAATAGCTCTTACTGTGCTGCAGACCCTCAGACTTACAGTGCCAGTGCCTAGTTGAGAAGAAAAAACAGGGCGTCACAGAGTCACAGCATGGGGTTTCACATCCTTGCTCATCTTAATCTTTCTCTAAGATTTTTAGCTTTTCTCATTCCAAGAGAATGCATAAAAATTTACCCATCAGTTTTTAGTTTTTCCAGGGTGGTACTTTCACATCCCCTCTTACTGTAGCTCTTCCAGTTCAATAATATTAGTCAAAGAGAAACCTGAATTTTGTCATCCCACTGTCCTGAGGGACCATAACCTTATTTTTACCCTGAGATTCAGCTATTTGTGACCAAGAATTCAAGGTCCAACTCTGATACAATGCACATGCATAACCTTGGCTCAGACTTCTGAGGAAGTCCTGGAGGCCATCTCTAGCCATGTGGATGACAAGGTGATCAGGCATAGTCTGCATGGATTCACTAAAGGTAGGTTATGCTTGACCAATCTGATCACCTACTGTGATGAAACAACTACCTGGATGGATGAGGGAAAAGTAGTGGATATTGCCTACCTCCACTTCAGTAAAGCTTTCAACACTTACTTCTCACAATACCCTCACAGGCAAAGTCAGGAAGGTGGACTGAGTGAGCTGGCAGTGAGGTGGATTGAGAACTGGATGAGCAGTAAATGCCAGAAGGTTGTAATCAGTGGCACAAACACTAATTGGATGCAGAGTCACTAGCAGAGTCCCCCAGGGTTCAGTACTGGGTCCAGGTTTTTTAACTTGTCCATCAATGACTTGGATGAAGGGGCAGATGCCTTCTCAGCAAGCTCACTGACATGTAGCTAGGAGGAGTCCTGGTGGTGTGTGCTGGGGTGCATTGGGAAGAGCACTGGCAGCAGGACAAGGGTGGTGATCCTGCCCTTCTACTCGGCTCTGGTGAGGCCATATCTAGGGCTCTGTCCACTTCTGGGTTCCTGGAGCAGGTCCAGTGGTGGGCAACAAAGATGAGTAAGAGGCTGGAGCATCTCTTTCATAAGGAAGGGCTGAGGGGACTGGGTGTGCTCAGCCTCAAGAATCAGCTGAGCAACCACATCAGTGAATGTCAGTATCTGAAGAGAGGGTGTTAAAAGGATGGAGCCAGGCTTTTCTTGCTGGTGCCAGGCAATGGGACAAGAGGAAATGGGCAGAAATTGATGCACAGAAAGTTCCACCTGAATATGAGGAGGAACTGCTTTACTGTGCAGGTGACTGAGCACTGGAACAGATTGTCCAGAGAGGCTGTGGTCTCCCTCACTGTAGACATTCAAGAACCATCCAGATACAATAATGTGCCATGTGCTTGGGGATGGCCCTGCTTGAAAAGGGAGGATGGAACAGATGACCCTCTGTCATCCCTTCCAGCTTTATCCACCCTGTGATTCTGTGATTGCAATTCTGTGATTGTGATTGCAAAGTGTAAGAAAGGCCATGGAGTAATGCCATGCACAACAAAAAAAGGCAGAAAGGTGTGAGATTGCTGAGACTGGACTTATTGCCAGGTCAAGGGTTCAGGAGGAGAACCCTCAGCTTGGAAAGATTGGTGTTTTCTGAAGGAAAAAAGTCAGTAGGTTGGAGGAGCTTCTCTTGGAACCAGTGGAAGTCAGAGCTTCCCCAAATAACTGATGCCTACTGGTTCAGCCAACATTTTACTGGGGTGATGAGCTTTTTAATTTTAGACTTTTTTGTGTTTATTAACAAATAGTGGTTTTATATCTGACCTATGTTTAACCTGCTTGCAAAATCTTTTGTACCTGAAAAAAGCCACTTAAATGAAGTGATGTAAAGTGATTTGATGGTCACACCTAAATCCTACCTGGGAAAGTCAATGAGACTCTCTAGCTTCCCTCTAATATTTAGCTTTGACAATAACTGAAAGAATATGTTGCTATCGTTTGAAATGGATCAGTATTTAGTGGAAAGACTTGAGCTTGTAGCTCTAGTTTGATTCAGGAAAAAAATTTGAAACTCTCTTCCAGGAGAGTGTAAAAGCTGGCTCAACTCTCAAAGAAATCTGTCTTGCTGTCTCTTGTGGACATTTTTGCAAGAGAAGAGTCAGCTTCACAGGATCCCAGCTGGAGGAAGATGTGGAGAGAGATGGTCAGACACTGCAGCCAAACATCTTATTCCCTAAGCATAAATAGTTCCTTACTTATATGGCTTTGAGGATCTTTTTTACATTCTTGGTACCTGCACTCCAAAGTACCTTTGAGGTTTTTTTCTCTGATCTGATAATTATTTATATGTATGTTTTGCCTTAAGCGTAAAAGAAATATTTGTACATTTTATGTTACCTACATGATTAGAATCTTTACTAAATGAGAACTGCTCTATAATGTAGTTGTCACTAAATTAAAAGCATAATTTAACCCAACCAGTAGAGGGTCCTGCAAACTTAGATGAGTTTAAATGTCTACTTCATAGCTAACCTTTCCTTGAAAAAAAATTAGTTTTCATGTCTTAACCAAAATACTATAAAACACAAGGTTTCTTTCCTTGTATTAAGGCAAATTCACTGCTCTGAGTCAACAATGAACTGGATTTGACAGCCAACTTGCACTAAATCTCTGAAAATAAGATTGCACGATGAAAATTCTGTCAGACTCCTGTCTGTAGTAATGTTAGTGGGTATCACTTTAACCAGGAAAAGTACTTTCAACTTATTTACTGAATATGAGATCAGGTGACCATTTCTAATTCTAGTTAAAATATGCAGTCATGCATACCTATGAGACTCAAATGGCCTTTTAATAAGTTTATAATTTGGTTATCTCTCTGAACAGACTTAAGAGTTGATCTCAAACACAACATTTTTATTAATATTTTTTATGTTGGATAAGCTACTTGGAATAATCTTTTTATTAGAGTTATAACTGTTGAGTTTATCTGGAGCACGTCTGAAGTTTTCATTATTGGATTTTAACTCATATTGCTAGACTTCACCTAAATTGTAACCTTTCATTATCACTGTTACACGGACTTCTACAAACCTTCAAGGTGTAATTGACCTTTAGATATAGAGGCATTTCTTTCCTCTGTGTTATAAAGGTGATCCATATGTGTTATTAAATCATAATTATTTTGATTGACCCTACATTCACAAAAGAAGAAAACACATCATCAAGGTGGAACTAGAGAACTATCTCTACCTTTTTCTTATTGTTTATTCCACAGAGCTGTTTATGTATGCTGTCACTATATGCTTTTGTAAGCAACATGGGCCAAATTTTAATCTGGCATTTGGAGAAAAACATCAGAGTTGTTGTCTTACGTGCTTGTATATTTTGAGTGGACCCTAACAAAAACTTAGAAAAAGAAAGTCTGATTTTTCGTTTTTTGTTTGCTTAAAAATAAATTGTTTGTTTGGGGTTTTTTCATTTCAAACTGCAGATATATTAACAAAGTGGAATCCAATTCAACTTGCATTAAAAATTCTTCTATTTTTTTAAAAATTATACAGTCATTATAAAATACCAAAGTAAAACATATTATTTTAATTGTCTTTATTCTGTGTACCACTTAATGTTTTTTGTATTAACTTCTGGTCAGTAACCAAGTTTGCTTATTAAAAAACAGTATTTTGGTTTCATGATAATTAGAAAACAGATGCTAATAGTTTGTATGTAGAAATTTTATTTTTTCTTGGTGAAAGCTTATAATGATAATCATTAACTATGTGATAAGTGTTCCTAGGAGAAAATTATATATTTTTTCCTCTACTTCCCCCTCCCCCTCTTTTTCTTACGTATCTGGATTACACTTTAGCTCCTTTCAACCTTTCCAGTTTTGCAAAAAAAAAAAGAAAGCATTCTTTCTTCTGATTTTTCATTCAATTGATCTTTGTGAGAACTTAGGTGAGCCCACAAAGCACACGCAAATGCTTTTCAGAAATCAACTGTGCATCAGGATCAGTTTCTAACCTCAGTGTGTTGGCCAAGGCTTGGATGAATGCCAAGAAGGAGCACTGCATACTTAACCCTTTTCTGATACTTTTCCTCAAGATACTGGTCACCACCAGAGACAGGAAATTGAGCAAAAAAAATTCCTTGGATTGGAAGTTTTCTAGTGATTTATCACTTGGCTGAATTTGTGTAAGTTTTTACAGGTTTGACAAAATTTCGTGTCACCCTTATGAATTAACTCTTCTGAGTGATGTCAGCAGCCACCTTGGAAGCATGAGGTCAGCAGAGGCTTCCAGTAAGACTGCCAGGCTTCATGTGGGTAAAGCTGTATATTGCACCTGCTCTCACTATTAGAAATGACTGCATCTCTTCCCAGAAAAACTAATTGAACACAAGCATCCCCTAGCATGAAAAAATCTCCAAAGATGAGATCTCTGTGCCCTGTCCTTGTCTGTGGTGCAAAGTGAGCACAACAGTGCTAGTAGGAACAGGGGATGCCATGGATTCAGTGTGCTCACTGATTAGTCACACTTGTCAGTACTGGATCTGGTCTCCTTTGATGTTATCTTCATCACAGATGACAGCATAGGCAACAAAAAAAATCTTTCTTATATGGAATCTGAATTTATGTGGCCATGTCAGTTCAATTTTCTGAAACCATGGGGTCAGGTTACATTCTTTGACATCTTCTGACCCATGTAGGCTGCATCAATTCATCATCCACAGGTCCTGGCTGGATGAATTCAGAGGAGGTGCTGTATATCTGTGCCTTTCCCTAACTGAACAGAGTAGCTTAGGACCAAATGCTGGACCATTTGGACACAATACCATATCAGCTATTCCTTGTCTCCCAGAAAGGAAAGAGAGCAGTTTATGGAGGGCTGCCATTGCCAGAGGCTCAATTGACTCCAGTTTGGCCCATCTGGACTTGTGGATATATATGATATATATGATATATATATGATATATATGATATATACGATATATCATATATATATGATATATATCATATATAAGATATATATGATATAGATGATATATGTTTTTATATTAAGAGGTTTGAAAAATGAAAAAACATAGTCATTCAAATGCATAAGACCTTTATTTAATGAAAACCATGTATGACTCATCAAGAATGTTCACCAGCAATTCTCTTTTGCATTCAAAACTAGACTGAATTTCTATTAAATGCATTTTATTAGCAACATCTAACTCTTATGTCAGCTACTCAATTAAGAAAGACCTTTTTCTCCCTCTTAGGTTAATTGTATTTTCCATTGCATTTAAAATATCAAGTTTTTTATTATAATTAGGTTTTGTTTATATTCTGAAATTCAGATCATTTAGTCCAGGTCAAAAAGATAAATAAAGCATACAAACTTGCTTCTATTTTCAAGCAAAGTAAATACCAAAATGAATTATCACTAATCATCAATAGCCTGGTGTCTAGAAATCATTTCAGCTTCACAATTTAGAATTTCCTTGATGGGTAATAGACAGTGCACAGGATTCACCTGGCACATGCATGTACAAGAGAGAAAGAGAGGGAATACAAACTCCTTTCCCAGTCACATATTAAATCTGGTTCTAATGGCTTTATTTTTTCAGATGAAAACCGGGAACCTTTGAACTTCTCTTGATATGCACAAGATTATTAATAAATGAACCATCAAAAGGTTGTATTCAGAGAACAAAAGTAAACAGTCAGTGCTAGAATATCCTGTATAATTTGGTTTAGTTTGGGGTTAAATTTTGGTGGTTTTGTTCAAATCTAGAACACATAATTTCTGCAAGCATTTTAAATGTTGCTAGTTTGTCATTGAACAGTAATAGTATTGAATCAAGGCTAGAATAGCTACCTCATCAGCTGTAAGCTAATTTAAGCATGCAACCCCATTTTGCATACCACACATCTATATAAAATATATAGAGATAAATTTAGACATAGACATATAAATATTTGCATATCATTGGTGTCAATTCAATTTTCTGTCAAAGTCAAGCTTGGCACAGATGATTCTGGGTCACCATCGTTAGATAAAATAATTAGAAGATACTAGCTTAAAGCATTAAAAAAAATCAAAGGAGAAATTGTCAATAAATGAGATTCATTTTGAAGTCATGACAGTTAAAATGCCTAAGCTTTTCTCTGAACTCGAGAGAACCAGAACTTTATGTTTTTCTAATGAAACTAAAGATTCTCAGGTAATGTGGTAGCAGCTCTGGAAGCAGAAGATTTGGGAAAGTGAACATCTCAGCATTAACAAAATCCATGTAGAGCTGAACACTGCCATCTATCTATCATCTATCCATCTATCTATCTATCTATCTATCTATCTATCTATCTATCTATCTATCTGTCTGTCTCTCTCTCTGTCCCTCTGTCTCTCTGTCTCTCTGTCTCTCTGTCTGTCTTTTTCTGGCTCTGTAGTGTCTGTGTGCTGGAGGTGCTTTAAGCAGGCAATACAACCGTTCATTGACTTTACTCAAAGATGATACTCTGCAGCCCAAACCACTGAGTGATAAAGCAGCTTCAGCTTCAAAAATGAATTACTGTTCCAACTGAATATATTAATCTAGTTGTATCCTATGTTGTAGTGACTATTTTCTCTAATCTTGTGCTGCTACTACTGCAATGTACAAAACCACATGACTACCAGAATGGCGTTGCTACATGGATAAATATTCTATAAGTGCTGCTAATTAACAAAGCCAAATGAAACAGCTCTGGAAACTTCGTACTCCTATAAATTCTCATCTTTGAACATCATACACAATTGTTCAAATATGTGAATAGTTATATTTTATTTCAATATTAAGATAGGGCATAAATTAATGATGTCCAGTGACTTAAGATTCAAAACCAACTTCATTTATGGGTGAGGAGTTAGTAGATTGCTAAGCATTTCCTGATGATCAAGGCCTTTGAAGGCATCTCAGTCTCCTTTGACCTCTCTCACTCTCTCTTGGATCAAGTTAATCCCCTTCTAGCAGGATTGTCTTTCACTATGTTGCATGCCAGTTCCACTCCTCTCCTCCTGTCTCTCTAGATTCAGTAAAACAAAGATGGAAATACCACTCATCTGCTTGTTGCCAAAACAGACCTTACCTCACAGAATTTTCTTGCAGACAGTAATTTCTGTGCCAATATCCTTATATTTCTCCACACACAGACTTACCTCATCTAGATATTAGGCTGACAGACTTATTTGCTATGCTCAGGACAATGCAGTGGTAGACCAAATGAAACAGAGAAAAAGTATTTCTAGACAGATGTAATTAGAAAGTAGGAAAACAAATATAATTTAAAGGGAAAGCTGATGTTTAAATTACAAAACAGTATGAAACCCCCTCTTTGGTGCAGTTTGTGCTGAAGAAGCACAGCCTGTGCCTTACAGTTGTGTGACATAAAAAGAACACAGTGCAGCAGCCCTGCTTCCACATCCAACTACTCCTCCTGAGGAAGAGGGCAGAACATAAGGTCTTCAGAAGACCATCAAGGAAGATAAATAGTGT
This sequence comes from Rhadina sibilatrix, assembly GCA_013400275.1. NCBI lineage: Eukaryota > Metazoa > Chordata > Aves > Passeriformes > Phylloscopidae > Rhadina > Rhadina sibilatrix. Next base: position 803,566 of record VWYO01024105.1, read on the forward strand.
AACCTTACTGAAACCTTAAGAGGTATTGTGGGTATTTTAAGAGCCTAAAAGTGCAGCTGTTGCTGACTGTGTGGGAAGCATGCACAGGTCCTGAGAATGAGACCTGTAGTTCTAGTTGTTGGTGTTTATATAGGTTTTTCAACCCATAATAAGTGGGTATATACAAAATTTTGTGTTCTTAGAGGGAGAGGAAAACCAGATGTGGTTCTTTTAGCAAAGAGGGAGAAAAGAAAAAGGAGGTGTGAATGGATAAACTACAGCAGCAGAGAGGGCAGTGTTGGCTCCCTGGGAAAGCCAAAGTGTCTCACTGCCTAGATAGAAGGGAATAGGGTGTTATTTCTTGCTGCTCATCACTGTGTGACTTTGCCTCATTCTTGTATTGAACTGCAAATTGACTCATCTGAGCTGTAACTCAGCATAAGAAACACAGTGGAATTCACTCTCCTGACTGTCAGGAGACTAGATCAGTCTGGGGTATTTCTAGCTGATCCAGTATTACACTACAGCAGGATTACAGCATGCCAGTAGTACCCCAAAGTGTTATTTTCATGCAGCCACCCTAGAAGCAGCTACAGACAAGAATGACTTCCCAGATCTGAGATGCTGAGAAAGGAGCTGCCATTTCTCCGTCTGTCTGCCCCTTACCGTGTTACTTCAGTTCCATCTCTGAAGCTCAGGCTGCAATGAAGGAGCACTGTGCCACAGTTATGCTGCTGTAAATGGCATTGCACTGGCTCCTGGCAAGAGTCATTAAAGGCAAATGTGTATAGAGATAAGTATTTAACTTTTCTTTGTGCCTTGGAAAAACATTTCTCTGGTATTTAATCTTTTGAGCCTATTTGTGCTTGCTTACCTTCAGAAGGATCTTAAACCTTTTTATATAAAGCAATAAGGATGAGGAAGCAAGTTTTCAGGAAGTAATGAGCTATCTGCAGCCATTGTGAAATTCCTGTTGAGTGCAGGCTAGTCACCAAGTTGTTCAAAACCCGATTGCCTGAGGAGAGATATTTGCCTTTGCAAAGCTCTTCAGGATATGAACTGAGCTGATTTAGCTTTGTGAAACCTTTCTGCTCTCAGGTCTTAATCATATATGTAAATTGGCCAAACTTATTTTCTTCATAGCTAAGCCAGATTCAAACAGGGATTCAGAAAGGCTTCTGAAACAAAGTTAACCTGTTAATGTTGATCAATAAAACCTTGTCAAGTGCATGGATTTTTTAGATTGCAGGTTCATGAATAAGGAAACAGGTTTAATTGTGAATTTGGGCAGTACTGAGCATAGCAGGATATTATTCAGTAATGGAGAAACACAGTCAACAGTGCAACATGTACAACATGAATTTAAATGATAGTATTGAGGCCAGAAAAATTATAGTAAATTAATTTATAGGAGATTAAAACATTTTTCCCTGATATAGCTGTACTCTGCATGAAGACACAATTGAAATAAACAGTTCAGATATGGAGCTCTTAACCTCTTCTTTAACACACTGAAGTGCTCTGAAAAACACAAGTAACTGAACAGATATGAAAGGAACCTTGCATCTTGTTTTGTACACACTGAACCAAAAAAGAGGCAGCTGCCATTCAAATTTTCCCATTAATTTAAATTTAAGTTGAAGACTTGATCCTCAAACTCCGAGTGCACCGCTAACAATCACAGAATCATAAAATCCTGGACTGGTTTGTGTTGGAAGGAACCTTAAAGATTATCTCAACTTCCCTGCCATAGAGGAATGCCATCCACTAGATCAAGTTGTCTAAGTACCCATCAAGTGGCCTTGAACTCTTCCAGGGATGGGGCATTCCCAACTTCTCTGCTCCAGTGCCTCACCCTCTCTTAGTGAAGAACTTCTTCCTGGTTTAAAGCCATTTATGCTTGTTCTATTGCTATCTATCAGCCTGTGTGAAACAAGGAATAGTGGTGGAGTTTGTGTAAATGAGGTTTACCCTAGAAGATTTCTGGCTTACCTAGAATAACACATAGAGACCATCACTGATGTCATTCCCTGTGTTGCAGACTGGGAGAGAGCTTTCATTAGGTCACAGCTGAATAAAATACTAGTATACTCTGCATGTGTATCATCTATCCAGGTATATGATGCTGTTGTAGTTTAAGCTCAGACAGCAGCTCCATGCAGCTGCTCACTCAGTCTCTTGGCAGAGGAATGGGGAGAAAATCAGAAGAGTAAAAGTGAGGAAGTCCATGGGTCAAGATAGAAACATTTTAACAGGCAAAGCAAGAGCTGGACATGCAAGCAAAGCAAAACAAGGAATCCATTCACCACTTCCCATGGGCAGGCAGGTTCAGCCATCCCCAGGAAAGCAGAGCTCCATCACAGGTGATGGTGACTGGAGCAGACAAGCACCATCTCTCCAAACATCCCCATTTCTTCTCCTTCCCTTGGCTGTATATGCTGAGCACAACCCCACATGGTCTGGGATAACCCCGTGGTCAGTTGGGGTCAGGTGTCCTGGCTGGGTCCCCTCACAACTCCTTGTGCACCCCCAGCCTCCTCACTGGTGGGGTGGGTGAGAGGCAGAGAAGGCCTTGACCCTGGGTAAGCTCTGCTTGGCAACAGCTGGAACATCCCTGTGTTATCAGCACTGGTTCCAGCAGAAATCCAGAATACAGCCCTTTATTAGATACTATGAAGAAAATTAAATCTATCACTGCCAAAATCAGCACAGATGCTCACTTTTGACATTAATCTTCTAGGAAAAGTTAAAAATTCTCTTGTGGAAGCAAATGAGGTCATCTATCAGATATTGGTTATATCTTAAATAATAATCACCATCAACCCTTTGTAAGCTTTTAAGTAGGATTTGAACAGTAGGCTGCAAAGAAACAATTGCTTTAATGAAAATTGCTTATGAATGCTATATAGGATAAATATGCGTGTGTCTAGGAAAGGGTTTCAATTTTCCAAAGGAATCTTATAGGTATAACACTTTATAATTAGGTACTATTTGTGCTAATAGGGTTTGATCTAAAACTTCAGTGTTTGCCAAATATACCAAAAGGAAAGACTTAAGATGTTCTAAATAACAAACTTAGCTAGTACCATTGTGATAATTTCAAAGTCAGTTATTTAGCAAAAGTACCTCAGAGAAAGTTCATGAAAAACTGATGTGGGAATAAATATTTTGAAATCTGCTAGAAATGGCAGTGGAAGATTTTACATAATAAATCCTTCTTCCATTTTTTGGTCATGACAACATGTCTGAATCCACTTCCCAGAGCGAGAAGTAAAACTCCAGTTGTGTAGGATTTAAGATGGACTGTGGTCTTTTACTGAAAACCAGCCACTTCCAGCATTCTTGGTGCAGAGTTAATTTGTTATGCTGTATTTCATCATGAATACCTGAATAGGTTGGTTTGCTGCAGAGGCATAGTTACCATCTTTACACATGCATCTGCTAAACACTAGTTTCTCATTTTTCCTCTGATTAGTATCATATACTCAGTGAGCATAGCATGACAATAAAAAACAAAACAAACAAACAAAAAGACAAAATTGCTAAAAATACATTTGAAGTTACATGTTTCAGTGTAAAACTAATACTGAAACAGTAAATATGACACACCAGCCTTGACAGGTTTTTTGCAACTGTATTTCTTATGCATTGTTCAGGAGAAAGAATTTTGCAATTCCAATATTTTGGCACAGATAGTAATGAAATTATGACTTGATTGAAACATATGGCAGTAAGGAAAAGAAGAATAAATAAGTAAGGAAAAGAATAATAAATAACAACTAGTCCTAAAAAACTAGTGCTTGAATAAATCTTACATACATATTTGCTACTTGCAGCTGTTGTAGTTTGTTTGCATTGTACAGATACCTGTAGCATGTCTGCCTAGAATAAATTTAATTGGTGTTTGGACTGAAAGTGTCTGTGAAAGTTGTTCATGTAGGCAAGTTAGTGGTAGGAAGGTTAATAATAGGACAAATATGCTCAGTTCAGGGAAGATTTTTGTTTTGTGGAATGGTACTGGGCATGAGCAAGGAAACTGAGGAAAGCATCCTCTTTTGCTGTGCTGTGGCTGCCACAGGCACAGGGATTGCTGTCTACCACAGGCTGGGTCCAAGGTAGGAAGGGCAGGGGCAGGGGATCTGCTGCATGGGTAAGTATTTCTTTCTAGAGACACTGCAATTATTTTCAATAAAGTGCTTTACTATTGAAAATTGCCTTTTTTTTTTTCTCCAGACTTATTTGTTTGTATGAAAATCTGTGCCATCAATTCTTGTTTACTAAAAACCTTATTTGATGAAGAAAAAAAATCCCTTTATCTTTCAAGCATTAAATAGTCTAGGGAAAATATCCAAACCAAATAGCCATTTCAGGTTGGGTTTTTCTTTTTCCATTTGAATGGAAAGTCCCAGATAAAAGAGCTTCTAAATTCTTCAAGAAAATATTATTGCCTCTAACCCACTGAAATGATGCTGTGTGAGAGAGACCATGCAAAAAGTTTGTGGGTTGCAAAAGAAGGGAAGAGCTAACTTAAATTGTTAATGGCAGCCAGAGTAGCTGCTCCCATTCTGCATGGCTACATATACCAGTAGCAGGTCTGCACTACTTCCATTGATACCTTATTGTACCTGGGGGGAAGAAAAATGCCCCCAGGTATTTTGGTCCAAGTAAGGTTCTTTTAGACATTGTGTTTCTAAAGGCCTGTACATTAAAGCTGTAGCTTCCCCTTAAAAGTAGTTTAACATCAAAGAGCTTAACTCATAGTCAAAGAGAAAACCAAGGTTTTGATCCAATGCTCATTAAAGCTAGCAGCAGTTTCAATAATTTTTTGAGTAGGAAAATATTCAGGTTGTGAGTCTACCTTCCCAATGACTTCTTCATTTCAAAAGTCTGTCCCTTTTTTTATTCAGCTAGGAGGTTTCTGTGAAGACTGTATTTGAATGCTGTCTTTCTTGTAAAGCCTAAAAGAACTCACCCAGTTAGGTCAAACTACAGTGAAGAGCTTTTCAAATCATAAAACTTGTGTAAAACAAAGAAAAACTAACTAATTTTAAAAGGGCTTAATGCCCTGAAACATGCTAAAAGGAAAGTAGTGTGTGAATGATTTCTTGATGTAAAGGTATATTCTGAAAGGCACTCTAATGCTGTGCTATCTTTCCCTCCTCTGTAGCATACTGGTCATAATTCAATTCCTCTAAAAGAATTTATTGTTCCATATGGCTGCTGTATTAGATAGCTTTGCACTTTTATTATTCCAACCACAGCACCCAACTTGGTGTGAGATGCAATAGTTTTGAGCCAAGACTGTCTTTTCTTATTTAGACATCAGCAGTACAGTGTGCTGTGCTGCTCCCATTGCTCTGAGGTTAAAGCCTGTTTTGTGAAGGTGGCTTTTCCATGCTCTTTTGTAATCGTTCTTTTCTTGGTTGTTATGGAGATAAAGCTTATGCAGTCCCTTTTCCGCTTACTTTATCATGCTCCAGGTCCAATAGCACAGTAAACAACCTTCTAGGCAACCTATTTATCTATGTCAGTGCTGCAAGTTCAGACCTCTATTATTTAAGGTATGAATCTTTTTTCAGGTACATTTCTCTGGCACCAATTCAATTTATTTTTTTTTCCAAATTGCATTATCCTGTGTGGGATTTTAGAAAATATCAGGAAAACTGCATTGGTAAAAAAGAAATTTCCCCAGAATAACAGTGTTGGTTGTCAGCTGAGCTTGTGTTTTGGCTCTTAGTACAACATGACCCAATGCAGTATTTTGCACATAAAGGAGTTTATAACACATCAGATGCTGCAGATTATTTTCTCATGATTGCCAGTCAATTAAAATGTTTAAATTTTTTTTCTACTAGCTAGTTGTTTATTTTAACCTTGTTTGTGAATTAAAAAAAAAAAAAATGAAAGGATATTACCTTCCTTCTCTGTATTTCTCACTGAAAAGTTACATGTGTTTTTCTGACCAACTGGTTGCTCAAATTTGCTATATTCCACTGAAGAATGAACTTTGAGTAAGTAATTATTTTTAAAGGTGGTTTGGGGTTGTTGTGGGTTTTTTTGGTGTTTTTGTTTGGTTGGTTTGTTGTTGTTGTTGTTGTTTTTTTTTTTTGTTTTTTTTTTATTTTTTTTTTTTTTTTTTTTTTTTTTTTTTTTTTTTTACTTAGATTACATTAGCCTTGAAAAGTACCTATAGAAGTGCCATGGGATCTACAGAGATTCTGAATCCACCTGTGCTTCCTAGCTTGTAGAGAAATTCCTGTTAGAAATTAGTTGGTTCTTGGGTGCTGCCTCCCAGGAGGTGCAGCTGAGTGGTGGCCTCTGGGCATTCTTGATGAACTTCACCTCCAAATACAGACTGTAGCACCCCACTGTGCCTCCCTTGCTGAAAGGCTCTTCCATCCTGGGAGAGGCAGCTGGACACTGCCCAGCCTACACTGGAGAGTATTGGTATGAAATGAGTTTGAGAGGAGTTTGTGATGAAACCCTAGCTATCTGCAGGGGAGAAATCAGTTCACAAGCACTACTTTGGAGGCAGGTTTCTGCTGAGAACCTGGGATTTATAAATTCCCTATATTCTCAGTTGCACAGGTAAAACATCTCCTGCACTGAAATGTCTGAACATTTAACTGCATTCATAAATTGCTGGAGTGTCTTTGTTCAAGAAAAAAATAGCATATCTGGCAGCTGTAAAATAAGATACATAGAATATCTTCATGGCTTTATTCTGCTCTTCAGGGACTACATTAAACATAAAACATCAACCTTTCTCACTTCCTGAAATTCATTAAATATAAAAGAAATGATCCTAGGAAATGCTTTGAGAAAAATCTCTGCTTATAAAAACATAGCATTAGATCATCTCCTTGTAACTCTTGGGGAAAAAGAACAACCATTTTAGCTCCCTCTTTTACTCCATTCCTGTAACTTCCACTATGGATTATTCTATTGTGAGACTTAATCCTGTTGATAAAATGACTCCTTTTATCACTGTGCTGACTTGGGTATATTGCATTATGCAGTAATTTTCTTTTAATACTTATCAAATAAAAGACATGCTAGGACAGTTATCTACTATAGTTTTATTTTTCTTCCAGTCAATATCAGCAATGAAGATTTTACAAAACTTTTCTGTGACACCACAACAATGAACATTCAATATGTTGTCTGCTGCTTTTAGCATAATTTCTTTTTTTTTTCTCTAGAGGAGTTTAATATAATTTTTAGATACCAGTTAGACTGTAAGGACAACTATCTTTATTTTTAACATCAGTTTTTAAATCTCTCTAATGTCAAGGGAGAAACTTGAGTCCTGGCGTGAGCTTCAGTTGAGTAAATCAAGGCCGAATCTAGTGTATTAGTGTTAAGGTTTTTATTAAAGACTGTAGATTAGGGCTGGGGGATGAGTTTAATATTACATTAAAATTTTATGGGTGATCATAGATGGTGTAGTGACTCCAGTCCTGCTTTTTTACTGCCAATTCATAAGATCGTATTATGGAGGAAGAGGCAGGCATAAATATGCAAGCCTATCCACCTTCCTATAGACATATGTCTATACAATAGAGAGGCATATATGTATGTGTATCTGTATATCTACTTACACATGTACTTTTTTTTCTATTCCTGAGACATAGTGAACACAGTACTAATATAACTGCCAGTCCTGTATTTCTAGATATCAGGGCCTACTTATGCTCCTCTTATGCTGTCCCAAAAAGCACACTTTGGCCTTAACTAGGTGGAAATCCCTCTGAGGGAAGTGGCAGCTGGTCTTTCCACTTCTATGCAACCCCTGATCCCTCTGCAGAGAGTGGCACTGGCAGAGTTGATGCTAGAGCTGTAAGCATCAGTGTTCGTGAAAATGAGCAAACTCGGTCTGTTATGTCTATCCTTTCCTATGAGCAGGGTCTGTGCCTCCACACCATCCTTTAGGGAGTCAGCAATTCTTAATAAATATTAGCCTGTAATAAAGCATTATCAGTCAGGGTTCATCGCTGACTGGCATTGAACCACAGGAGTAAATGCAAGTTGAAGCTGATTGATAATGACTAATCTCAGCACCATCTGTCAGTGGTACATCTGTCCAAACCCTGTGGTTCTGCATCTTGTCTAGCACCACTTTGGATGGGGCCAAGCTGCCAACTTTGCTGCATCTTGGCTTAAGAAAAGAGCCCTTTAGGAATGAGCTGCTGTACTGCTAAAAGTTTCCTGCTGTTGTGAGGCAAATGTATACCATATACAACCATTTCAGCAAGTTCCAGGTTTGTTCCCTATCAACAGTCATGTAGAAATATTTCACTGATGAATATAATACATCAGTCTCTCTGGCTCCACAGATTAATCTTGGTGGGAGAAACATGTTTCCCATGCATTTAATGTTTTTGGAATCTCATGTATGATAGCAATATATACTGTTTAGTCATCTCACTTGGAGGGGTGCTTATTTCTCAGGGGTGATTAAGCAATGAATAAATTAGGTTATATCAAGTGAATACTAATAAACATTACCTCATCATCACATTTGCAACATAAAGCTGTGTCTTACAGACAACATTTAAAAACTACTTCAGAATTATACAAAATGTTCTACTTTAATTCCTCAAGATACAAACCCAGGTTACCCTAACGCAGCCTAGGAAAGAGAAAAATAACTATGCTCAAAATGCTTCTGACAGCTTTCTCACACTAAAGTGTCACAAGCTTAAATCTGAATTGCAAAATCTACCAGAAGAAACAAATGTTGTATTGCCATCTCTTGTCGGAGCTGATTTTTTAAATCCTACTGATAGACTCATCTACTCAAGCTTTTATTCTGTGGAGGAAGAGCACCTTGTAGCCCTCCTGTTTATAGAACTCAACCATCTTCTTTTCCTGCCCTTTTCCACAACCCCGCAGCGTGGCTGTGGATCAGCTTACGGGGCATTGGTGATCTGCAGACATGCAGAGTGCCAGGCTGTGGAGCTCCTGAGGACCCCACCAGGCTGCAGGGTCACACCCCATTTCTGCCCCTGCTTGGTGACACCTGTGGTGTGGTCACAGTGACCCACTGAAAAGCCATATGCAGTGCAAAGACCAAAACAAGAAGAAAGGTGCAGTGGTATACTCCACAAGCATCCAAACACATCTTTGTCACTGAGGAAGAAGCATGGAGAGAGCTGCCTGATTCTCAAATTTGATGTGAATTTGGTAGTCTTGGTACTTGGGAGAAAAAACCTGCACCATGAAAGCACCAGGTGAAAGTAAAAATTCCCCACATTGCTACATATTTTCTATCTCCAGTTGCAACAAATGTCATTAACATACATCTACATTTAGCTTTACTGTGAGATTTAATTTAGCCAGTTTAGGTTGCCCAAAATGGAAAGTTTAATAGGACCCAGCTCTCAGAGAGGTAGTCGGTACTTTTGAATAGATTTCAGTAATTCAAAGTAGTCACTGAAAAACCCAGCCACCTGAGAACACTTGACTTTCTCTGAATGTAAGTCTAGATTAATGAGGGAGAAAGAGCCCTTTTATTCATAGCTTGGTTCTGGTAAGTGAAAATATTCCAGGACAGCACAGGCACAAGAGAGCTATATGGAAGTTTATGGGTATTGTGAGATCTTCCATAATTTAACAAAGTTATCAGCAAGACTGCTGCAGAAAAGGTTATTTTTTTGGAAAAAATATTTTTGCTGTTTCAGCACTCTGTCACTTATCTATGAACTTCCTTTTAAACAGGAAAATGTAGTGTTGTATTGATCCTCATGCTGATAATTTAGGGCTGAAACATGAAAATAATAAGAATATAATGAGGCTGACCTGGGTAAAAATATTCATGAGAACTAGTTTTTTAGAGTCCAGTTTAAGTAAATGAAGGTTGAAGTGTAGTTTTTTATATTTGTGTATCTGAGATATCCATATGAGGCTAAAAAATACAGCACAGAAACAACAGAAGGGTCTGGGGGG